>JAOBSW010001183.1:0-159657 GCA_026214975.1 Gentiana macrophylla
CATCACAAACTTTTCTCATTTTGCAATCCCTTCAAAAGTTCGCATCTTTTGAAGTGTTTCACTTTTCTTGTCCATAACATTACCCAAGTGTATCTTGAATAATCTTCCACAACTACAAGAGTGTATTTCTTTCATGTTACACTTGTTGGTATTATCTGGTCCAAATAGATCCATATGCATCGCCTCCAAAACTCTTTAGTTGATTGTTTAGTCTTTGACTTGAAGCTTGACTTTGTTTGTTTACCTTAAGCCGACATGTATCACATATAAGCATCATTTTTGAATGTGATCTCGTGTAAAACCAATCACCAACTTTTTTTCACCAATTGATTTATATCATCAAAGTTAATATGATTCAACTTTTTATGCCACAACCAATTTAGTTCGACTTGGTATGCACAATCAGCATGTTTCGAACTACTGTAGACCAATCCACAACATACATGTTTTGTTTTCTTCTACTGTACCCAACACAACTTGTTCACCTCTCTTTCACTAATGACAATACAGCTTGTTTTGTCAAATGTGACCATGTAACCTATGTCACAAAATTGTCCAAAGGCTCAAAGAGGTTGTAGTCTAGTCCATCCCCAAATGCAACATTTTTGATTGTTAATCCATTCCTCACCAAAGGTTCCATATCCTCTTGTATATCCCGGTGTGTTCTTGTTGCCAAATTCACTTTGACCATCCTTTGCCACATAGTTTGTCAAACAATGCTTATTCTTTGTCATATGTCTCGAACATCCACCTGCCAAAGCACTGCACACCCTACAAAACAAAATTCATGTGTTTTGTGTACCCAAAATCATTTAGGTCCATAGTGGTCAAGGTTAATCATGACCCTTGGCAAATTTCCAAGCAGGTCTTTGAAAACCATAACACTTTTTTGTTCATATATGTATCCTACATTTCCATAAGATCTAACATTTGCTGTGTAGGATTCACATATGCTTTCCGGCCTTTGGTACATAATGTTGTTTAAAGTGATTTTTATTGTTAAAAGCACTAGCATAAACATAGGTTTGTCAGTCTGCTAGAATAGCCCTGTAGTATTGAGTCCGCCGAGGTCCCCGCTGAGGTCCCCCGCCGAGGTCTTGATAAGTCCTCATCGAGTTCTCTCACGATTCCATTGTTGAGGTTTTACCTAGAATTATGGTTATAACCATTGTTTCTAGCAAGAAGGGGTAGGAATATTCCAATATCATCACTGGTACAATCTATCATTCCCTAAGATAAGTATCCCTAGAATGATTGAAATTTTTAGGTTTAGGATTCTTATCCTTGGAATATTTCGATTTTTGCCTTTTGTGGTCCAAAGCAGACTTAGCAGCAGTGTCTCATATCAACAAAGTTTGTAAGGTCTAGCAATCATACCCTTGGATTTACCTTTTTGTTGGTAATCGCTGACCTTTAGGCTTCGATTTTACTTTTGAAGTCTTCTCAAGAGGCTTTATTGCCACAAAGAATCCTTTTGTGAGTTGGATCTGCAAGCAGCACAAACTAGGACCAATTCTCGTAGTAGGTTCAGAACCTTGTCGGATCCACCCTTAGTAGATTATTGAGTTCCAAATCCAAGGCATGTTCTATCACCATAAGGCTTTCCAGATTTGAATGCAGTGGTGGCATTAGATTGTTCAGCAGATTCATCACCATCGAATGTATAGCAAACTTATGTTGATTCTTTTCAAAATCTTTTCCTTTCCTTTGAGAGTTCTCAATTCAGCTTTTCACCTTTCAATTTATGCTTGAAGAGCTTTTTTAGCATTCACAATCTCATAACCAGATTGTATTTTCCTCGATTGATTAAGGATGGCATCCAAAGTTTCTTCTTTATCGTAATTTTTAGGATTTGAACCACAAATAGATTCATAATCACTTTCACAGAGAGTATTTATAGATACAAAGTTGTATACCTCCTCGCCTCATCCATATTTGACCTCAATGCATACTCGCCCATATCGCAATAAGTACAAAGATCATCGATTCATTTCTTTTCTGCTTTCATCTTCATAGTCCGATTCATCATCAACAACGATTGCTTTCTTGCCAAATCTTCTTTGTCGATTCTTGTTCTTCAAAGGTCCAAACGTCTGTGTTTCTGCGCTTGAAGCTAACGTATAATCAGTTCCTTTTTCTGCTTCAATTCAGACGCTTAGGTTTGATGTGTCCTTGTTTCTGCAATGAAAACACAAATAATCATTTTCTTCTTGATTCTTTCTTTTTCTTTTCATATGATTTCTTTGTGCCATTCCTGGGGAACCCCTTCCTATTTTCGCATTCTCGATCTTCTTGCTCAAGAAAGCAATTTGTTTTTGCATCTCATCCAAAGCAGATCATATTGACCACTTGATGATTCTTCTTTATGTGCACCACCAATGATGTAGTCTTTGGTTCATCCTTTCACCTTAGGAACAAGTTTCATCAATTCATATGCCTTGAGATTTGAAAACAATTTGAAAGTGTCTTCTTCATGTAGATTCCTCTGGATTATTCTATGGCAAAGAACCTTTATCTCCCAAACTTCCTTTGTGTAGGGCTTCTAAGATTCTTGTATTGATCTCTTCTTTGTATAGATTACATTCAAAGTAGAGGTGAGTTCATCCTTGATAGTATTGAATCTTGACTCCATTTGCTCAATGGTTTCATTTGATTTCATCCAAATCTTGGAACTTTCTTTGGCTACACCGACTTTGTTTTTCTTTATAGCAGATTGCCTTCACAGATAAGTTGTAATTTTTCCCAAAGTTCTTTTGCGCTTTTGGCAATACTTCACTTTCATGTACAAATTTCTATCTAAGATTCTCAGATATGATACCAATAGCAATATTGTTGAGGTTTTTTTTTTCTATCTTTAGCACCCCACTCTCTTTTGGCTTTGGAATATACTCGAGTTTCACCGCCTACGCTATGGCCTTAGTGATCTCTAGTGGTCCATCACCAAGACATCCATCATCTCATCATGTATTGCAACTAGATAAGCCTGCTGCATTTACATTTATACTCATCAAAACGATCTAAGGAACACATCAACATAGTCCTAGCATACCGGTCGTTAACTATGATGCAAAGCTTTGAAAATCGTAAACTTGAAAAAGTTTTCAAAGTATTTTCACAAGCACAACAAGTAGGATTACTTGTAATAGAAGCTTTGCTCCGATACCAATTATTGGTCCCTTGAAAAGGTTTTGCTAAGTTTAGATGGGAGGGGTGAATAAACTTAACACTTAAAACTTTGGAGTTAACAAACTCAAGAATGTCGTGAGCCTGGCCGATCGCTCAAGAGTCTCACGACAACTCGCAGAGTTTGCCGACAGCTTGATATTACTCGATTTTTTGCAATGAATATATTTAGTTTAAGCCTTATTACTTGTTGTTAAAAGAATGATACTAAGTATTATATACTCGCAACGATTTGTGTGATTCACTTGCTAGTTTCAAGAGTTGATGTGATCAAGATACTAAATGCGTAAAGTAAGTACGCTAAATTTTTATAGTGGTTCCGTGTGGTGTAATCTTGTCACCCACTATTCTCCTCGTGATGATGGAGGAAATTCACTAGAGATCTTTGAGGTTGCGCTTACAAAGATCCCTAAGCTATCCGTCCTTCACCAACAACTATGGCTTCACAAACTATACACTTGAAACAGTAGGATTGTTGCTCCAAAGCATTCCACTAGTCCTTGATGGGTAGGATTGCCTCTTCACCACTCCACCACAAAGAACGGTTCTTGACACTTAAGTGCTTTTTTGTCTTCAGCAGCTTGTAGAAGAAGGTTTGAATCAAGTAAATGATTCAAATTGCCGAGCTTGATCAGATAAAATGATCGCAGCCTTGATGTCTCCAAGTGTGTATACTTGATGTAACTTGATAGTGTGTTACACTTGAAGAAATTTCTTGATCTATCGGGCTTAAAGCCTGTATGGTATGTCAACAGGTGATTTTTTGATCAAAACTTAATAGCTTAGAGTAGATTATTTGTTTTTCATCACTTGTATCTCGAATCGTGAGTCTTCTATTTATAGGTGAGAATCTCGTGACTTATGTTTGAATTTCAAACATAGCCATTTCAGCATTTGTCTTCATCTTGACATGCTTTCTGCCTCTGCTCATAGTGATCGACATCGCCGCTTTGGTCATCACTGCATTTCCTAATTTTTGATTCCATATCCTTGACTTTAAATACTATGTTTGATCCCTTAGCCTACAATAATCGAAGTTTTTACCTCATCCATCAAGGTTGTTCACCGGTTCCTAGACACTCTACCGACCTAGTTACTCCCATCGATCTTGATAGGTCTCGGCCGATAAAGTCACCGACCTAATTACAATGCTTGTTTGATCAAACCTATACAAAGATCAAACTCTAATAAATCTATACATTTGATCTAGACATCTTTTTGCCTTTGCTCTATAAATGCCTAGTCTAGCACTCATCATTAAAACATAAAATATGTCCAACAATCGCTATGTGTATGGACCAAACAAGTTGTTGGGTACCTAAACATAATTAGTTTCTTTTGTTGGATGTCTGGTACATAGACAGTGGATGTTCCTAATATATGACATGGAACAAGGGATGGCTCACTGACTTTAAAGCATTTGATGGACCCAAAGTTACTTTTGGTGGAAAAGAAAACCCTGGTAAAATTAAGGGAAGGCATAATGCTCAAAAACAACTTGAAGATTCAAAATGTGGCTTATGTTAAAGGATCAATTTCAATGCAAAGTATCACCAATTTTGTGACAAAGGCTACAATGTACACATCACATGAAGGATGCAAAGTGATTCACAACCAAACCAATACAATTGTACTTCAGGAAGAAAAGAAGTTAACATGTATGTAGTAGATTGGAAGACAGCAAGAGCAGAAACATGTTTGCTTGTCAAAAGTAAACAATCAACCAAATTGGATTTGGCATATGAGATTGAATCATCTCAACTTCAAAACCATCAACACACGCCTAAGAACAAGTTAGTTGAAGGCTTACAGAGATCACATTCAAAAAGGAAAGTCCCGTGATGCATGTCAAAAAGGAAGCAAATCAAAAGGTCCTTCAACTCAAAACCTTATCAATCAACAACAAGAATTTTACATCTGTTACATATGGATATTTTGGACCAATACATCACTCAGTTGTAAGTGGAAAGACATATACTCTAGTAGTGGTGAATGACTTTTCCAAATTCACCTCGACCATATTCATGAACAAGAAAATAGAGACACTCAAAAGGTTGCCAAATTTGCTAAGAAGAATTCAAAATGTGAAGGAACTTAAGATCAAACCAGATAGAGGCACGGAGTTTTTAAATGAAATTATCGTGGTTACTATGAATAAAATGGAGTATTGCATCAACTATCAAGAAGACGGACTCCCCCAACCGATTGGTGTAAGCAGAAAGAAGAAACCGACACTCAAAGAAGCAATGTAACAATGATTGCGTAAGCATGCTTACCAAAGATATTTTGGGTCAAGCAAAGAAATACATCATGCTATACTCCAAAAATATCAATCATCAACAAACATCATGGAAAAACTCCATATGAAATATGGAATGGAAGAAAACCTAACATCTCACCTTTGCATATGTTTGGATCTAAATGTTTTGTTTTGAACATGAATCATTATATACTTTTGATGAAAGAGTCGATGAAGCAATCTTTATAGGATACTCAGACACTAGCAAAGCCTTAAGAGTACTCAAAGAAAAGAACATTGGTGATTGAAGAATCAAGTCATGTAGTCTTTGATGAGCCAAACGTGGTGGGAAGCTTTCAAGAACTTGAAGAAGAAGCAGACAAAGACAAGTATATATGAATTCAACAGATTGGCTACCATTATGAATTCCAATTTTGGAAATCAATATGAGCCACCAAACAATACAAATGTAAGAGGCACTAGTACAAGAAAATGAAGCCGATGCACACAAACTAAAGTTGTGGAAGCACCAAGTCAAGAGCAACTTCAACTCCGACCTCGATCGGCTAAGAGACCATCCTCAAGATCAAGTCATTGGAGACATTCACACAAGAGTTGGAACCGTAAGACAACTAAAGAATATGCTAACATGTTTTCTATCACAAGTGGAACCAAAAACAATAGATGATGCAATCCAAGACGCTGATTGGATTACAGCCATGTAAGAAGAACTAAATGAATTTGAAAGAAATGAGGTCTGAGAACTTGTTGACAGACCGACATAGCCAACATCATTGAAACAAAATGGGTATTCATAAACAAGATAGATGAACAAAGGATGCTTGTCGTAAAACAAAGCAAGGCTAGTTGCATAAGGATACTCTAAACCAGAAGGCATAGATTATGATGAAACCTTTGCCCCAGTAGCAAGATTGGAAGCAATCATACTCTTTCTAGCATTTGCAGCCCCCAAAGACTTCAAAGTCTATCAAATAGATGTCAAGAGTGCATTTCGAATGGACTTTTAGAAGAAGAAGTATATGTGGAACAACCTCCTGGTTTTCAACTAAAAGGGTAAAAAGATAGTATAGAAGCTCAAAATGGCACTTTATGGACTCAAACAGGTACCCAGAGCCTGGTATGAGACATTATCACAATTTTTGATCAAAAATGGATTCAGCAAATGAACTATTGATAAGACTCTCTTCAAGCTAGAGGATGGAACAAGCACCTTGTTAGTCCAAATCTATGTTGATGACATCATCTTTGGATCAAAAGATGAGAAGCTATGTGAGAAATTTGTAAACTAAATGAAAAGCAAATTTCAGATGAGCCTGATGGGAGAATTGAATTACTTTCTTGGACTACAAGTAAAGCAAATGAAAGATGGCATCTTTAATAATCAAGCCAATTACACAAAAGACTTGATGCACAAGTATGGTATGGACACAAGTGGCACATTAGATACACCAATGTGTGCAAGAGTTATTCTTGGAAAAGATGAAAGTGGGAAGGATGTTGATCAGAAACTTAATAGAGGAATCATTGGATCCCTACTTTATCTAACAACAAACAGACCTAATATAGCATTTGCAGTAGGAGTATGTGCAATATTTCACGCTCAACCAAAAGCATCACATCTTCTAGCAGCCAAAAGAATAATAAAATGCTGGAAAAACACCATCAATGTTGGTGTTTGGTATCCAAAAGATGGAGGATTCAAGTTCATATCATATTCAGACTCTGATTTTGCTGGATGCAAGATAGATAGAAAAAGTACCTCTGCAACCTGTCAAATGTTAGGTAGCAGACTAGTATCATGGTTTAGCAAAAAGCAAAACTCTATATCCACATCAATAGTCAAGGTAATATATAGCACAGGTAGTTTCAGGCACAAGTACTATGGATCGCATAACATCTAAGGGATTATGGAATGGTGGAGAACACAATTCCATTTTTTGTGTGACAACAAAAGTGCAATATCTATTATCGAAATACATTATTGCATTCAAGAACAAAGCATATTGATGTGAGACATCATTTTATCGTAGATCATGTTGAAAAAAAAAAGATATCATTCTAAGATACATACTAATCAAGATCAATTGGTGACATTTTCACAAAACCACCTACCATGAAAGATTCAAGCAAGTTGAGAACTGAGTTGGGAATGACAGAAATTGACTAAGTACTAAGGAGCAGCTAACTGGAGTAATCAGCTAAGTAACTTCACCAGCTGACTAAGGCAAGTAAGGCACTGGTACTCAGTGAAGTTAACTACACTGATTGTTAGGAACAAGTGTATACAGCAGCTCAATAAAGAATTCACTTCACCGGCCCAGTGACCAACCAAATCACTCCACCGAACTATACATTGATATAAACAGAAAACTAAAGCGTGAACTAAATCAGTTTTATACACTTGGAAAATCAAGAAGTTATGGAGGATTATACTGTGGAAGATTACACATGAAGACCTTTTTTATTCGTGGAGGCAACTATATTATTATCTCGAATTACAAACGCCTCGACATTCCCCCACTACACTCAAATACCGTTATTTACATACACAAAATCACGCCATTACGCCACAAAATCCTTCTATATTCAACCATGTTCACACTACCAAAAATCATCCTATTTAAACAACACTTAGAGATTTTTCAAAAATCTTTACGCCTCTTGCAAAACATAAACCCTACTATCTCTCAGTAAAATCAAAGATTTCTCCTAAATCTCAATCTTACTCAAGCAATGGCTTCATCTTCTTCAACCACCCATATTGGAAAACAATATGAGTAGTCAATTGCCACCGGATCATTCTTTCAAGAAGCACTAAGATTGGCAACTGGATGCAAAAACTTAAGATTGTCGACTTTTCTAAATCCTCCTATTAAGGACATATGTTATGAAAGCCTCATCACCTTCTGGAATTTAGCCAAGTTTGTTTTTAGGCTCCTTGCTGAAGAAGGCATCAAAATGGGTGAGGACCGGATCGCTGTAATCACAATGGTACGTATGGTTATTACAAAACCAAGGTAATTCGTAAACACCTTAAACTCCCTAATAACGGTCAAGCAAAAGTGGCTCTTGTTCCACAAAACTTGGATGAATTCTGGGTTAAAATTGCTAAGACGGCAAACCCAGGCTATAAGAAACTCAAGTATCTTAGATCCGCCTTGAAGAAACCCTTCAATGATTTCAGTGCTTTAGTTGGAAAAACAATTGAATGAAAGCTAGGGGCAAAAAATGCCATGACAGAGGTTAGAATGCGTCTGATGGGAATCATCTACAACAGTCTGGAATTCAATTGGGCTAACAATTCTGCCTAAGAATCAAAGAGCAAATCCAAGGAGAGGCCAATGCGGCCAAAAAGGGGCTAGCAAAAGGAAAGAAGAAAAAGGGACACTTTTGGGTGAAAAAGTCTTATGGGATTCAATTACACTATCTGTTGCACTGTCTGCAAGTCCCTGTTGTAAAACTCCACAGATTACATGAATCAAAAATCATGTTTACCTATGTCAAATAGACAAAGAAAACAGAAGGAAGGAAGCAAAAGCAACCTAGCAGAATCACAACTGGTCAAAGAAAGAAACCTAAAGTTCAAAGAAATTTGGACAAAGAGGAGTTTGGAAAGTTAATTGATGAAGAAGAAGAGGAATCAAGAATAGCAGTAACAACAAGAGGAAGAAAGTGGAAGTGAGGATGAACAACTTCGAAATAAGGAAGTTGCAGGAGACACTGGAGATGATGAGGAAATTCCAGAAGAACAAGCATGTATGTCTCAGATCTCGATATTGATGATCGAATTGCAAGATATCTTGAATGAAAAGACGTGAATCAAGACTTCACTTTCAAGATTCTAAACATGTGGTTGCTATAGAGGCTTGGTTCTTTGACTTTCAGAGATTACAACCCTGGTTGGTGTACTTGATGAATCCTCACTATGGGATATGGTTGATGCAACAAGGCAAAAACACATCCAACTTCTGGAAAAGAAACTGATGAATCAGCTGATGATGGTGATGATCATGATGATGATAATGGTGATAATCATGATGATGTTGATGGTGCAGATCAAAATGATTCTGGTGATGATCCAAAGGATACTACTGAAGACCAAGACAAAGAAGCTTAACAAATAGCTGATGCAATTGATGATAACATCCTATTAAGCTTTTTTCTACAAACACACGAATCAACCAAGTCAACCCCACCAGATAAGACAACACCTCAGCCAATGTCTATTGACACTCTGGCTGAACTGACTATACTATTGACATCGCTCGCCACCCATCGCAACACCAGCCAAAACAACTCCTCGCACAAAGCAAGAGGGAATAGGAGACAGTGCTGCACTAGTACTCATATCTACTCAAGTACATGAAGAAGTTGAAGGTGATGTAGATGTTACTCAACCATCATCAAAGCACCATGAATCACTTGAGGTTCCTCCCATAATGCAACATCAAGATAGAGGACAAGAAACAAAACCAAATGATATCCATCACAAGCTTACTCAATCGAACACCGGAATATCCAATGAGACCTTTGAAAGGCAAAGCAACTTTGCCGGGCCGAGGAACCGAACAAAAGCAATGTATCTCGATCTATGACTCTAGCATTTAAAGATGAAAGCCACTCCATAGAGAAAAGATTTCAGTCGTTGTCGAATGCATTGATGCACAAAACATTGTTGTACAAAGACAAGGAGACTTGATGAAACAGTTAAACCTTAATATCACCAACAATCTTGCAGGACTCAGACAAGACATCTCTCAAGAAAATGAGTCTATGGCACTCTCTTTTGGCACCAGATTTCGAAATTTAACCCAGAAGTTGACTGATCATGACTCAATGTTCACTTCCATTGAGTCCAAACTGGATACTCTGATTGGTACAGCTGAAGCCACAAACAGTATCTTACTATAGCAAATGGATGATGCTGCCAAAAAGAGGGAAAGAAGTGTTAAGCCTGAAGAAGGATCAATAGTTAGACCCGAAGAAGGATCAATAGTTAGACCCCCAAACTTCACTGAGGAGCAGCTAAGAGCAAGGGACAGAGAACTAAGAATTTGAGATGAAGCTGAGAACAGCTAAGAAAGACAAGAGAGGAGAGGGAAAATATATCAAATGAACCCTGCAGAGGTTTTCCTCACCCCATCCAAAGAAAAGATGATGATAGAGATAGATCAAGTAGACAACAAAGACCTGGATCAAATCAAAGAAAGAAGATCAAAGCAAGCCAACACAGATTTAACACTAGCAGAGGTAACACCAAAGAGATGTAGCAAAGAGCACTAGATATACCGTGAGAGAAAACATTTCCTACTCACAAATATAAGGGAAGAATATGATGTCAAGTACTAGATAATGTAAGAGAGTTCTTTGAGTCCATGATGGTCAAGATTCAAATCAAACGCAAGATGAAGCATGGGCGTAATGGCTAAGCTATCGTGGATGAGAGGGTGAGAACTAATACGGCAAAAATTACAATGATGTTAGGGATGCAGGCATCTCTTAACCAAAATACAAGATCCGACTCAACCAACAAACCAAGTATAGCCATACCCCTCTCTGCAAAAGGACAAGAAGATTTACCCAGTGAAAAACAAGAAGATTTCAATTATATGGTAAAATTCTTCAACCCTATAGGGAAAATGATCTGACAAGAACACTGGGGTCTATTCAAGAATCTTAAGTTTGCTGACTCATACATTGCTGAAGCTAGAGATAGACTTGAAAAATACTTTGGAGAACCTAGGGCAAATGAGACTATGCCTGATTTTCAAAGGCTCTTTGACAAGAGGGTATTCCAAGGAGTCTCTGAGTATATTGCTATGGCATACTGGAAGTGGAAGTTTCCAGAAATCAATTGGAAAGATATGGAGGAGGTCCGGACCACAATTCAAGAGGTACAAAGTGCACTGAGTAAAATATTGTTATAGTACTCAATATGTTTTGAACATACATCTTATTTCCTTGAATGGATGAATAAAATTTTTATTCGTTGTTTATTGTGAAAATATTATACACTTATGTTCAGGCTTATGAGGCTTTTGGCATCATCAAATAAGGGGAAATTATTAGGAACATTTTATTATGTTTTGATGATGGTCATACTAGTTGTTATAGCAAGCATGAAATAAGTTAGAATTTCTCAGATAAGCCTTTACTTAGAGTTTGACATGTTGTATAAGTTGAGTCAAACAAGTATTGTTGTTGGTCCTTGCAAAGGCTAGCACAAGTTTAGAGGGGGTGAATAAACTTGTCCCAAAAATCTAAATAAAACCGAATCTTGTGCAGATTTAGTTCAACTTTAAACTTGTGTGGATTTAAGCTAACTTAATGAGTATAAGTCAAGATTGACTTATCCTTAACTCGAAAGTTAACCGGCCATGGATTGCTAAGCCTTTAAATAATACTTGAGTTTATCAATTTGTATAATGCATTGTAGTGTTGTCCTCGACTCGCTTCTTAAGTTTGCCGAGTGTGATTAGATGTGATTTATAGTTAGATGCAGAAATAAATGCGTAACGTAAGTAAGTAAATAAGACAAGAATAATAAAGGTTCCAGGTGGTGTAATCATGTCACCCTCTCTTCCCCGTGATGTAGGAGGCCAATTCCACTATGTTTTGAGGTTTACAGCTTCAAAACACAAAGTATATTCTAAACACTTGATTTTCCTTCACTAATCCCTAGCTTCACCATCAATGTAGAATTGTTGTGTGAACTAAGCTTGCTACACCGCCTCAGAGGGTAGAATTTCTCTTCACCACCTCAACACAAACATAGTCTTCCCGACTTCACTCAACCTGCCCTTAACACCTTCTTGGTGTTTCATACAAATCAAACCTTTGATAGAATCAAAGTTGAGACTTGAATCAATAACTATGATTAAATTGTGTTTGGAGATTCTTCTTCTAGATATGTATGAAACGCTTAGATCTCGCTCTTCTTTAAATGTTTGATCTTGATCTTTCTTTGAATGCTTATGAACACATCAAGATTTCTTGATCTTTCAATAAGGTGCTTAGTAGGAATTCTTTGATTTGCATTCCCTGGTATAAGCCTTCTTGACTAGATTAATTCTTAGAATTCGCCTTCATCTAAAGTGGTAGAAGTAGACTATTTATAGAGGTTTCTTCAACGGTTAGCTATATTTGAACGTTAGAACTTGAATTCTTGTATCCGTTGGTTTTCCCGCTTATTCTCGATGAATGTCGTTGTCCTTTCGACAACCTGCTCAAACAATAAAATAGTTCGCATTATAACGGTAAGATTTTCCTTCAAACTTTCCCTAACATCAGCTTGAAAACTTATCCTAGTCAGTTTTTAGCTCAAAAGCATTAGCGGAGTTTTTACTCTTCTTTAAAAACTCAGTACTCCATTTCACATCTGATTATTATTGACTTAATCAGAGTAAACCAAAAATTTTAATTCACTAAGATATCATTGTCCTTATGATACTTAGGCCTTCTATCAAGACCTATAAAGTCGGGTTCATGTCATCACTGCACTTTCCTAAATTCTAACTTTACAATCTCAAGCTAAAGTCTTTAAAACTAAGTTTGAACCTCGCTTCTTCAATCTTCAATAAATGAGTCTCGAACCTCATTTCTTCAAGATTTAGATAAGTCAACCGAGTCTCAGGTCCTCAAAGAAACTTATCTTTTCTTCTATAATCGAAGTCCGATCCTCACCTTCGCTTGTTGTGCTCTTAGTCGGCTTTCTATCAATTGATAAGTCTTCGCTATGAACTCACTCAATAGGCCGCTGCTTTTCTCGCCTCGATCCTAAATCTATTACAGCTTCTTGTTTGATTTAACTTATACAATTACCAGACACTATTAAATCCTATATATTGATTTCTAGACATCTTTTGCTTTGCACTACTACTACGCTTAGTTAAGACACTTCATCAATGGGGTTAAATATAACAATTAAAATAATCGATTAATCATCAAAACATAAATATTATTTCCAACAATTTCCTCTTTGATGATGTCAATACTCTCCTTAAAAGCAATACAAAAAGATAAGGACAAAATAAAGTAAAGAACACAAATAATCGAGAAACTCGAGATTTTATTGATAACTAAGTTACAGGTGGTATTAAAACACAAATACATAAAATGAAATCAATTTCCGCTTTTCCTATCTCTTGACCAAACTTCACTTGACTTGGTGTCAAAAATCTCAGCAGCCTTCTTTCATGGCCAAGTTAGTTTCTGTGCATATTCGCCCAAATGTTCCATTAATCTGCCATACTATGCTTGCTGAAAAACATGCTTTTGAATAACACAGCAGACACGAAAACAGATCTCCTCAGTGTTTCACTTGTGGCTGTCTTTAGTAAGTTCTAAACAAACTCAAAGTTCAATTCTTTTCAACCTGATTTGAGACTTTATCTAGAGTGCCATCTTTCTCCCATTTTGCCAGCTTGTTCCAATAGTGCAAAAGAACCTTTTGCATGTGTGCGTAAATGTCTCTAGGGCTTGTTCCCTTGATACTCCTTCTTGAATATGTAGATCTTTGAGAACATTATACATTTGAGAGTCTCAGAGCTAGTCTTTTGTCGCTTGGCTCTATGAACTTTGCAATTAGTTCCATTCTTCATCGCTGAACTCACCTCTAGCTTTCTTCACCAATTAGTTTCTCATCAATACACTCAAGAACTTGAGGCATATCAATTGAATTGACTTTTAACATGTCCAAACTTTCCCCCTTATTGACATAATCTTTGTTGATCAAGCTCCCGATGTAAGAGTTCAGTGTCGCTGATTTGATGCCAATATGGTTTGTGCAACAACTCGCCTCTCCATGCATTTTCCAATAAGATCACTATCAACCACATTTTTGAGAATGCCTTCCCATTTTTCTTGAGTCTTAGTTTTTCTTGCCTCGATTCAATGGTTGTTTTTCCTGATGGCGACAGAGTATCATGACAAATCCCTCTTGACACTGCTCGGCTTCTTCTCCATGTTGTTTCTTTTAGTTCTCTTTTTTCCATTGACTTCAAAACTTTCTTGAATACATTTAAGTCGCTCTTCCTAATCCCGACAAGCTCATTGAAGTAGAATTTTATAGAGTTAGCTTGTGTAGGCACTTCATTCTTGTTAGTCTTGGTCTCTGGTCTTCTCGCTTTTCCCTTTCAAGCCTCAGATGCTTTTCGCCTTCTTTCTTATCTATGGACAAGGAGAGATAATATCTTTCAGTTTTTCCTTGTACCCTTCTAACATTCTTCTTTCTTTGGACTCCTTTCTAATTTTCTCCAAGGTGGAAGGGTCAGTTTCTCTTACTGGTGATAGTTCCACATCAAACTCAACATATGTTCCTTCTTCGGTAATGATGTCTTTAGCTTGGTCAGCTTCAGCTTTTGTTATCTCAAGCACACCTTTGTCAGTTGGATACTGATATCCTCCTATTTCATGATCTTCAGACTGACTGACTGAGTCAATTTTAGTTTCTTCACTTTCATCTGAACTTCCTTCAGATGATCCTTCTTCAGCAACATCCTTTGCATCTTCTTTTTCTTGTAGAAAGGCGGGAATCCCTTTCTGTAACTCAGGATCTTCCTGAGAATCATTATCATCATCTTTCTTTGTCTTTGAGTCTCCCTATTTCGCATATCTTTCCCAGTATCTATTTCTTATGAGTGAGTAACCAGTACTCAGAAATTCTTTAGATCTAAACATTTAGGATAGATGGGTGATGTTGAATAACTTAAAAACCCAATTTTTAGTTCTTTTCATTTCTGCAAATTGGCTTCTTTGATTTGGAAGAGAGCTAAACTTCCAATACTGATAATCATCAAGTCTTCTGCAGTCGGCTTCGATCAATTTCCTAATGTTGATACTTGGATCAAGTTGGTTTAAAACATCTTCAGTTTCTTTAGGAATATCCACACTTGATTCAAATTAGAGTCTCAACTTGTTCTAACACAATCTTAGTTGTAGATTTTTAGCTTCGCTTTGGCAGGCTTCCTCCTCAAAGAACAATCGGGATGATAGATGATTCAATTACAATTTTCGAACTCGAGGCGCCTTGTTCTGTTTCCGCTTTTTCTTTGGCTACAACTATCTCTAGTAGGGTCTCATTGCGTTGATAGTTTTAGCTTTAGTTGCTGTGTTAAAAACTTGATCGTAATCCTCTTCGATTCGGTTTCCTATGGCTCAAGCGACAACAGTTCAAATGATTGGTTGGGCCTGCTCAAGAACGGTTCTATCTCTTTTCAAGATCATCAACTTTCTTTCAACTTCTCCTTCATCGACAAACTCATCCAGAGTGACGACTTGTGCCGGTCTCGAATCAACTTCAATAGCTTCTCTTTCTTGTGACTTAGAAGCTTCCAGTTCTTTGATAGACTCTTCATATTCGATCCTGGATGCTGATTTCTGTGGTGTTAATCTTGATAAAGATATCATATTAAGCATTGCGATTACACTAGGTCCAACCAGCTTCCCCATCACTATCGCTTCTTCATCATCAACTTCAGCTCTCAGGGTTTGTTCCCCCGGAGTATCAATTTCTTGTAGTGATGGAACAACTTCTTGAAATTCCTTTGCTGATTCTTGAATGGGTACCTCCTCAGCAATAGATTCTAATTCAACAATGACTTGTTTGGTGGGGTTTCCTTAGTTCTCGATTTCTTTCCTTGGCTTTCAAAGAACTTTGATGGTCGATTTTGTTGGTGATGCCTCCAAAACTTTTTCAGTTAAAGCCTTAGTACTTCTTTTTTTTTTCCAATTCATCCAGTTTTCTTTTCTTCCCTCTTAACTGTTGATGATGTTCCTATGCCTCAGCTGTAGTTTCAACTTTCTTAGCAGACCTTTTTCTCCTCTTTTTAGGTTCAACTTCAGAATCTTCAGTTTTTCCTTTTCTCTGAAACCGTAATTTTACCATCAACAATTGTTGTTTCCTTTCTTCTTGCAATTCCAAAATGATCAATAATCCTTTGAGCTAGGATAACTTGGGTCTTCTTGAGATAGAATCTCCATTTCTTCTCTGCATTTTTCTTCTTGGGCACAACAGAAGATTGTGCGACCAGTTGATCAAAGATATGTCTCTTCCAATTGAAATTATCTCCGAACCAAATAACATAAAATAGGTCTAACATTCTGGCGGAGAGATTACTGAAGTTGCCTACGTTTCCAATCACGCAATTCGCTAGCATTTTGGTCAAGAAATATAATTCAGGTTTGAGTAGCCCTGTTGATCCAGATAGTGACACACTTGAATCTCCTATGATTGCAACATCTTTCCAAAGTTTCTCCCTCTATTCTTTAGATATTTTAAGAATAGAGGTAAATCCAGAATTTTCAAAACCAAATATCTCCGTAATTAGGTTCTTTGTAACCTTGATCTCTTTTCCATTGACTCGAGTGATATAAGTGATTATATCATTCTCTATGATTTTGCTTCTGAACTCATAGAAGTCGCCAATATCGTCCAGACATACACTCTTTTGCTTCTTAACTAGGTTAGAATCGCTTATACTTATAGTTGCATTGTCTCGTGAGATCGACCTTGACTCACATTTATCTGCACTATGATGTACCTAGTATTCTTGCTAGTAATACCGACGTTAGTGACTTACACGCGATCAAGATTTTTGGCGCCTCTGCCGAGGACAATGGCCAATTGTAAATATAAACGTTTTAATTATAATTAAGAAGTCGTATTTATTTTATTTTATTTTATCTTAAGTCTTGAGTCATTCTGTATCAACCCTACACATGTTAATTTGGCAAAAAAAAATTTCAGGTCCGGTTTACCATGTCTAACCCCCGGGTTACCGAGGCTTAAAAAATCAAATTCTGAACAGTTCATGTTTTTCTATGTTATTCCCTGTTGATTTTTAGTTAGTAGGTCCGCAACAGTTGGATCACACCCACCTGAAGCAGATGTTGCTAACCTTTTCCTTGTTTTATTTTGTCTTTTGCAGGTGGATCAGAACACTTCAGAGATTCGATCAAACCAGAGTTGAACATGAGCAAACAAGTCAAACAACATGCCTAGAGCGATGTTGAACATTACACCGATTTCCATGTACCCTAGATCTGAAGCACAAGATCATTATGATGCTGTAAAGAAATGGTTGGAAAAAGAGGAGAAAGCAATCAAGCAAGATCCTGAAGAGAACTTGAAGGAGTACAATACGTATCGTCCATGTGAGTTCCTCTCTCGAGTTAATTGATATATCGCCTTCGGATTATGATTATGATGATCCCGAAGAGGATCGACACGATATTTTCCATGCCTAAACCTGCACTGCACAATCGTGGTAAATTTAGGAGACCCTATCACGCTCGGACTTCGATTTACATTAATAGTATATCAAGTAGGATTAGGTCTCGCGACTCGGCTTTAGTTGCAAAATCTACCTTTTTCCTCTCACAAAAGATCAAGCTTTCGGTCGTCGAATGAATCAAACCAGGCCATGACATTCATTGATAGAACTAGAGACATGCCCTGTTGGTCTTCTTAGGAAGTGTACAATTAAGGTAGGAGGGTTCACATATCCTATTGACTTCACGGTCATAGATGTACCTAAAGACCCTAGTGCCCTAGTTCTTTAGAAGGAAGACCCTTCTTAGCGACGAGAATGGTTGTTATGGATTTTGATAAGGGAGATAACTCGAGATTGAATAATGACACTATATCTTTTAAGATCTTAGAACTCCTAGAAAATAGACCGGAGAGTTGTAAGATGACGATGCTTCAGTGGAATGTGGAGATTATGGAAATAGAGGGGCATAAGCATAGAGAGGTTGTTGTAGAAACCGTTGAGCAATAGTT
Organism: Gentiana macrophylla; assembly: GCA_026214975.1. NCBI lineage: Eukaryota > Viridiplantae > Streptophyta > Magnoliopsida > Gentianales > Gentianaceae > Gentiana > Gentiana macrophylla. The sequence goes on from JAOBSW010001183.1 coordinate 18,225, forward strand.
TATAAGATTAATGCTTGAGAGAGTAAGAAGGAAGGACCACGACAAGATACTCATGAAAGCTAGTCCTTCCGTGTTATGTAGTGAACGGTATGAGCTAAAAGTGGGAAACATGGAGTCCTTGGATCTAAAGCCTAAATCTCGACGTAGAAGCAAACCTACCTAGCACACAAGATAAAAGAGAGAGGCATTCGAGGAAGAGGGCTCAAAAAGGGTTTTGCGAGTTAATGCTCCAACCCTTGAATGATCGGAGATCTGAAGAAAGTCGAGTTAGCAACTATAAACTCAGAACAATTTCTTTAAACCCTTAGTACATTAGGAATGAATAAAAGTAGCCAGATGAAGGGATGAGTTTTTTTTCATCCTACCGCACCCTTAGACTTGAAACAAAATGGTTGTGGAAAGGTTTTTTTACTCATTGTGGATATTAGTGAAGTAGGTTAGGTTTTGAGTCAGAATTAACAAGGGAAAGAGTGAAGGCTAATCAATTTGATGTCAGAATTGGGCGGAGAGGTTAAGTCAAGTGTGCGGATAAGGCATACAAAGAAATCTGGGAAAAAGTACTGCCGGTAAACCCTAGGTTACCTCCGGTTTACTGAAGGTTGATTTTTAAATTTCTGAACGTCAAGTTATAAAGCTGAATTTTTAGAGACACGTGGAGGACACACGTTGCACCAGATACGGTCAGTCAGTAAAAACCATCCCCTTTTTCCTCTTTTCAAAATTTTCATCCTTTCACACACTCCACCATAATTCCACCTCAATCCCATCAATCTCCCCCTCAAATCCCTCACCCTAATAACTTCTATACCCACTATCCCACGAAAACCATACACCTTCACACAATTCTTCCTATTTAAACCGCCCCTTCATCCCCAGTATCATCATTCTTATCATTATCATCTTTTTCATTTATCTACTTCTCCCATTTCTTCTTCCTCATCAAAATTCAGCCCATATCACCACCACTTTCTTCTATTTTCCATACCCTAAACACCCTTTTTCCAAACCTTGTTTCTGATTTGTAGTTTTAATGCTACGGTGAAGTGCTGAAATCCTTCATCTTTTACCAACAGAGGCACATTCCTAGAAAAAATCAGAAATTTCAGACCGGTAAACCGTACATTACCTCCGGTTTACCGAGGGTTCTTTTCCAGAAAAAGCTTCAGCATCGGTTTCTATACTCATTCAGGATGGGTCCTAAGCGTCAACGATCAGCTGTTTGTCTTAGTGATTATCAGACAGTGTATGGAGATGCCAATCCCTTGATAGACGGGGTTGAACAATTCCATTCTTTAGCTATCTATGAGTCGTTCCGAGGCCATTGGAATGCAAGATAAGTTGCTCGAGAACGAGGGGTAGATTTGGACGATTGCGGCCCGATATTGCAAGTTGCCCTACAATCACAAGCCCGATTCAACACCAGCCCGATTCAACACCACGGTGGTACAGGAATTCTATGCTTATGTTTTTCATAACCCCGGAGATACATTTGCTATGGTCCGAGGGGTTAAAGTAGACTTTTCGATCGAGCGGATCAATGAGCATTATGGGGTTTGTAATCAACCGGTGGGCCCGGATGAGTACACATCCTCGAGCAATCCTGAAGATCTTGAGAGGATGAAGATGATAGCTGAGTACTTTGGAGTGCAATGGAAGCGCAATCATGCAGGAGCCCCCACCATCTTCGTACAGAATGAGTTATCTTGGGACCGGAAGATGGTAAATAGATTTGTTTGTGCCCGCCTTCTACCAACCAAGCACACGGTCTCTCTGGCTCACCACTAAGAGGGCGGAATTGATGTTTTATCTAGAGCAGGGATCTCGGTCAACATCGGCCTTTCGATGCATAGCCGTATCGACAAGATTGCTGCCGCTTCTGAGTGCGAGCTGTTGCCATACAGGCCGATGATTGATATGTTGCTTTGGAGGACGAGGTTAAGATGCTCGTCAGTGATGATTGGGAAGACCCTGAGCCATAGCTCAGTTCACAGTCAGTTTTGAGAGTCCAAAGTCGGGTCAGAGCAGAGAGGGTGCATACTCCGGTGCATGGAGCACAGAGGACTCAGAGAGCCTTGCTTGAGGAGCACTCGTGAGAGATTGTGAGTCTACACCATAAGATGGATAGGATTACCGATTACTTTGGCATTCCTTCCTCAACCCCACCACCTAGGACTGCCCCTCGTCATAGAGCATCCTCTTCCACCGCCGCCGCCTCAAGTTCTGCACCACCTCCTAGTTTTGAGCATGGAGTTGACTGGAAGGGTTTTTCTGATGATGATTAGTTTTTATTCCATTTATATTTTTGTTTTCCATTTTTTTTTTCTTTTTCTTTCTTACTTAGTTGATGTAGCAGAATAATTATAATTTAATAATTTTGTCGGCTTAAATTGTTTTAGAGTTAATTATTTTTCTCTTCTACTGCCGCACTTTCATTATACAATTTCTTGTCACCACGATTCTTCTTGGTTTGTTTGAGATATTTACCGTAGATTCTTCATGGATTCCTTAACTGAGCCCGATGATTTGTCAGACGATCCGATTCTTCTTTGATTCCACCCTTAACCAAAGCTATGTTCATTTTCAATTTTCATTTCCCTTCTTCTATATTAGGGACAATGTTTTGATTACGTGGGGGGGTAGGGGAACGTCACTTAGCTTCTTCGCATTTTATTCCATGAATTGTGTGATTATCTTGATTCCCTTTGATGCACGATTCACCACTTAGACTTTGATTCCTTTCGACAGAATTTCGAAAAATTATGATATCATTGATCTTTTCGAGTTAATTGACTTTATCTCTATTTTACTTTGTATGAGTAAGAGAAAGTGGCCACTTCTGAAGTAGTGGCGTATTAATCGCATATTCTGTTATGAACCACCATTTTAGGCACGTATAACTCACTTCCCTTGGTGTGTATTCGATAGCATATTGCATTGACTAGAGTTGACCCTAGCTTCATCATGAATCATGTTCCACCAACGCTTAGAAAGGCAATGGAAATTCAGATTCGGTAGTTTATTATGAGTGAAATTTGTGAGGATAGCTAAATCAATGAGAGTTTCACCCGACAAGAAAGAGAAGTGCATTGAAATGTATACATCTATATTCTTTTTGGCAATATCATAGTCGATGGAGCGTAAGACGCACGACTTTTGCATAAACCAATAAACGTGAGCCTAAGAGTAATATATGCTTGGTTCTCGATCCGCCTTGCCTGCTCAATTAATTAATAAATAACATGTTCCAGACTGGTTAGTTCGACCACGGGTTGATGTAATATGAAATTGTCTGCATGTCTAAGCGGTTGTGAAAGTTATTGCGCACACACACATTGACTCATGATGTGAATAGTGTTTAATACGTTACTGATGGATACGAGTGGCATGATCTTGATCTTGACTTAGTGAGGTATAGTTGTTCTTAATTAACTTGTATATTGATCGCAGTGTTATTGTTAGGAACATTTTATTATGTTTTGATGATGGCCATACTAGCTGTTATAGCAAGCATGAAAATAAGTTAGAATTCTCTGTATAAGTATTTACTTAGAGTCTGACTTGTTGTATAAGTTGAGTCAGACAAGTATTGTACTAGTTGGTAGGATGGCAAAGTAAAATCAGATGTTCGGCAAAGTAAAAGCGGCCAAGTACCAGCAGAGAAGCATGAAGACATATGGTCTGACTTATAACCAAGGAAGTCTGTGATGACCTTGGATAAGTCTAAGCTACACTCCAAGTGATGAAACTTAATGTTTAAATATGGTGTACACTGATCTCACATAAATCAAGGATCAGTGAAGTACAAAGATTCTCCTAAACTGAAAAGAATGAAGTACAACGGCAAAGTGAACTGAACTTCGGCTGAGTAATGACAAAGCAGTGAAGGATGACCTAAGAGGCAAAGTCAAAAAGATCACTTAACCGTTCAGGGAACGGCCAAGTAAACTTTACTTTATCAGATTTTAAAATATGAAGAAGATTCAGAGGATCAAACATTAAATGCACAATCAATTGAGGATCAATCAAGGATGAATTTTCTAGTAAACGTTTGAAGAAAATCTGATCACTGAAATCAAGGAGGATATAATTAAGGGGGCATTAAGAATAAAATCAAGGATTATTCCCCTCATTAATTTAACCAATGGACGGAAATTCAAATCAAGGACTATCAAGGCTATAAATAGAAGGCATTGACTGACAAGAAAAACACATGAGAGAACGATCAAGTCTATGAATTTACAAGCAAAAACTCTTTCAAATCAAAAAGCCTTCATCTGTACTTAAAAAGGAATATCTAGTGATCAACTAAAAACTCAGAACTTCAATTCCAACATCAAGCATTGAGTCTGATCAACAATTTTTGTGAATCCAATTCACTTCAATGAAGCAACTGAATCAGAGTCATATGAGAAGGAGTTGTGTTTGTGATAGCTCTTGAAGGATTTGTTCCCAAGGAGCAGTGAAAGAGACTGAGTCACTGAAGCTATTGAAGTCAGGGAGTGATAGTCTTGAAGATTGTGAAGCTTGTGTAGTCAAGGACAATTAGGCTATTGTATCTGTGAAAACAATAGTGAAATTCCTCCAATCATCACAGGAGAAGAGTGGATTAAGGGATTACACCACACTGAACAACTATAAACCTTGTGTCAATTTACTTTCAGCAATTTACCTTACTGCATTTATTTAATTGCTTAAATTATGTCATATATCTGTGATTGCATAAACTACTTTGAAACAACTTATTAAGAAGGGACTTATCTGCTTCCCAAAAGCTTTTAAATACAAGAAAAGTTTTTGAAACTCCACTATAGTCATTCACCCTCCCCCCTCTCTGACTATTGTGTTACCCTTCTCTGGGGCCAACGATTGGTATCGGAGCAGTGTTCCTAGTATCATAACCTGTTCAGATCTAATTTCTAGCAACAAGGAGATCACACTTTTTCAAAGTAGTTTTCAAATATATGCTTTCTGTATAAAAATATCTCTTATTTGTACTTATGGAGTCCTCAAATTTTATGTCAAAGCTACCTATATTCAATGTTAATAATTTTGATGAATACAAAATAGGAATGTTGTCTCATCTTGCAGCAACACATGAGAAGATGCTGGATGTAATTAATGATGGCCCAATCGAGATTACAACTGTGGTAGCCACGGGAGCAGATCAAGGAAAAATAATAGACAAACTCAAGAAAGATTGGACCAAGGATGACTGGAGAAGAGCAAATCTCGATTTTGTTGCAAAAGACATGATTTTGAAGACTCTGGACAGTAACATGTTCATGAGGATCAAAGATTGCAAAACAAAAAAGAAGATGTGGGACAAATTGGCACTGATCAATGAAGGATCAGAAGCAGTCAAGGAAAATAAATTGTCTGTTGCAAAACAGAAATTTGAAAACTTCAAAATAAAGACTGGTGAAACCATTGATCAAATGGATAACAGATTCTCAAGCATCATCAGTGAACTACAACAACTTGGACACACATATCCATAGAAAAAAGTATGCCTAAATATCTTGAGAGGCCTACCTGAAAGGTGTAAGATCATTACATCGATGTCGAGAGGGACAACAAATCTTACAACCACTCGATACCTTAACTCTAATGTCTCAATGAAAGGCTCATGAATTTGAGTTGAACGGCGAAGACTATGCACCAGCAGAGACACATAAGGCCAGTGCACTGGTTGCGCCTCAGCAAAGTAACACAGTTGATGCAAACAACAAAGAGACGCAGGAGCTGAAGGAACATGTAGCTTTACTGGTTAAACGTTTTGACAGGTTCACCAAGAAGAAGGAATTCAAAGGAGGTTCATCATCATACAAGAAGTCTTGCACAAGAAAAGACATGAAGAAAAATGATGATGAATACATATGCTTCAACTGCAAGAAGAAAGGGCATTTCGAGGCTGAATGTCCTGAAGAAAAAGGCAAAGATGAGGACAAGAAGAAGTACAAGACAACTGAAAAGAGAAAAAGCAAGAAAGCACTCAAAGCTGAATCTAGCAGTGAAAAGAATGAAGAATCATCTGAAGACGATTCTGATGAAGATGATGAAGTTGACAGCTCAGAAAACGAAAAGGCTTACCTATGCATTATGGCTAAAGAATCTAATGAAACTGAGATAACTTCTAGCCCATACTCATCATCAAGTGCATCCACATCTGACACTGTACAATCTTCTATTCTCCCACTAGATTCATAAAAAATAATGCAAAATCTTATGAGTAAATTTGATGAAATTGAGTTGAATCATGAAATTCTAGAATAGGAGTGTGAGAATCTAAGAAAGGAAAATAAAATATTAAAGAAAGAACTGGATACAGTAAAAGCTGAACTAACTAGTAAGGAGACTCACTCAACTGATCAACAAGCAGCAGATGATCATACATCTGATGTTGATAGACCAGCTTAGAAAATCTCCCTACCAGGTAAGATAACCACTGCACCACCAAATGCTCCAGCTTACAAACCCCCAAAAAAGTTTGGATCCAAATCTGGTCTTGGCTACAACAGTCAGGATGAGAATAGAAACAATGGACAACAAAATTCTGAATCTAGGACCAAGAATGGACCAAAGTTCAGAAAAGGACAGACCATGGTTTCCACCACTCATCCTGCACCGGTGAAGTCAAAACCCAGTGTAGTGAAACAGAAAACCAAACCATCAATCCAGTCAACCAACAGCAAAGGTTTTCTGAAAGGAAAATGAAGAATTTACCTTTCAGAAGATGATTGGAATATAACACCTCCAAAATACAAAAAGAAAACATTTCATGCTATGCATCATGTGTTTAAGAAAAACCAACCAAGGGTTATTCCTTGACACATGAAGCAACATTGGTTTCCTACTGCTTATTGGAAAGTGAAAAAGGATGCAAATGCACCAAAAAGTAGTGAAAAGTATCAGAATACCTTCAGTAGAAATATTAGAAGCTATTCTTCCATGCCTTATACATATGAAGTTGATGACTTTAATTATCCAAAAAGAAGACCATTTGGATATACACTTGGAGTAGGAGGCATGATCAATATCAGTATGGACCCAAGCAAAGTGTTGGGTACCTAAACATAATTAATTTGTTTTGTAGGATGTCTGGTATATAGACAGTGGATGTTCCAGACTCATGACAGGAAACAAGGCATGGATCACACTTTAAAGCTTTTGAAGGACCCAAACTCACCTTTGGAGGCAATGAAAACCCTGGTAAAATTAAGGGGGAAGGCTTAATGCTCAAAAACAATTAGAAGATTCACAATGTGGCATATGTTAAAGTACTAAGCTTCAACCTATTGCGATCAGTCAGTTCTGTGACAAAGGCTACAATGTGCACTACAACAATGAATGATGCAAAGTTATTCACAGCCATACCAACACTGTGGTTCTTGCAGGAAAAAGAGCAGACAACATGTATGTGGTGGATTGGAGTACAGCTAAAGCAGAAACATGTTTTCTTGTCAAAAGTAAACAATCAACCAGCTGGATTTGGCATAGAAGATTAAATCATCTAAATTTTAAGACCATCAACAAATTATCAAAGAACAAGTTAGTTGAAGGCCTGCCAGAGATCACATTCAAGAAGGAAAGTCTCTATGATGCGTGTTAGAAAGGAAAACAAATCAAAAGCTCCTTCAAGTCAAAGACCTATCAATCAACAAAAAGAATTCTACATCTGCTACATATGGATCTTTTTGGACCAGTCACACTAGTCTGTATAAGTGGAAAGAAATACACTCTGGTTGTGGTGGATGACTTCTCCAAAAACACCTGGACTATATTCATGAACAGGAATAGAGAGACACTCAAGAAGCTGCCGGATTTGTTAAGAAGAATTCAAAATGAAATGGAACTGAAGATCATCAAGATCAGATCAGATAGAGGCACAGAGCTTCTAAATGAAATTATTAGAACCTAATGTGAAGAAAATGAAGTACTGCACCAACTATCAGCAGCAGGGACTCCACAGCAGAATGGTGTAGCTGAAAGAAGAAACAGAACTCTCAAAGAAGCAGTCAGAACAATGATTGCAGAAGCATGCTTACCAAAGAGATTTTTTTAACAAGCAAAACAAACATCGCATGCTATACTCAAAACAGATCAATCATCAACAAACATCATAAAAAATCCATCTGAAATATGGAATGGAAGAAAACATAATATCTCATATTTGCATATGTTTGGATCAAAATGTTTTGTTTTGAACAGGAATCAGTTGCATACTTTTGATGAAAAGGCTGATGAAGCAACCTTTATGGGATACGCAGACACCAGCAAAACATTCAGAGTACTCAACAAAAGAACGTTGGTGATTGAAGAATCAATTCATGTAGTCTTGGATGAGTCAAACTCAAATTGTAAAAGCCTTCAAGAACTTGAAGAAGTAGGACCAAGACAAGTCTACATGAATACAACAGTACCAGCTACCATTCTAAATCACAATCTTGGAAATCAAGATGAACCACCAGTCAATACAACGGAAGAGATTACCAGCATAAGAGTATGAAGCTAATACACAAGCTGAAGTTGTTGAAGCACCAAGTCAAGAACAACTTCAACCTGATCTTAACTAGCTAAGAGATCATCCTGAAGATCAAGCCATTGGAGAAATTCACACAAGAGTTAGAACCAGAAGACAACTAGAACATATGCTAACATGTTTTCTATCTCAAATAGAGCTCAAAACAATAGATGATGCAATCCAATGTGCTGATTGGATTACAGCCATGCAAGAAGAACTAAATGAGTTTGAAAGAAATGAGGTCTGGGAACTTGCTGACAGACCGCACATAGCCAACATCATTGGAACAAAATAGGTATTCAAAAACACGATGGATGAACAAGGAACAGTTGTTAGAAACAAAGCAAGGCTAGTTGCAAAAGAGGCTACTCTCAAGCTGAAGGAATAGATTATGTTGAAACATTTGCCCCAGTAGCAAGATTGGAAGCAATCAGACTCTTTCTAGATTTTGCAGCCCACCAAGACTTCAAAGTTTACCAAATAGATGTCAAGAGTGCATTTCTGAATGGACTTTTGAAAGAAGAAGTATATGTGGAACAACCTCCTAGTTTTCAACTCAAAAGGAAAGAAGATAAGGAGTACAAGTTCAAAAAGGCACTTTATGGACTCAAACAGGCACCTAGAGCTTCGTATGAGACACTACCACAGTTCTTGATCAAGAATGGATTCAACAAGGGTACTATAGATAAGACTCTTTTCAAATTAGAGGAAGGAACAAGTACATTGCTAGTACAAATCTATGCTGATGACATTATCTTTGGAACAGGGGATGAAAAGTTGTGTGAGAAATTTGCAAACCATTAAAAGAGCAAATTTCAAATGAGCATGATGGGAGAATTGAATTACATTCTTGGTCTACAAGTGAAACAGTTGAAAGATGGCATCTTCATCAATCAGGCTAAGTACACAAAATACTTGATACACAATTATGGAATGGATACAAGTGGCACAGCATATACACCAATGTGGGCAAGAGTTATTCTTGGAAAAGATGAAGCTGGAAAAGATGTTAATCAGAAAATGAATAGAGGAATCATTGGATCCCAACTATATCTAACTGCAAGCAGATGGGACATAGCATTTGCTGTAGGAGAATGCGCAAGGTTTCAAGCTCAACCTAAAGAATCACACCTACTAGCTGCCAAAAGAATAATCAAATACTTGAAGAACACCATCAATGTTGGAATTTGGTGTCCAAAAGATGGAGGATTCAAATTGATATCATATTCATACTCTGACTATGCTGGATGCAAGATAGATAGAAAAAGCACCTTTGGAACATGTCAAATGCTAGGCAACAAACTAGTTTCATGGTTTAGTAAGAAATAATACTCTATATTTACATCAACAGCTGAAGCAAAATATATAGCAGCAGACAGTTGTTGTGCAAAAGTACAATAGATCAGACAACAGCTAAGGGAATATGGAATGGAGGAGAAGACAATTCCAATTATGTGTGACAACACAAGTGCCAAATCTATTACTGAAAATCCAGTATTGCATTCAAGAACAAAACATATTGATGTGAGACATCACTTTATCAGAGATCATGTTGAAAAATGAGATGTTATTCTAAAATACATACCCACTGAAGATCAATTGGCTGACATCTTCACAAAACCACTCAGTCATGGAAGATTCAGCATGTTGAGAACTGAGTTAGGAATGATAGAAATTGACTAAGTACTAAGGAGCATCTAACTTGAGTAATCAGCTAAGTGACTTCACTAGCTGATTCAACCTTTGACATTACATGAAGTAAGGCACTAGTACTCAGTGAAGTCAACTTCACTGATTGTTAGGAACAGTTATGTATATAGCAGCTTAGTAAGAAAGCCACTACTCCGGTTTAGTGACCAGCCAAGTCATTCCACCGAAGAATATATTGGAGTCAACGGCCAAATAAAGTGTGAACTTAATAAGTTTCATACATGTGTAAAATCAAGAAGTTATGGAAGATTATACTGTGAAAGATTACACACGTGGAGATCATTTTTCAATCGTGGAGGTAAGTATATTATTCTTCTAATTACAACCACCTCGATTCCCGGGATCTATCATTACTTATCTCAATCCACTCCCCCACTATACTCAAATACCGCAATTTATATACATAAAATCACGCCATTAAATCACAAAATCCTTCCATATTCAACCACGTTCACACCACATAAATCATTATATATAAACCACACTTAGAGATTTTTCATAATTCTTCACGCTCTTTTGCAAATCATAAACCCTATTTTCTTCCCTTGAAAAATCAACGCTTTTTCAAATCATCATTCAACCAATGGCGTCATCTTCCTCAATATCTCCCACAGAATGATTCTTTGAAAAATCGATCATCACTAGATCGTTTTTTAGGCAAGAACATTATCTCTATTTCAATGATAATGATGTACAAGCCCAACGACTGGTTGATGGCTGTACAAATCTGGTGTTAATGACCTTCCTAAACCCCTTAATAACTGGAATATGCTATGAGAATCTGATTGCATTTTGGAAAAATGAAAAGTTTGTGCCCAGCACAAGGAAAAATGTGATCATGACTGTATAAAAAGTTCAATCTTTGGAAAAGAAGTGGTCATCACACCTGGTCTTCTCAACAGATTCCTACACCTGCCCATGATTGGTCCGGCAAATGTGACGTTTGTGTAGGTTGACATCAACACCTTCTGGGCTGAGATAGCCAAAAGCTCCAAAAAGAACAACAAAACCTACAACCTACCCAGATCAGTACTCAAACTTCCATTTGTTGAATTTGCACTAGTTATCACCAAGAACATTGAAGGCAGAAAAGGATCAATGGAGAATTTGACGAGTTACGGGTCAAGTTAATGGCAATTATCTGTCAATGTATTCCATTTGGCTGGGCAACATTTGTATTCAATAGGCTGAAAGATCAAATCTAGAAGGGAATTGATCTGACAAATACAGGCCCAAACAAGGGTTGGCAGAAGAAAGGTGATTTCTGGGAAAGGAAATCATATGGGTTCCCTCTTCAACACCTGTTTGACTCATTAAAAGGGAAACCCACAAATCTGCAGCCTCCACACAAGTCCAAGGTAATGTTTACCTACATCAAGGCATCTCTGAAACCCAAACCCACTGTCGGGAGAAAAAGAAAAGAACCTGAAAGCAGCATATCAGGAGTGGGATGAAAACCAGATCCCAAAAGGCATAAGATAGCACTCTGGTGATAAGTACATGCAACTTGACCGAGACTGTGATGATCAGTGATGATATAGCAACGGAGGAAGAGAAACAAGAAGAAGTGACATATCTAAAAGAAGGTGAAGAGGGATACCGTCTTACTTCATCTGATAAAGAAGAGATTGAAGGGGAAGAAGATGCTACTGACAATGAGGCAGACACAGACGAAATAGAGCCAGAGGAAGAAAATCACCTTGAAGAAGATCAAGAAAAGATTGAGATTTCTGATGATGATCTGACAATTCAGGAGGTCCTTCTCCGGAGCCTCAGCAAAGTTGTCAAATAGCAAAGTGAGCCAGTTGATCAAACTCACTCTGCTGAATTTGTCACCACCCCATCTATTGATCAAGGGGGAACACCAGCAGAAGGGATCAAGTCTCCAGCACATGAAGAAGAAAATCTGTCTTTCCAGAGGCAGGAAAAAGCAAGCACTTCTCAGCAACCTCTTTCTGACCCTGAGATTGATGATGAACAAAAAGAAAAGAATGAGGAAGCAAAGGAAAAAAAAGAAGATGAGCAAGAACAAGAGACAACAGAAGAAAAGGAGAAAAATGATGATAATGAGAATGTTGAAGTGCCACCAGAGGAAACTGATCCAGAAAGACTTTTCAATCTGGATATTCAACACTTGATTGTGGACATGGAAAAGCAGTATCAAAGCTGGCAGAACATGAAAGCTTCTTTAAAGAGTGATGCAACCTCCTTCAATCATAAGCTTGAAGCCCTCATCAGCCACATCAAGATTCAAAATGATGTAATGGAAAAACAGGGCAACTTGCTTTGCAACCTACAACACCTCATCCCCTGCCATGAACATACCAATCTTGAGTTTCATGCTGATAAGATTGATAACAGTCTCAAACCATTGGTGGTACTCTAAATGTTCACACTCATCAACTTCAACATCTGGATGAGGTTATGGAACTTTCTGACCAGCAACTTGAGACCTTAATAAATGTAACGGAGGCCAACAACAAAATTCTAAGACAAGGTATGGTCCTCTCCCTGAATCCGAATAAACAAATGCAACTCTTGTAGCACGATTTGGTGATGCCGAAAAGGGCGAAGGAAGCTCAAAGCCTGAGAGCTCCAGTGGAAAGATGGCAAGTCCAACTGACAAGGGCAAGGGCATCAAAGGCAAAGGCATCAGGTTTGAAGAAAAGAAGCTGTAGTAGACCTTTCTATATTTTCATTTACAGGTAAAAATGCATTTGAATAATTATGATGCAATAACTTATTGCCCTTAAATGGATGAATAAAAATATTGAGTTTTATTCCAGTGTTTATTATGAAAATTTTTGGTATACTTATGTTTAGGCTTATGAGGGTTTTGGCATCATCAAAAAGGGGAAAATTGTTAAGAACATTTTATTATGCTTTGATGATGGCCACACTAGCTATTATAGCAAGCATGAAAATAAGTTAGAATTCTTTGTACAAGTCTTTACTTAAATTCTGACATGTTGTATAAGTTGAGTCAGACAAGTATTGTACTAGCAAAGTAAAAGCGGCCAAGTACCAGCAGAGAAGCATGAAGACATATGGTCTGACTTATAACCAAGGAAGTCTGTGATGACCTTGGATAAGTCTAAGCTACACTCCAAGTGATGAAAATTAATGTTTAAATATGGTGTACACTGATCTCACATAAATCAAGGATCAGTGAAGTACAAAAATTCTCCTAAACTGAAAAGAATGAAGTAAATCGGCAAAGTGAACTGAATTTCGGCTGAGTAATGACAAAGCACTGAAGGAAGACCTAAGCGGCAAAGTCAGAAAGATCACTTAACCGTTCAGGTAACGGCCAAGTAAATTTTACTTGATCAGATTTTGAAATATGAAGATGATTCAGAGGATCAAGCATTAAATGCACAATCAATTGAGGATCAATCAAGGACGAATTTTCTGATAAACGTTTGAAGAAAAATCCGATCACTGAAATCAAGGAGGATATAATTAAGGGGGAATCAAGAATAAAATCAAGGATTATTCCCCTCATTAATTTAGCCAAGAGACAGAAATTCAAATCAAGGACTATCAAGGCTATAAATAGAAGGCTTTGACAGACAAGAACACACGAGAGAATAATCAAGTCTGAGAATTTACAAGCAAAAACTCTGTCAAATCAAAAAGCCTTCATCTGTGCTTAAAAAGGAATATCTAGTGATCAACTCAAAACTAAGAACTGCAATTCCAACATCAAGCATTGAGTCTCATCAACAAGTTTTTTAAATCCAATTCACTTCAATCAAGCAACTGAATCAGAGCCATCTGAGAAAGAGTTGTGTTTGTGATAGTTTCTGAAGGATTTGTTCCCAATGAGTAGTGAAAGAAACTGAGTCACTGAAGCTGTTGAAGTCAGGGAGTGATAGTCTTAAAGATTGTGAAGCTTGTGTTGTCAAGGACAATCAGGCTATTGTATCTGTGAAAACAATAGTGAAATTCCTCCAATCATCACAGGAGAAGAGTGGATTAAGGGATTACACCACCCTAAACCACTATAAACCTTGTGTCAATTTACTTTCAGCAATTTACATTACTGCATTTATTTAATTGCTTAAATTATATCATATATCTGTGATTGCATAAACTACTTTGAAATAACATATTAAGAAGGGACTTATCCGCTGCCCAAATGCTTTTAAATACAAGAAAAGTTTTTGAAACTCCACTATAGTCATTTACCCCCCTGCCTCTGACTATAGTTTTACCCGTCTCTTGGACAAACAATTATTTTCTTCTCACTTTTTTGTTCGGGACGATCAAAAGCTAAGTGGGGGGTAGTTGATAATGCTCTAAATGGTACCAATAATTCTACATTTATTCACCCCAAATTCTACTCAAGATAGGATTGATAGGCTATATATTATGTGGAATAAGTGTCAAATGCTAAGTGAGTGTTTCCAGGATCGTAATTCTACATCAATGCTATATGTTAGGAACATTTTATTATGTTTTGATGATGGCCATACCAGCTGTTATAGAAAGCCTAAAATAAGTTAGAATTCTCGGTATAAGTCCTTACATAGAGTCTGACATATTGTATAAGTTGAGTCACACAAGTATTGTACTAGTTGGTAGGGCGGCAAAGCAAAAACAGATATTCGGCAGAGTGAAGCCAGCCAAGCACCAGTAGAGAAGCAATGCAGATATTAAAGGTCTGACTTGTAACCAAGGAAGTCTGTGATGACCTTGGACAAGTCTGAGTCATACTACAAGTGATGTACATTAATATGGTGTACACTGATCTCACCCCAATCAAAGATCAGTGAAGTACAAAGATTCTCCTTCAACTGAAACAAAGAAGAAAACTGTGAACCGGCAAAGTGAACTTACTTTCGGCTGAGTAAACGGTAAAGGAAAAGCTAAAACGGCTAAGACAGAAGGATCACTCGACCGTTCTAAAAACGGCAAAGGAACACTTACCAGATCTGATTTAATATACATTGAAGATTCAGAAGATCATGCATTAAATGCACAATCATTAGAGGATCAATCAAGGACGGATTTTCTGCTGTACGATTGAAGAAAGAATCCGATCACTAAAATCATGGAGAATGCAATTAAGGGGGAATCAAGAATAAAATCAAGGATTGTTCCCTCATTAATATAGCCAACGGACGAAATTTCAAAATCAAGGTTATTCAAGGCTATAAATAGAAGGCATTGACAGACAGAGAAGTGTGTGGAACTGAACATAAAAATCAAGTGAAAACTCTGTCAATTTGAAAAGCCTTCTCTCTGAACTTAAAAAGATGCATCTAGTTATCAACTCCGACATCAGAGCTACAAAGTCATACTCAGCACTGAGATTGATCAACCAAGTGTGTGTGAATCACATTCACATCAAACTGAAGCAACTGAATTAGAAGCAATCTGAGAAGGAGTTGAATCTGTGATAGCTGTTGAAAGATTTTGATCTCAAGAAGCAGCAAAGGAAGACTGAATCACTGAAGCTGTTGCAGTCAAGGAGTGATAGTCTTGTAGATTGTGAAGCTTGGGAAGCCAAGGACAATCATACCATTGTATCTGTGAAAACAATAGTAAATTCCTCCAATCATCACAGGAGAAGAGTGGATTAAGGGATTACACCACCCTGAACCACTATAAGCCTTGTGTCAATTTAATTTCTGCAATTTACTTTACTGCAATTATTTAATTTGCCTACATCATAACTTATTCCTGAGATTGTCTAAATTTATTTGAAAACAACATAGTAAGAAGGGACTTATCCGCTGCCCAAAAGCTTTTAAATAAAAGAAAAGTTTTTGAAACTCCCCTATAGTCATTCACCCCCCCTCTGACTATAGGTTTACCCTTCTCTGGGACCAACAATTGGTATCGGAGCAGTGTTCCTAGTATTAGAACCTGTTCAGATCTAATTTCTGGTAACAAGTCTGAGTCTTCTATACATTTACATTTATATCTTCATTTGCACTGATAGATTCCTCAAACTTCTTGTCAAAAGTACCTGTTTTTAATGTTAATAATTTTGATGAATATAAAATAAGAATGCTATCTCATCTTGCAAACAACTCATGAAGAGATCTTGGATGTAATTAATGATGGACCAATCACAATCACTCACTGTGGTAGGCGAGAGAGCGAGATCAAGAAAAGGAAATTGACAAACCTAAAAAGGATTGGACCAAGGATGACAAGAGAAGAGCAAACCTGGACTTTGTTGCAAAAGACATGATCTTGAAGACCCTAGATAGCAACATGTTCATGAGAATCAAAGACTGCAAAACAGCAAAGGAGATGTGGGACAAGCTATCATTAATAAATGAAGGATCTGAAGCAGTTAAAGAAAACAAATTATCTGTTGCAAAACAGAAGTTTGAAAACTTCAAAATGAAGACTGTGAATCCATAGATCAAATGGACAATAGATTCTCAAGCATCATCAGTGAACTGCAACAGCTTGGACACACATATCCCCAAAAAGAAGTATGCTTGAAGATCTTGAGAGGACTACCTGAAAGATGGAAGATCATAACATCTGTAATCAGAGGAACAACAAATCTTGCAAGCACTGACACTCTGACACTGATGTCCCAATTAAAAGCTCATGAATTCGAATTGAACGGTGAAGATGGTGCTCCGCCAGAGACACAAAAGCTCAACGCTTTGGTTGCACCCTCAAAGCAAAGAAACACATGAACTTAAAGAACAGGTAGCTTTATTGGTTAAGCGCTTTGTGAGTTTAGCAAAAAGAAGCCCTTCAAAGGAAATTCATCATCAAACAAGAGGTCAAGCTCAAGCGAGAGACATGAAGAAGAAAGATGATGAATCTGGATGCTTCAAGCTGCGACTTAAAAGTCACTTCAAGGCAGATTGTCCTGAAGAAAATGACAAAGATGATGAAAAGAAGAAATACAAAGCATTTGAAAAGAGAAAAAGCAAGAAGGCACTCAAGGCAGAATCCAGTAGTGAGAAGAATGAAGAATCATCTGATAATGATTCAGATGACAGTGATGAAGAAGACAACTCAGAAAAGGAGAAAGCATGCATATGCCTCATGATCAAAGAATTGGATGAAGATGATAGTTCAGACACTGAAGAAACAAGCCTATGTCTAATGGCTAAAGAATCAGATGAATCTGAGGTATCATCTAGCTCTTACTCTTCGTCTAATACATCCCACATCGACCTTTGCACAATCTTTCACTCTCCATTTAGATCTGCAGACCTAGTCCAAAATCTCATGACTAAATTTGATGAAATTGAAAAGAATCATGAAATTATGGAAAAGGAATGCAAGGATCTAAGAAAAGAAAATAAGAGATTAAAGAAAGATCTGAATAAAGCAAAAGATAAACTAACTAGTAAGGAGACCTACTTAAATGATCAACAAAAAGCAGATGATCATACATCTGTTATTGACAGATCAGTTAAGAAAATCTCCTCACCAGTAAAGGTAACCACTGCACCACTAAAGACACCAGCTTACAAACCCTCAAAAAGGTTTGGATCCAGATCTGGTCTTGGCTACAATAGTCAGGATGAAAGTAGGAATAATGGTCAACACAATTCTAAATTCAGGACCATTAATGGACCAAAATTTAAAAAGGGACAGACCATAGTTCCAACAGATCATCCTGTTCCGGTGAAGTCAAAACCCAATATAGTGAAACAGCAATCCTCATTCCAGTCAATCAAGAACAACAACCATCTGAAAGGTAAAGGCAGACTTTAACCTTCAGAGGATGATTGGAATGTTGCACCTCCAAAATACAAGAGGAAACCATTCCACAAAATGCATCATGTGTTTAAGAAAAACCAATACATTCTAGACACATGAAGCAGAAAAGGTTTCTCTGCATATTGGAAAGTGAAGAAGGATGTAAATGCACCAAAAGGTGGAGAATAGTATCGAGAATACCTTCAACAAAAATATTAGAAGCTATTCTCGCCATGCCTTATACATATGAAGTTGATGACTTCAATTATCCAAAAGAAGACCTTTTGGATACACACTTGGTATGGGAGGCATGAGTGCTAGCAGTATGGACCCAAGCAAAGTGTTGGGTACCTAAACATAAATAATCTGTTTTGTAGGATGTCCGGTACATAGACAAAGTGGATGTTCCGGACACATGACAGAAACAAGAAATGGCTCATGACTTTAAGACTTTTGATGGACCGAAAGTCACATTTGGAGGCAAAGAAAACCCTGGCAAGATTAAGGGGGAAGGCATAATACTCAAGAACAATTTGAAGATTCAAAATGTGGCATATGTCAAGGGACTAAATTTCAATCTGATGATCATCAGTCAGTTTTGTGACAAAGGCTACAATGTGCACTTCAACAAAGAAGGATGCAAAGTGATTCACAGCCAAACCAACACAGTAGTTCTTGCAGGTAGAAGACAAGACAATATGTATGTTGTGGACTGGAGAACAGCCAAGGCATAAACCTGTCTGCTGGTCAAAAACAAACAATCTACAAGCTGGATTTGGCACAGAAGATTAAATCATCTGAATTTCAAGACCATCAACAAACTATCAAAGAACAAGTTAGTTGAAGGGTTGCCAGAGATCACATTCAAAAAGGAAAGTCTATGTGATGCATGTCAGAAAGGAAAACAGATCAAAAGTTCATTCATGTCGAAGCCTTATCAATCTACAACAAGAATTCTACATCTGTTACACATGGATCTGTTTGGACCGGTCGGACGATAAGAAGTGTGAGTGGTAAGAAATACACCCTTGTAGTGGTGGATGACTTCTCAAAGTACACCTGGACCATCTTCATGAACAAGAAGAAAGAGACACTCAAAAAACTGCCAGATTTGATGAGAAGACTCCAAAATGATAAAGAACTAAAGATCATAAAAATCAGATCAGACAGAGGCACTGAATTTCTAAATGAAATCATCAGAACCTACTGTGAAAAAAATGGAGTTCTACATCAACTATCTGCAGCAGGCACTCCCCAACAAAATGGTGTAGCAGAGAGAAGAAACAGAACTCTCAAATAAACAGTTAGAACAATGATTGCTGAAGCATGCTTGACAAAGAGATTTTGGGCCGAAGCAGCAAACGCAGCATGTCATACACAAAACAGATCAATCATCAACAAACATCATGGAAAGACTCCATATGAAATATGGAATGGTAGAAAACCCAATATCTCATATTTTCATATGTTTGGATCAAAATGTTTTGTCTTAAGCAGAACCCATTGCATACCTTTGATGAGAAGGTCGATGAAGCAATCTTCATGGGATACTCAGACACCAACAAAGCATTGAGTACTCAATAAAAGAACATTGGTGATTGAAGAATCGGTACATGTGGTTTTGATGAACCAAATACAAATGGTGAAGATCTTTCAAAACCAAGAAGAGAAAGCGACCTGAAGGAAATCTATACAAATTCAATCATACCAACTACTATCACGAATCATCACTTTGAAAATCAAGATGAGCCACATATTAATACAACAGAAGAAGTACCTGAAGTTGAAGTTCAAGCTCAGCATGAAGGTATGGAAGCACCAAGTGAAGAACAACTTCAACCAGATCTATATTGGCTAAGAGACCATCCTGAAGAACAAGTGATTGGAGATATTCACACAGGAGTTAGAACCAGAAGACAACTGGAGCACATGCTAACTTGCTTTCTATCACAAGTGGAACCCAAGACCATAGATGATGCAATCCAAAATGCAGATTGGATCACACAGCAATGCAAGAAGAACTAAATGAATTTGAAAGAAATGAAGTGCAGGAACTTGTTGTGATGCAGATATGGCCAACATCATTGGTGCAAAATGGGTATTCGGGAACAAGATGGATGAGAGAAAGGCTGGCATCATGCCGAGAAACAAAGCAAGGCTAGTTGCAAAAGGCTATTCTCAAGCAGAAGGAATAGATTATGATGAAACATTTGCACCAGTAGCAAGATTGGAAGCAATCAGGCTCTTTCTAGCTTTTGCTACATACAAAGACTTGAAAGTCTATCAAATGGATGTCAAAAGTGCATTCCTAAATGGATTTTTGGAAGAAGAAGTTTATATAGAACAACCTCCAGGATTTCAAATCAAAGGAAAAGAAGACAAAGTATACAAACTCAAGAAGGCCCTCTATGGCCTCAAACAGGCACCAAGAGCCTGGTATGAAACACTATCACAATTTTTGATCAAGAATGGATTCAACAAGGGAACTATTGACAAGACTCTATTCAAACTAGATGAAGGATCAAGCACATTGCTGGTACAAATCTATGTTGATGACATAATCTTTGGATCAGAGGATGAAAAGCTTTGTGAGAAATTTGCGAACCTGATGAAAAGCAAATTTCAGATGAGCATGATGGGAGAATTAAAATATTTCATTGGCCTTCAAGTAAAGCAAATGAAGGATGGCATTTTCATTAGTCAAGCCAAGTACACAAGAGATTTGATACACAAGTATGGGATGGATACAAGTGGCACAATGAGACACACCAATGTGTGCGAGTCATACTTGGGAAAGATGAAGCAGAAAGGATGTTGATCGAGAGAAAATGTATAGAGGAATCATTGGATCCTTATTATACTTAAGCGCAAGGCGGACTGACATAGCATTTGCAGTAGGAGTGTGTGCAAGATTTCAAGCTCAACCAAAAGAATCACATCTTCTAGCAGCCAAAAGGATAATCAAATACTTGAAAAGCACTATAAATGTTGGAATTTGGTATTGAAAAGATGGAGGATTTAAATTGATATCATATTCAGACTCTGACTATGCTGGATGCAAAATAGATAGAAAAAGCACTTCTGGAACATGTCAAATGCTCGGAACCAGGCTAGTCTCTTGGTTCAGCAAAAAGCAAAACTCCATATCTACATCAACAGCTGAAGCAGAATATATAGCAGCAGGTAGCTATTGTGCTCAAGTACTTTGGATAAGACAATAGCTAAGGGACTATGGAATGGAAGACAAAACAATTCCAATAATGTGTGATAACACAAGTGCAATATCTATTACTGAAAATCCAGTATTGCATTCAAGAACAAAGCACATTGATGTGAGACACCATTTTATCAGAGACCATGTTGAAAAGGGAGATGTCATCCTAAAATAAATACCCACTAAAGATCAATTGGCTGACATCTTCACCAAACCACTCAGTTATGAAAGATTTAGTATGTTGAGATATGAGTTAGGAATGATTGAAATTGACTAAGTATCACGGAGCGGCCAACTGGAGTAATCGGCTAAGTGACTTCATCAACTGGTACAACCTTTGCCGTTCTGAGATGTAGCGGGTAAAGGCATCGTATCGATGAAGGTAACTTAACTGATTGTTAGTAACAGTTAAATGGAGCAGCTCAGTGAAGAACTCATTTGATCGGCTAAGTGACCAGCCAAGGCACTTCACCGAAATAAAGACTTGGATAAATTAAAAGTGTGAACAAAATCAATTCTGACTACACGTGGAGAATAAGGCAATTATGGAGGATTATTCTGTTAAAGATTACACACGTGGAGATCAATTTATGATCATGGAGGTAATTGTATTATTTTTCGAATTAAAAACTCCTCGATTCCCGGACTCTATCACTACTTACCTCAAACCACTCCCCCATTAAGCTCGAATATCGCAATTCACATACACACAATCACGCCATGATGTCACAAAATCCTTCCATATTCAAACCACGTTCACACTACCCAAATCACACTATATAAACCAGACTTAAAGACTTTCAGAAATCTTTACGCTCTCTTGCAAATTACAAACCCTACTCTTGTTTCAAGTTCATTTTCAAAACCCCCCTCTCCTCTTCAACAATGGCATCATCTTCCTCAATCACCCAAGCTGGGTATGAAAAATCGATTGCCACTAGTTCATTCTTCCAAGCAGAACACTACCGGAGACTGTGCGGAAATGACGAGCATGCCAAACGATTGGCAGCAGGCTATGAAAATCTCATATCCTTCTGGAAATCTGCACAATACGTATCTGGGCTCCCAGCTGAAGAAGGTGACGAGTGGGAAGCGGACAAGATTGTTGCATCTGTCAATGGAAAAGAAGTGGTGATTACAGAAAAGGTAATTCGAAAACATCTCAAACTCTCAAATAAAGTTCAAGCAAACGTAACATTGGTACCACAAAACTTGGATGATTTCTGGACAACTATCGCCAAAACGGCAAACCCAGGATCTACAAAAGACAACTGCCTGAGATCTGCATTGAAGAAACCATTCAATGAATTTAGTACCCTAATTGGCAAAACCATTGAAGGAAAGTTGGGCGCAAATAATGCCATGACAGAAATTAGAATGCGGCTAATGGGAATCATTTACAACAATCTACAATTCAATTGGGCAAAATACTTCTTCCTACGCATCAAAGAGAAAATCCAAGGGGAAGTAAAAGCGGAAAAGAAGGGGATATGAGAGGAAAGACAAAGAAAGGCCAGTGCAGGTGAAAAAGTCATATGGGATTGATTACACTATCTCTGCAATGTCTTAAAGTCCCTACTGTTCAACTCCATAAACTGCATGAATCCAAAATCATGTTTACCTATCTTAAACAACAAAAGAAGACATGAGACGGAAAAAGGAAGAAATCCACACAAATCGCTACCAGTCAAAGAAAGAAGCAAAAGGTTCAGCGAAATCTGGACAAGACAGACTTTGGAAAATTAATTGATGAAGATGAAGAGCTAGAGGATT
This sequence comes from Gentiana macrophylla, assembly GCA_026214975.1. Classification (NCBI taxonomy): domain Eukaryota; kingdom Viridiplantae; phylum Streptophyta; class Magnoliopsida; order Gentianales; family Gentianaceae; genus Gentiana; species Gentiana macrophylla. Next base: position 41,132 of record JAOBSW010001183.1, read on the forward strand.
CTCAAACTGAGGTGGAGCAACAGGAAGAAGAGAATGACAGTGAGGATGAGCAACATCCTAATACGGAAGATACTGGAGATGATGAGGCATATCCAGAAGAAGCTGCACACTTGTCTGCAAACGATATAGATGATCGAATTGCAGATTATCTTGAGTGGAAGGAGGGGGATTCCAGAAAACAACTTCAAGACTCAGACCGCATGCTTGCTGAAGAAGCCTGGTTCTTTAACTTTCTAGGAATCACAACTCTGGTAGGTGTACTTGATAAATCACCTCTATGGGACTTGGTTGATGCAGCCAAGACAAAACTGCCCCAGGCCTCTGGGAGACAGTGTGATGACTCAGACGATGATCATAATGATGATGATGATCGCGATGATGATCACAATGATGATGATGATGATGAGGATGATAATGATGGTGATTTTGGAAAAGACAGAGAAGAGGATGCACCTGCACCAGATGCAATTGATGATACAACTCTTCTCCGTACATTCTTGAAACCACAAGCATCCAACAAGTCTTCAACTCCAGCAAAGACAGCCACTCAACCAATGACTGTGAATGCTCCAGATGAAAACACACACATTGTGGACGCTGGTTCAGCTGCTGCCACACCAGTCAAAGCAACCTTCGGCACAGATATAAGGGAAACTGCAGCTCAAACAACCCCAACATACACATCTACCCAAATTCTTGATGATTTGGAAACTGGAGCAGATGTCACTCAACATCAGGACAAGGGACATCAAACAGATCCAGAACCAACTGATACAAGGCACAAACTCTCTCAGCTGGCCACTGGCATTACCAATGAAACTTTTGAGAAAGCAGCAGACCTGCTGGCTGAAGAATTGGAGCAGCAAGCCATGTATCTCAGATCCATGACTTCAGCATTTAATGACAAAAGCTCCTCCATTGAACACAAGTTTCAGGCCATTGCAGAGTACATTGATGCACAAAACATTGTGGTTCAACAACAGGGAAATCTGATGAAGCAGCTTAATATCAATATCACCAACAATCTTGCAGGGCTCAGACAGCATATTTCCCAAGAAAATGAATCAATGGCAGTGGCCTTTGGCACTAAATTTCGTAGTGTGAATGAGAAACTGAATGATCATCACAAAGATTCACATCTATTGAATCAAAACTTGACTCTTTGATCAGCACGGCAGAAGCCACAAATAGCATCTTACTCCAGCAAAGAGATGATGCTGCCAAAAAGGGGGAAAATCGGGATAAGCTCGAACATGAAGGATCAACAATCGGACCCCAAATTTCATGAAGAACAAGCGAGAGCAAGAGGCAGAGAAATAAGAATCGAAATGAAGCGGAAGAACAAAGAAAGAAGAATCGAGAGAAGAAAAGAAAAGGCCCTAAAGGAACCTCGCATTGGATTTCCTCATCCTATACAAAGAAGAGATGATGATAGAGAGACAGATCCGGCAGAGAAAGAAAGGCTTGGATCTAGTCAAAGAAAGAGGATCACTAGTCAACACAAACTCAAAGACCGGAGGAAACACCGCAGAGAGGCAAGCAGCAGCTCCAGATATACTGGGGAACACAGAACTTACACTGGTCACCAAAGCAAGGCAGAATATGATGCAGATGTACTGGACCATGTAAGAGAATTTTTCAGAGTACAGGAAGGACTCTATCCTCACTCCTCACAAGATGAAGCTTGGGCTGATTGGCTAAGCTATCAGGATGAAAGGATGAGAACTGATATGGCCAAACTCTACAATGAAGTCAAAAGGGAGTTTGCACTTCTCAAACAAACCAACAACAAACCAAGCTCAGCCATACCATTATCTACAAAAGGACTAGAAGACTTGCCAGCTGAACAACAAGAAGAATTCAAATATATGGCAAAATTCTTCAATCCTATGGGAAGAGTGGAGAAACAGGAGCAATGGAGTCTCTACAAAAGCCTCAAGTTTGCAGATTCACATATTGCTGAGGCTAGAGAAAGACTTGAAAAATATTTTGGAAAACCTAAGGCAAATGAGACCATGCCTAATTTCAACAGACTTTTTGCCAAAAGAGTTTTTCAGGGTGTATCTGAATACACGGCTTTGGCTTACTGGAAATGGAAGTTTCCTGAAATTGATTGGAAAGACATTGAAGAGGTTCTGACTACAAAGTTCAAGAGGTATAAGGTTGAATTAAGCAAAATATAGTCTGTAACATTTGAATAAATTTTTAGAACTTATTGCCATATGATGGATGAATAAAACTGTTGAATTTGTGCTCTGTTGTTTATTACAAAAATTTTGATAACTTATATTCAGGATTATGAGGGTTTTGGCATCATCAAAAAGGGGGGAATTGTTAGGAACATTTTATTATGTTTTGATGATGGCCATACCAGCTGTTATAGCAAGCCTGAAATAGGTTAGAATTCTCTGTATAAGTCCTTACTTAGAGTCTGACATATTGTATAAGTTGAGTCAGACAAGTATTATACTAGTTGGTAGGACGGCAAAGCAAAAACAGATATTCGGCAGAGTGAAGCCAGCCAAGCACCAGCAGAGAAGCAATGCAGATATTAAAGGTCTGACTTATAACCAAGGAAGTCTGTGATGACCTTGGACAAGTCTGAGTCATACTACAAGTGATGTACAATAATATGGTGCACACTGATCTCACCCCAATCAAAGATCAGTGAAGTACAAAGATTCTCCTTCAACTGAAGCAAAGAAGAAAACTGTGAACCGGCAAAGTAAACTTACTTTCGGCTGAGTAAACGGTAAAGGAAAAGCTAAACGGCTAAGGCGAAGGATCACTCGACCGTTCTAAAAAGCGACAAAGGAACACTTACGGATCCGATTTAATATCGTTGAAGATTCGAGAAGATCATGCATTAAATGCACAATCATTAGAGGATCAATCAAGGACGGATTTTTACTAACATGCGATTGAAGAAAGAATCCGATCATCGAAATCAAGGAGAATGCAATTAAAGGGGAATCAAGAATAAAATCAAGGATTGTTCCCTCATTAATATAGCCAACGGACGAAATTTCAAAATCAAGGTTATTCAAGGCTATAAATAGAAGGCATTGATAGACAGAGAAGTGTGTGGAACTGAACATAAAAATCAAGTGAAAACTGTCAATTTGAAAAGCCTTCTCTCGAACTTAAAAAGACGCATCTAGTTATCAACTCAGACAACTGAGCTACAAAGTCATACTTAGCACTGACATTGATCAACCAAGTGTGTGTGAATCACATGCACATCAAACTGAAGCAAATCGAATCGAAGCAACGAGAAGGAGTTGAATCTGTGATAGCTGTTGAAAGATTTTGATCTCAAGAAGCAGCAAAGGATGACTGAATCACTAAAGCTGTTGCAGTCAAGGAGTGATAGTCTTGTAGATTGTGAAGTTTGGGAAGCCAAGGACAATCATACTATTGTATCTGTGAAAACAATAGTGAATTCCTCCAATCATCATAGGAGAAGAGTGGATTAAGGGATTACACCACCCTGAACCACTATAAGCCTTGTGTCAATTTAATTTCTGCAATTTACTTTACTACAATTATTTAATTTGCCTACATCATAACTTATTCCTGAGATTGTCTAAATTGATTTGAAAACAACATAGTAAGAAGGGACTTATCCACTGCCCAAAAGCTTTTAAATAAAAGAAAAGTTTTTGAAACTCCCCTATAGTCATTCACCCCCCCCCCCTCTCTGACTATAGGTTTACCCTTCTCTGGGACCAACACTATATTCCTAAGGTTTTGGTACCGTTATTTCTCGTTTTGCATGTTTTATAGGATGTACCGGATCGGTAGCATTGAAGGGTGGATCAGAACCAAAAGCAATACATTTGGCCAAGTGATTGAAGTCCAAGTAGAAGCCTGCTGAAGAAAAAGAAGAAAAGAAGGCCCGGAAACCCGAAGGCCATGCCCGGTAAACCGGTGTCTTGTTGGACACGAAATTGATTCTGCCGCATTATCATAGTTGGTTAGGGTTTTAGAGAGTCTTAAGTGGGCTATTGTATCTAAATAAAGCCGCATATACGGAATGCTTTGATATTCTCAGTACAAAACATAAGTTTGGTATATTACATTACAATAATTATTATGCCATAAAGTTTTCTTGAGCTTTGGAGTGTTGTTTTTGGTTTCCTCCCTTCTTCCATCATCTCTAGCTTGAGTAGATCGAGCTAGATCACCATTGTTGAAGGTATGAAGCTTTGAACATTCCTTTATTGTCTACAATATGGTAGATCAGTTCGTATTTATGTGTTTTAGTTAATCTGCATGTTTAACAACCCCGTAATTTACTTATTTTAATCGTACTGAGCAATATAGATCCTGAAATTAGGAAAATACGCCCCCGGCGGTCTATACCGGTTTACCGGGGCATGTTTTAGAAAACCTAAACTAGGATTCACTACTGCTACGTTGATCGGTAGGAATAACTAAAACGAGTAAGAGGTCTGGCCAATTTTGTATTCGTAATTCGTAAATTAACATGAAGGACTGTTGGTGAAGTGTTAATTAGGACAAAGTCCTCAATCGACCCTAGGAACGTACTGGTCAATGTCAACTGCTGTCTAGGCGGGTTAGTGGTATGAGTTAGCACTTAATATCGGAAATTCTAGTTCTTTATGCGTATGGGCTATTACGGACCACTCAAGGAGGGTAGCACCTGTAGCTGATAAAGATAATTAAAATGAAATCTCACGATTAATTTAAGGAAATTATTTGGGGAAGTAAACATAACGAATAACAAATCCAAGTTAGTGGATCGGTGAGGAGAGGGAGAGGTATACCATGTTTGTTTTCTCTTATGTTATTGTTGGTCAATGACCGCCTCTATGTTGCTTCTTAACTAGGTTAGAATCGTTTATACTTATAGTTTCATTGTCTCTGTGGGATCGTCCTTGACTCGCATTTACTACACTACGATGTACCTAGTATTATTGCTAGTAATATCGACTTTAGTGACTTACATGCGGTCACACATGCTAATTCAGCCATGTGTTGCCTCTTAATCTTATTGAAAATGTATCCGCCTGGATTGAAATAAAATTAGTCTATATAGCGTTCATCAGGTGTATACCATCTTCAGTTAACTTGTCTAACCCTTTGTGGTGTCCAATGACATGTTTGCAGATCCACCTACTGAGGAGACTGAATTTGTTTTTGAGGTCAGCAAGCCTCGTATCAACTGCTAATGGTTGTTCTAAAGCTGAAATCTGCTGAAGAAAAGCTTCACGCTAGAGTGGCAGACTGGCTAGGTCAATTGATTTCACTAGAGGATCTTTGAAATCAAATAGCTGTCTGATGATGTCTTCATTAATAAAAATCTTCTGTCCACGAACTCTTGTTAATAGAGAGTTCTTCAACATCTTCATATTTTCCCAGAATTGCAGTATACCTTCCAAGTCTAAGCCTTTTTGCAATTCTGCTTGCAATAGGTTCTTTAGACCTTGTAATCTTCCAATATTTTTGCTTATGTAGCTAGAGAGAAGGGTATTTCCGCACATCTCTTAAAATTCTTTACACGAAAATGTGTATGGCTTGGTGATTAATCTTTCTTCATGAGTTTGTTTGGAAGCTGCCATATTTCGAAATTTTCTAAGACTTGATAAAATTCTGGGGTTTAGATAAATTTTTGGCTTTATGAGAGAGGAAAGAAGATTGATTTTTCTTCTTTAAGAAAGGGATATGAAAATGGTTAGGTATATATAAAGGAGAGGACGGTTGGTGATTTGATCCACGATCTTCAGAAACATTTTGTACAATCTTTTCAAATTCCATGATGGTTCGTATAACTGATGCATGTACTATCTGACATTTTGGGGATATGCATGCAACAGTGTCTGACAAAAATGGCGGTAATTAAATGCGATGTAACTGTTGTCGATTTTATCCTTTTGTCTTTTGACTTGCCTTGACTGAATATGTAAAACTGACTGAGATCAGTTTCAAGGTGTGTTCAGTTGTGTCAAATCTTCAGTTCAGTAGGTCAGTTTGAGATTGTTGATGTCAATGGACGACTTTGTCAAGAGCGCACCCAAAGATGACAAAGATCAATCCTCTTGACGAATCTCTGAGCTTAGACTGACTTTGATAATTCCAAATTCAGTTCTCAGTAACCTTTCTTTGTCCTGTGGTTTAGTAAAAATGTCAGCTAATTGATCTTCAGTTGGGAGATAGAGAACTGTAACGTCTTTTTTCTCCATATGATCCATTATAAAATGATGTCTCACATCAATGTGCTTAGTTCTTGAGTGCAAGACTGGATTGTCAGTTATGGCTATTGCACTTGTAGTGTCATAAATTATGGGGATCAGTCCTTCTTGTATCCCATAATCTCTTAATTTTTGTCTTATCCATATAACTTGAGCACAACAACTTCCAGCTGCTATATACTGAGCTTCAGCTGTTGAAGTCAAAATGGAGTTTTGTTTCTTGCTGAACCAGGACACAAGTCTATTTCCTAGTAACTTATATGTGCCTGAAGTACGTTTCCTGTCCACCTTGCATACAGCATAGTCTGAGTCTGAGTAGGATATCAGCTTAAATTCTCCATCCTTTGAGTACCATATCCCTACTCCTTATGTATCTTTCAAATAATTCAAGGTTCTTTTGAAAACTATGAGATGACTTTTTTTAGGTTGTGTGTAAAATCTGGCACAAACACCAACTGCAAAGGATATGTCTGGTCTACTAGCTTTTAGGTAATGTACACTTCAAATCATTCTACTATAAAGAGTTTGATCCACATCCTTTCCATCTTTGTATTCATCTTTTCTGATATTAGTTACAATTGGTGTGGCAGTGCCAGCTGATTTCTTCATTTCAAAGTTCTTGATTAATTCTCTTGTGTACTTGGTTTGATGAATGAAAATTCCTTCAATCATTTATTTTACTTGTAAGCCTAGAAAGTAATTCAATTCTCCCATCATACTCATTTCAAATTTGCTCTTCATCAAACTTGGAAATTTCTCACAGATTTGTCCATTTTCTGATCCAAAGATGATTTCATCAACATAGATTTGAACTATGAGAGTATATTCTTCAATTTTTCATTCTGAACAAGCTTTTGTCAATGGTTCCTTTTGTAAAACCATTGTCTACCAAAAATTGAGATACAGTTTCATACCAGGCTCATGGTGCCTATTTTAGTCCGTAGAGAGCCTTTATGAGCTTGAAAACTTTGTCAGCTTGGTCGTTAATTTCAAATCCTAGGGGTTGTTGTACATAGACTTCTTCTTCAAGTATCCCATTGAAAAATGCACTTTTAACGTCCATCTGGAATACTTTGAATTTCTTGTGAGCTGCAAAGGCAAGAATTAGTCTGATTGCTTCTAACTTTGCAATTGGGGCATAAGTTTCATCGAAGTCTATTCCTTCAGCTTTTGAATAACCCTTTGCTACAAGTCTGGCTTTATTTCTGACAATGTTTACTTCTTCATCTAACTTGTTTCTCAAAACGCATTTGGTGCCGATTATGTTGACATGATCTAGCTTGTCTACTAATTCCCAAACTTGATTTCTCTCAAATCATTGAGTTCTTCTTGCATGGCCAAAGTCTAATCTAGATCGTTCAAAGCTTCTTCAATTTCTTTTGGTTCAGACTGAGATAAAAAAAAACATGCTATCATAGCATCCAATTGATGTCTTGTCCGAAATCCTGCTTGGAAATCACCTATCACCTGTTCTTCAGGGTGATCTCTCATCCATTGATGTACTGGGGGTTGCATCAAGGGATCTTCATTTTGATGGAATGGTTCTTCTTGAACTGGATAATTTTGAGTTTGATCAGTTTCTGGTTGTTGTTCAGCTGCAGGTTGCATTATTGGCGACTAAGACTGATCTTGATCAGAGGAATCTGAGATCCTTAACCTTTCAATGTCAATAAAGACTGGTTTTGGGTTCTTTTCGGACTGAGACTGGGAGACTAGGTTTTCTTTATCTTCGATTGTGTCTCTAGCGAAGTTTGGTTCATCAAAGACCACATGTATTGATTCTTCATGCTTGAGTGTCCGTTTGTTTAATACTCTAAAAGCATTATGACACTTGAGTATCCCAGAAATATTCCTTCCTCAGCTTTGGACTGAAAAACCTTGAGCTGATCCTTTCCATTATTGTGAACAAAGCATTTGCTTCCAAAGGCATGAAAATATGAGACATTTTGTTTTCTTCAATTCCAAATTTCATAAGGTGTCTTTTCAAGTCTCTTGTTCATGAGGGCTCGATTCTGAGTGTAGCAAGCTGTATTTACAGCTTCTGCCCAATATCTTTCAGGTAGCTTTGATTCAGAGATCATTGTCCTTCCAACTTCCTTGAGTGTTCTATTTCTTCTTTCAGCTACTCCATTCTGTTGAGGTGTTGTTGTAGCTGCAAGCTGGTGTAGTACTCCGTTTTGTCCACAATATTCAATGATTATATTGTTGAGAAATTCTTTGTCTGATCTAATCTTGACCACTGTCATTCCTTTCTGATTTTGAAGTCTCTTGAGAAGTTTTGTCAGCTATTGCTTGGTTTCACTTTTTTTGTCATAAAAATAACCCATGTGTATCTTGAAAAGTCATCAACTACCACCAAGGTGTATTTCTCCACTAACACTAATTGGTGTAATTTGTCCAAATAAGTCCATGTGGAGTAGTTCAAAAACTCTGGTTGTTGAATGTTGAGACTTGGTCATGAAACTAGCTTTGGTTTACTTTCCTTCTTGACATGCATCACATAAGCTGCCTTTCTTGTCTGACATCTCTGGTAGTCCAATCACCAAGTATTTCTTGACTAGAATGTTGATATCATCAAAGTTGAGGTGACTCGGTTTCTTGTGCCACAGCCAACTGAGTTCTGACTTGGTGTACACAATTAAACAAGTTTCTGAGACTACTATAGACCAATCTACAACATACATGTTCTCTTTCCTTCTACCGGCAAGAACAACTTGATAAGTTGTTTCATTAACAACAATGTAGAATTCTTTATCGAAAGTGACATTGTATCCCATGTTATAGGATTGACTTGTGCTGAGTAGATTGTAATGAAGTCCTTTCACAATCTTGCTCCTTCTCATGTGTCTAGATCATCCACTGTCAAAGTACCAAATACCTTGCAAGACAAGTTAAAAAGCTTTAGGTACCCAACACTGTTGGGGTACATTGGAGTCAGTTGTTAGTACAACTCGCGGGATATTTCTAGAAGGTCTTCTTTGGAAATTGTTGCACTTGTTTTCATATATGTAAGCCACACTCCTATAGTATCTATTTTTGGACAGTGCTTTACTTATATGTTCTCTCAAATCCTTTGGTTGAAACTGTTTCTCAAAATGCCTGCTGTTATTAAAAGCTGAATAATCACCATCATTCTTTTTGTACTGAGGTCTGGGAAGACTTCTGTACTGAGACTTTTGCTGAAAACTAGGATAAGTTCTCTGCTGAGTCTTGGACTGAAACTTGTGATAAGTTTTATGTTCAGAATGATTGTTCCTTTCAGTTTTAATAGCAAATTCAGTGAAATTCCAAACATCATCAGTGGGAAATAGTCTATATTTTCCACTTGATGCGTGAATCTTTGAATGATTAATATTCTTAGATTTACTCTGATTATAATTTCTCTATTTCCTAACTGTTGTAGATCTAGCAGTTGATCTATTCTTCATGTTTTCTTGAGGCACAACTGACCTACCTTTTGATTACCTTTATTGGTGGGGACAACTGTATTCTTAGAAAACTGAGTTGACTTATTTTAGGCTAACTTTACTGGTTCCGCAATTTTCTCAGTTCGTGGAAGTTGGTCGGCCACAAACTTAATACCAGTTTTGATATTAGATTCAGCAACTTTGCTAGTTCCTTCCTTAGAAGATTGTTGTGTGTCAAATCCTAAGCCAGTTCTGTCTCCATATGGCTCTCTAGATTTGAATCCAGTAGCTGGACATGCTTGAGCGAAAGATTCAGTTGATGCTACAGATGCATTAGGTTGATACTGACTCTTCCCTTTATCAGTTCTTGTCAGTTTCATCATATTCAGTTCAGACTTCAATCTTTCAAATTCAAGAATTAGAGCTTCTTTCACAGCTTTAATTGATTCATAACCAGCTTGGGTGGTTACCAGCTGATTAATCAATTCGTCAAGTCTTTCTTCCAATTCCAGATTTTTTGGATTGTAGTCACCAGTTGAAGAACAAGCATTTTGCAAAGAGATCTGTGCTGAGCTATACTTGGAGTTAGATTCACATACGTCATTTGGATCCTTCATATGGGCCATTAGACCTGTATCATCTGATAATCTTTAAGTGCCAGCTTTGTAATCTGACTCATCTCCGGCTAGGAGAGCTCTTCTGCTAGTTTTTCATTAGCTCTAGACATTGAGATTTGTAATTTCAAGGATTTTTACAGTTGAAGAAAAGATATTCACCGTCTTTTCTCTTTTCATGAGTCTTCTTGATGTACTTCTGAGTGACTTGATGTCCACTCTTCATTTTTCAAATTATATTCATCATTAAAGCCATATGCTCTTCCATCTCATCCAACTTCTGAAGATTGCTTGATGAGGTTGCTTGATTATCATTTAAGGCTGCTGCTGCAAGAGATGTTGTTTTGGGTTCCTCCATTGCTTTGATTAGGGTAGTTGTCATTGTGAAATCCTCACTGAATTCATAAGCTTTAAGATCTGAGAAGATTTTGAAGGAATCTTTTATGTCAAGTCGTCTTGATTCTTCCATTGCAGTGACCTTCATATTCCAGCATATTGGTAATGCCTTCAAGATTCTGGTGTTGATTTCTTTCTTGGTGTGCTCAATCTTGAGTAGATCTAGGTTATCCATGATAGCACAGAATCTTGTTTCCATCTAAACAATATTTTCACCTGACTTCATCTTGAAATTTTTGAACTTCTATTTTGCAACTAATTTCTTGTTCTCTTTGATGGAGTCAGTTCGTTCACAAAACAATTGGAGTTTCTCCCATATTTCTTTTGTTGTAGTGCAATCTTTGACCTTCAAATACATGTTGCGGTCAATAGTTCTGAGAGTGATGTCCATGGCAACGTTATTCAGATTGTTCATTTTTTGATCATCCTTGGTCCGATTGCTTTTGGGCTTGGGAACTCTAACTTGATCACCATTGATAGTTTGCATGTGAGTGATTTGGAAGGGTCCATCAGTAAGTACATCCATCATTTCATCGTGAGTGGCTGCTAGAAAGGCCTGCAAACGATGTCTGTATTCATCAAATCTGACCATGTTACACATCAGCATTTGTCTGGCATACTGATTGTTATCCATTGTGTGAGTGAGTAAGAACTGGATAATGTAAAAACTGGTAATTGAAAACTGAGCTATTTCTAGAGAACAACCAGAGAAGATAACTGGAGAAAGTCAGTTTTCTTTTACAATGACTTGTTAAAGAACGCTGCTCCGATTCCAAAGGCTAACACAAATTTAGAGGGGGTGTGAATAAACTTGTCACAAAAATTTAGATCTAAAATGATTAAAGTTCAGTTTTAACTTGTCTGGATTTAAGCTGACAAAGCTGAGTCTAAGTCAAACTAACTTATAACAAAACTGAGTCAACCGGCATCCCGATCATTTAACTAATCTAAAGGAAACTCTCCTGAATGTTAAGAAACACTCACTGAAGCTTAACCCCGCCAAATGCACTTTCGGGGTCCAGGAAGGCAAATTTGGGTTTCATGGTGAGTTAGAGGGGAATCGAAGCAAATCTTGAGAATATCGAGGCTCTGATCAACATGATCAAGCCGACCACGGTAAAAGAGGTGCAGAGGCTAAACGAGAGGATAATTGCTCTGGGAGATTCATTTCCATGTCTGCTGAGAAAAGCCTACCTTTCTTCAAAATCCTGAAGGGAACAAAACCTTTGAGTGGACAGGAGAGTGTTCGCATGCTTTCAAGGAGCTCAAGGCCTACTTATCAAGCCCACCTTTGCTGATCAGTCCCATGATAGGGGATTCTTTATTTTTTTATTTAGCAGCCTCAGACTGGGCTGTCGCCGCTGCTCTTGTTAAGGAGGACGATACCCTTCAAAAGCCCATTTATTATGTTTCTAAGGCTCTCAGTCCCGTTGAGAGTCGCTATTTTAATATCAAAAAGTTGGCGTACTGTGTTGTTATTGCTGCCTAGAAATTAAGGGCTTACTTTTCATCACACACCATTATTGTGTTATCTGATGCTCTGTTCCACCAAGTCGTCCACATGCCATACTTATCTAGTCGACTATTGTGATGGGCCATTGAATTCACCAAATTTGATATCCTGTACGAGCCTATGAATGCTATCAAAGTCCAAGCCTTACCTGATTTCATCGCAGAAACGAGCTTCAATGAGGAACAACTGAAAGAGCGGCCCATCTTGACTCTTAGCGACGATCCAACAACACCAACGGTGACCGAGCCTAAAAGGCCAAATCATTGTTGGCATCTCTACGTCGATTCATCCGTGAGTCGTAACAGTTGCAGAGCAGGAATTATACTACTGGAGCTGGTTACCTCAGAAGAAATTGAAAAGGCCTTGAGATTTGATTTCACCGCATCAAACAATCAAGCGGAATATGAAGCGGTTATAGCATGACCCGAGCTCTCTAAAGCCATGAGAGTGGGAAATGTGGAGGTGTTTTGCGACTCACAGTTGGTTGTCATACGGAATTCATTGTGAAATCTTTCAAAAATACCTGAACCTTGTCAAAAAACTAGAGGAAAATTTCAAATTCTGCAAGTTCACCAACATCTCTCAAGAAGACAACCAGCGCGCAGACTATTTATCAAAGTTAACTGGTAAAGAGGAGATGAGTAACGCAGCGGTCATGGTGGAACATCTGTCAGGGCCGGCCAAAAACCAGGTCGAAATCATGGATTTCCAACCCACTAATCCATGTTGGATCGATGAGCTAAAAGCATATATTCAATCTGGGACCCTCCCATCCGATTCCAAGGAGGCCAGAGCCCAAACCAGGAGGGCCGCCTGGTACACGATCTTGGACAATATGCTGTATGGAAAATCTTTTTCCAAGCCTTTGTCATGATGTGTACGCCAGAGGAGGTCGATGGAATACTTGTGGAGCTGCATGAGAGAATGTGCGGAAGCCATCCGGCTTGCTTCACACTCGCTCAAAAAAAAATTTGGCTGGATATTACTGGCTGAAGCTCATAGAAGATGCCAAAATATATGCTAGAGAGTGCGATAAATTTCAAAAGTTTGCAGATATCCCCATGCTGCCCTCGGTCGAACAGAGCATCGTCATCGCAGCCTGGCCGTTGGACATGTGGGCGATCAACCTCATCGGGCCGCTCAAAAGAGGTCACTCGGGATGTGAATATGTGCTCACCGCCGTTGATTACTTTACCAAGTGGATCGAAGCCAAGGCCTTGGTGAAAATCAAGACTAAAGATATAATCTACTTTTTGCTCGTTCAAGTTTGGACCAGGTTTAGAGTCCCAAGGGTAATAGTATCCAACCATGGGCCGCAATTCAGAGAGGAATTCGACGGATTTTGCAGGGAACATAACGTTAAGCATTGGCAATCGTCAGTATGCTATCCGTAAGGAAATGGTCAGGCAAAAAATGCCAATAAACAGGTGCTAAGCGTGTTCAAAAAGAGCTTGGATGACAAAGCAGGGAAATGGCCGGATCATTTGCCAGTGGCCTTATGGTCCCTCAGAACATCGAGGAAAACAACTATTGGGGAAACCCCTTTTGCCTTGACTTACGGATCGGAAGCTATGGCCCCGGTAGAGAGGCCCGGCCAAGTTGAAGGGTCTTTCATTTCCGTGAGACTGACAATCCACTGATGTGGTAGATTGATCTCGATTTGTTGGAGGAAAAGTAAATCAACTCATATCATCGTTTTCTCAATTGCTAACAGGCGGCCAAGCGGCACCATGACAAGCATATCCATGATCATCAGTTCGGGGTCGATGAAAACGTTCTACGAAAAAGGCAAGCCACAGGTCATAAGGCTAGGAGGGGAAAGCTATCTGAAAGTTGGGACGGTCAACTTCAGGTTGCAAGGTTAATAAAAAAAGGGACTTACGTACTGAGTGATAAACAAGGTCGTGAGTACGACAGGCCCTCGCATGCCGACAACTTGAAAAGAAATTACATGTAAGCTTAAACTCCTTACTTCAAGCATAAAAGCAAGCGTATTTTTTAATGAGGCCTCAGGCCCTATCTTTTGAAAAATGAAAAGCTGGTTTTAACAACTGATAGAAGATCACGGTAAAAGACGCCCCGGTGCACTATTTTCAACAAACCTGCGTGCTAAGAACCATCGGTTTGTCCCAAAAAAGGGGGCGCACACTGAAATTTTTAATTCACAAGCTTAGTAGAATAGGAGAAGCATCATTCCAAACATCAGGGAAAAGTACCAGTGCAAAAAGAAAATGAGGGCGCACTTAAACACGGTACTGATCAAAAGACAAAGAATACCAATCTAGAAAATAAGGCGGCACCCATGAGATATCGATGCAAAGACGGGAAATGAATGAGCTAAATGGAATATGGGGACTACGATCCATAGCCGCAGCGAACTTGATAGCTTCGCGATGGATCAAGATTCCTCAGTCGACATCCACCTGCGGGTCGCGGATGGCATGAAGAAGAAAATCTTCATTCTCTGTAACCTCTTCAAAGTCCGCAGTTGGAATAGCTCGTAAGTTAATGAACCTATTCAACTCTCGTTTACTAAGAGACAATTCAGACATATGACCGAGTGTTTGAGGCCGTACACGGTCAAGAAAAAGCACACGAGGGGTACGTTGCAGTTGGGTCTGTCTACTTTCCTCATCACCAAGATCCCAAGCAACTTCGTAATGAGCTAAAGGATTGATAGCAGGAACATGGAGAATTCTGTTGATTGACTTCCAGGAAAAATTGACAGAAACTCCTCAAAGACAAACAGAGCTTACGACATCCTGGGAGATCTTTTAAAGGACAGAATAAAATTATCTTGCCATTGTGATGTTGTAGGATGTCATAGGTGGGTAGATAAAATCTCACCACCCGTAAAGTTGGACACGAAGCAGAGAGCCGTCACCTCCAACTTTGTCCTCGTTCAGACCTCTCTCCCCCAAAAGCGTAAGTACGTCAAAATAATCGCAGAAATTTGATTTGGTAGTCTCAGGGGAAGTAAGGAAGAAAGTGGAAACATCACGCATAGGACGGGCTTTGAACACACGAACTGAGCTACCCTCTCCAGATCGAAAATACATGATAAAAGAACAAAGATATGTGAAAAAAAGAGTAGTGACAAAGCAATCGGACGATCAAAATTCATGCGGTTTATCTGAATTTTTAATTTCAAAAGACGTATTTAAATCGCCCTGCAGTTATTGAAACGAGATTCAATGATGCATTCATTATGCCGTTATCGAAAAGCTCAACAACCTACCAATGAACTGTCCAATCAAATCAGAACTTTCCAACTTCCAATAGCACGCATACTATCTGTTTCAACTGAGCCCGCAGCTGCCTCACCTGAAACAAGGGGGCCGCATGAAATTTTCAAGATGGCTTATTTCAACCAAGCCCTCTGCAACCTCGTGTTAAACAAGGGGGCAGGAGTGGAAATTTTCAAAGCATATCCACGTAGTGTTAACATTTCAACGAGGTTGCCATCAGTCTCGTTTAAAACAATTCGAGCTGCAAGTGAAATTTTTTACATCAATTATTTTCAAACAAGCCCACAGCGACCTCGCACGAAACAAATAGGCCGCATGAGGATTTTTCATTCCAGTCCCAGAGGTTAGTCATTTGTTTAAATCAAGCTCGCCATAGCCTTGCTTAAAATAAGGGTCCGGATAAACGTAAATTTTAATTCAAAATCGCAAGCTGGACTTTGCATCAACTATAGTGAGCAACGCGGCCAATGCTTTAAATCTCACCAAGGAAAATGGGGCAAAAATTAACTGGGGGCATTTCTACAATAAATTATTGGTGAACCCGAATTTCAGCCTCGCCAAAAATTAGGGGGCCGCACATATATACTGCGAGCAATCTCGTGAAAGTAACAACAAACAAGATGGCAAATTAAGGAAAGTGCATTCAAAAAAGGCCAAAAGCAGCCACATGTCAAAGTAAATTATTACAAACCAGCGGAAATTGTTGTGAAAAGAAAAATTACAATCTTCAATTCTGACCGGGCGGAGTTATGGTGTGATCGCCAATCAAATTGAGAAACTCATCACCAGCCTGAGAATCTTCAGTCATAGTTTCTCCCTTGGCCAAGACAGTTAAGTTCACCGCGTTGCGAGAAGGAGGATCCCAAACGGCCTCACCTTTCTTCATCTGATCGGAAGCAATGTCAGCGATGTGCTCATCGGTGTAAGGGATGTCAAGATGTAAGGCCAACAATTCGGGCGGACGCTGGGATTAAGCATTCCACTCGGTGAACTCCTCTAGGCTGACAGACTCCCTGCCACGAGAAGACCAAAAGCAGCGAGCCAGGTGATAAAAACCCTTATCAAAACTCACATCTTCAGTATCTAAAAAATTCATCAGACTTCTTGTACTCAGCGTGGCCGCAGGCCCAGCCTCTTCGGAAGTTTCTTAGCAGCGGTGAGTTTCTCCTCCTAACCGGCGATCTTCTCTTGCATGCGTTTGAGATCCTCTTCAGATTTTTTGGTGACCTCTTCAGACTTCTCAGCGATCTCTTTCAAATCCGCCACTTTCTACAACAGTTGAGCATCCAACTCCTGACTCACCTTGATGGTCTCCCTTAGGCGAGCATTTTTACACAAAGTGTTCGTGTGCTTGGCCGTGAGGTCGGTCTTTGCCTTGTCAGAAACGGTGAGAGCGGTAACATCTTTCCTGAGTTTTTCCTTACTATTATCGGCGGCCTCCATCGCCTTATGGATGCGAGTTCCTAGCTGAAACAAGATAGGGTTAAGCTCACAAGAAAAGCAGAAACAATGAAAATACAAAACAAGTAGAAAAATTAACACAGCAGAGGCGAGCCCGAATTGCCCGACGAGGTCTTTAAGCTCATTAGCATCCTCTCTAGCAGGAGTAGCATCTTGGATCGCGACACGAGCGGTGATTCCTCTGCCAATCTCTATCTAAATTCCTGGCAGTGAGTCCCAAGTAAGGCGGTTTAAGGGAATAACATCAGCAATTGCTTCCCTCAGCTGGCTCGCCTTGTACGTATCAAGAGGACCTTGAGTAAACTCAGGATCCAACTAGAAAGGTTCACGTACCGACGCAATAGCCACCCCAACGACCTCCTCAGTTACCGCTTCAGATCGCTCAACAGTTTTCTCGACATGCAGCTTATCAGGACGGCTAGAGCCTTTATCACCTTCAGATGTAATAGAGGTCTTGGACTTCTCAAAGACTTTGGACCACATATGAGCTTGAGACTCTTTGCGCGGGCACATCAGCATGAGATCTTTTTTGGGCTCCACCAGCATGACTTAGGCTCCCACTGTTCGGTAAAAACTAGTTTTAAATTTATAAACCGAAACACCCCAAGTATAAGGATCGTAGTATAGGGTGTTTACGGATCGTCCTAAGGGAGTGGAATGTTTATCGGATTCAAATATAAATCTATATCAATTATGTCACAATTATCTATCTAAACTACCAAACTAAGGCTGAAACTAACTAAAACCTAAAACTATCAACTAAAACTAAAACAGGAAATAAAAACAAACAGAAAATAAGAAAACAAAAAGCCAGACGAGCGTTCACTAAAGTGAACGAGCGTCTGAAAACAAAATCTAACGGACGGGCGTCTGCTCTTGCGGACGAGCGTCCAACTACGAACTGGAACAGAAAATATGCAGAAAAACAGCAGGAAACTAGGGTTTATAAAACTAAAACTTAAACTAAACTTAATCTAAACGATTTGATAATAAACAATTGAGGAAAACACAGCAAGGCGACTAGATTTCACCTATCAACCAACAACCCCAACTAGATGGTGATTAAAAAGACATAGTTTTTAGTAGTGATTCATTCATTTAATTCAATTAGATTTCTTCAACCAAATTCTAGGGTTTCGTTTATCTTTTCAAACAGACTAAACAGCAATCAAAGCTCAATCACAAGATTGTTTCCAAACTCTTACTCAACTAATCATGCATAATCTCTTATAACACAATTAGATGCATTACTTTGAATAAAATCAAACTCAAATAACATACTTTCATATATTGATTCAAGCGTCAAATAAACATAGATCGTTTCATCAAATCTTAATTCAATAAAACTTAAACAACATAAAACAGATCCAAAGTAATGAAAAACTATGAATTAAACTCACTAAACATAAGCATCGAACTCCTCTAGTTGGTTTGTGTGGTTGATAGGCTTCCTCCGTCGACTCACTGCAAGGTTTCTAGCCAACAATCATGTTGGAGATGATTGTTGGTTGGGAGATTTGCATCTCTGTGAAATTAGGGTTCTCTGGCCGCAGCTTTTTGGTGAATTTTCGATCTCAATTATTTGGTGTGTGAATTAGGGTTGGGGCTGCCGCTTTATTTATAGAGTTCTAAGTCGGTTAGGGTTAAGTCGGCAACGGACGCTCGTCTGGTCTTGTGGACGCCCGTCCAAGCTGCCTGGACGCTGAGTAAACGCTCGTTCATCCTCCGTCTGAACTCTCTGAATGTAAAATACAATTCTGGACGCTCGTTCACTTTATCAAACGCCCGTCTGGAATGGACGCTGCACGAACGCTCGTTTGAACTGCTTAGGATCAGATTTCTTCATCTTTATCCAATTTCTTTGAGCCAATTCCAACTCTATCTCTTATAATTCGACTTGAACTTTATTTATCCTCTTCATATGCACGAAAATTAACTCCTACATGATAAATAAACAATGCAAAAAAATGTAATAAAATCCAAATAATAATAATTCCATTAAATCAACACTTAAAATCATCAATTTTGCATACAACCCTCTTAAAATCATCTCTATTAAATAATTACACTTAAACCCTTAATTCTCATGTAAATTATGCAAATGTGGGAAAAATAATAATGAAATACACCCTTAATAATCATATAAATATGGCCTTAACAACACCCCCACACTTAGCTTTTTGTACGTCCTCGGACAAAACAATCAAAACTATAGCTCAACTTTCATGCAATCCACATAGATCTCTAACTCACGTAACCACAGATACAACAACTATAGCAAATGATACCAACACAGAGATAGATTCGGTGTAAGTGTGACAAGCCGTTCTCAAATTTAACAAGCCTTTCAAAGAAATATCCTCTCAGAAATTCCAATGACTATCCTAGGTCTAGACAATAATAGCTCCACTCAAAGCCTTCCCACGCACTCAGTAGGATAATCCCTACAGCATATCATGCGGTTCTACTGGGTATAAGATCCATGATAACAAAGACTCTACTTTATTTTTACTCATCATTTTCGAAATTTTCAAATTTGACGCATATCAGAATAAGCTCTTACCCATCATAGTAGAATAGGATGTTTCGGGATAACACCCTACCTTACTCAAATCATGAGGTAGCTTCTCCTGACTGTCGTGAGCCATTGGTCATCATAGTGGAATAGGACATACGAGGTATACCCTACCGCACTCAAATCATAAACCAGCTTCCGACAAACGTATTTATTAATAATTGCTCACTCACTTTATTTATTCACTTTTCAAAGTCATAAGTTACATCTCACCTATCACATTCAAACGTTATGATATTCACAGCACACGGTCTAACTAAGGTGTTACTATACTGACCTTCCTAAGATGAATCATCAAAAATAATGAAAGGATATAATTCAAAAGTCATGCTTCAAAATCAAAGGCTTTTGTGAGTGAAAAACGAAACTATCTCCATAAAAGTAAAACATGCTATAATTATCTCACTAAGTCACATACTATCATCGTTAGAAAACTACAACTAGCAAGCATCTAGTCCCAATTATATGCTCGAGACTCACAAAAAATTTTAAATTTCGCAGAAAATTCAACTTTCACTCATATTTCAAAGGATATAGCATAAAAACATACCCAAGCACCCCCCCACACTTAAATCACATTATGTCCGCAGAATGTGCAGAATAAAAGAAAAAGAAAACTTAGCTGGTTTCAACAGTGGTTGTCGGATGAAAGTTGGCAGAGGTCAGGCCGGAGCATGAATATACCGCAACAACTCGAATAGACAACACTGGACAGTAGTAACTCGAAAACCTGCTCAAAAGTATCTGCAACACTCGACATACCATATAATCTCGGGGTACACGGGGTATATGAGCAACACATAACACAAAACACTCACAATGAACGTAAGAGGAATAACCATCAACACAAAATCAACTAAAGTATTATTTCTAAACAATAAAACAAAACAACCTAAGAAAAGGAAACGAACAAATAAAACTAGGTTGCCTCCTAGGAGCGCTCTTTTAATGTCAATAGCTTGACACAAAGTTCAAAAGATCAACCCGGATCGGGCCACTTTGGTTTGACTACCGCCACCTCGAGATCGTAATCGAAGTATTGGGGCGGAAATGATTTTCACCACAACAACAAGTCAAGTGCGCAATAAGATCATTAAACTTCTCTCTCCAAACTACACTGACTCTCTTCTTCTTGTTCTTTCGGATGATCGGCATAGGCATAGTGGTATGATCAGAAGTCTCAACAGAAGGTACCTTACGGGTGGATATAGGAACGTCATCATCATCTGACTCAAAGAAATAAGATGGAATCTCCTCACAAATCGGGACATCTCAGATTTCATCTCTTCTTTGGAAATAAAGAACCTCAGGCTTTTCCTTCGGTTGCCCAAAATATTTCTTAAGTCTATGACCATTCACTTTGAAAGCTTGATTACCATACCCGTTCAAAGTAATTACTCCACTTGGATTAACCTCGAGAATCTCAAATGGACCGGACCATCTAGACTTGAGTTTACCTGGAAACAGGTGAAGTCTAGTATTATAGAGTAAAGCCATGTCACCAACTTTGAATTCTCGGTCCTTGATCTTAGCGTCATGGAGTATCTTCGTTCTCTCCTTGCTGATTTTAGCATTCTCGTATGCACGGAGTCCGAATTACGTCGAGCTCGTTCAATCAGAATAACCTTTTCTCCCCACAGAGTTGGCTATCAAAATTTAAGAATTTAATTGCCCAGAAAGCTCTGTGTTCAAGTTCGACAGGTAAATGACAAGCCTTGCCATAGACCATTTGGAAGGGTGACGTGCCCATCGGGGTCTTGAATGCAGTGCGATAAGCCCACAACGCGTCATCCAACTTAAGACTCCAATTAGATCGATTATTGTTCACGGTCTTCTCCAAAATTCTTTTCAAGCTCTGGTTGCTTACCTCGACTTGGCCACTAGTTTGAGGATGATATGGTGTACCAATCTTATGTTTGACACCATACTTCTCAAGGATCTTGTCAAGCGGCGCATTGCAAAAGTGAGTACCTTCATCACTAATGAGTGCTCTCGGACAGCCGAATCTAGTAAAGATATTCTTTTGCAAGAATTTCTTTACAACCTTGTGATCATTAGTTTGAGTAGCTATGGCCTCGACCCACTTTGAAACATAATCCACATGCAGGCGAGGATATACTTATTACCACATGAAGATGGAAAGGGTCCCATAAAATCTATGCCCCATACATCGAAAACTTCGCATTCAAGAATGGGCTTAAGTGGCATTTCCATCCGACTACTCTGCCGTCCGGTTCTCTGGCACCTATCACAACCTTTACAAAAGGCTTCTGCATCTTTAAACAGAGTCGGCCAGTAGAATCCAGCTTGAAGAATCTTTGCAACCGTCTTCGGTGTTCCATAGTGACCTCCGGTAGGACCGCTATGGCATTGTTCTAGAATATCCCATTGCTCATGCTCAGGAACACACCGTCGAAGCAACCCGTCTTTACAGACTCTGAACAAATAAGGATCTTCCCATACGAGATATTTAAGATCAGAAAAGAACTTTTTCTTCTCCTGATACGTCATATCCTCTAAATGACCACTCGCTAAATAGTTGACGTAGTCAGCATACCACGGCCTAACCGTTTCAAGCTTCATCAATTGCTCAGTCGGAAAATCAATGCCTATATCATCGTGATTTTCTCGCACCCTCATTTACTAAGCGAGATAAATGATCACCACAATATTCTCACTACCTTTCTTATCTTTAATCACAAGGTCAAACTCTTGTAGAATTAAAATCCATCTAAGTAACCTTGGTTTGGCATCCGCTTTATCCATAAGGTAGCGTAAAGTCGCATGATCTGTCCATACAATCACTTGAGATCCTAGAAGATAGCTTCTAAACTTGTCAATGGCAAAAACAAATGACTAAGAATTCCTTCTCGGTCGTAGTATAATTGCATTGAGCCGGGTTCAAGGTACGACTCGCATAATAGATGGGCTGAACCTTTTATCAACTCTTTGACCTAAAGCTGCGCTCACGGCGTAATTAGAGGCATCGCACATCAACTCGAAGGCTTGGTCGATCAGGTGCAACTAAAATAGGGCATCGATAAGCTTGTCTTTCAGACAATTGAAAGCTTCTTTGCACTTCGCATCGAACAAGAAATCGACATCTTCTTTCAAGAGATTTGATAAAGGCTTGGCAATCGTAGAAAAGTCTCTAATGAAACGCCGGTAGAAGCCAACATGACCTAGAAAACCTCGTACCTCTTTCACTGTCTTAGGGTACGTCATCCTTTCGATGGCTTCAACCTTAGCCTTATCAACTTGAATACCAGCATTGGACACCTTATGTCCCAAAACGATTCCTTCGTCTACTAGAAAATGGCATTTCTCCCAGTTAAGCACCAGATTCTTCTCAACGCAACGTTGGAGTACCATATCTAGGTTCTCTAAAATTTCATCAAAACTATCGCCGTAGACTGAGAAGTCGTCCATGAAGACTTCCATGCATTTCTCAACAAGTCCATCAAAAATGGCCAACATACACCGTTGAAAAGTCGCGGGTGCATTGCATAGACCAAAGGGCATTCTACGAAAAGCAAAAGTACCAGATGGACACGTAAACGTTGTCTTTTCTTGGTCATTGGGGTCGATGGCTATCTGGAAGTAACCAGAATATCCATCGAGAAAACAATAATACTTGTGACCACTCAGTCTTTCAATTAGTTGGTCAATGAAGGGTAAGGGGAAGTGATCTTTGGCAGTCACCTCATTAAGTCTACGATAGTCAATACAGACTCTGTAGCCAGTCACGAGACGTAGGGCAACTTCCTCCCCTTTTTCATTCTTTTCAACTGTGATTCCGCCCTTCTTTGGCACAACTTGAGTAGGGCTGACCCACTCGCTATCGGCGATTGCATAGATGATTCCCATGTCGAGCCACTTTATAACCTCCTTCTTGACAACCTCTTGCATATGCGGATTCAGCCTTCGCTGAGGTTGTCTTACCTTTTTAGCTCCTTCCTCCGTTCGGATTTTATGCATGCATATGTCTGGGCTGATCCCTCGGATATCACCCACTTGCCAACCGAACGCGAGGATGTTTTTCTTAAGCACTTCTATCAGCTGTGCTTCTTGCTCAGGGTCGAGTTTCGAAGAAATGATCAAAGGCAATTTATCTCCATCCTTAAGAAAGATATACTTAAGGTGTTTTGAAGCGGTTTGAGCTCTAAATCGTAGAGTGGTTGCTCAATGCTAGACTTTAACGGGCCACCTTTCTCCTTATGAGCTTGAAGTGGTTGTGAGAGAACACCTCATCTTCCCGAGGCTCAACCCCGGAAAGGTGCTTGGATCAAATCATCCATCGGAATCCTCCGGTCAACACTTGCTTCCTTTTTCTTGTGATCGATCATTTTTCTTAACTCTTCGTCTTTAAGCTCTTCTGCTAACTCCTCCCAATCATCTACTTCCCAATGAGTAGCTTCTCTCCAAAACTCTACCTCGTCCCAACTACCCATCGAGCTTCTTCTTCACCGAGGATGAAGTCTTCCCGACTCAGTTCTTTGAGATCATCGTTTGTTCTTTGGGCATCTCCATGCTTCCAACTCAATAACAGGCTCAGATATGAGCGAGTGAAGATGACTCGCCAATGCCTACGGGCCGGAAATGAATTAGAAGATGGTCCGCGATCGGCACCGGATCCTCAATGTCCATGACTTCAAAAACACCTATCTCTGTAAGCTCCATTGCATCTTCATAATAGGCATCTCCTCCGTCCTCATAAATGGCCCGACAAACGATATTTCATCAATTACGGCTCTTTCAGGATGTGTCCTCGTGTGAAGGTGACGGATGTGTCACCGACTCTTAGAGTAATCTGTCCCTTTGCGGAAGTCGATGAGAGCGTTAGAAGTGTCTAAAAGGTTCGGCCTAGAATTAGAGGCATCTCCTTATCAGGTGGATAGTCTAGAATAACCGATCGGTAGGGAAGACTAAATGTTCAATTTGAAGGAGAACATTAGCTACACAACCGGCTGCAGATTTGACTAGATTTGTCTACCATCCAAGAGAGAAATGGGGCGTTCCGCATCCTTTATCTAACCCGAGCTTCTTGCATACATTTAATGGCATCACATTGATGGAGGCCCCGAGTCGCATAAGACATTTTCGAATAAATGGCCTTCGATCTCACTGGGAGATTGAAGGTCCGCCAGTGGTCACCTCGCTTAACAAAGAATTTTCGTGAAACCATCGCGCAATCTTCTCAAACACTTCTTCACCATCCTGAAGCTTTCTCTTGCTCCCACTGCAATTCTTTAAGATACTTAGTACATTTAGGCATTTCGAGCACAATACCTCACTAAGGGCATACTCACTTTAGTGTCCCTAAGTATCCTCCTCACCCCATCATCTTGCTTGTCATTAGTGAGGGCTTCCTCTTCCTTTTGGGGATAAGGAAGGGCTTTATCATTCTTCGTGGCCTGATTCTTTATCGCCTCATCCTCCTTATCATTGCTTTCTTCGGCATGTGATTTCTGATTTCCCCCTCCTGAACTCATGGCGTCAGGAGGGGCTACTGCTTTCCCGACATCTTGCCGGGTCCAGCCTTCTTACCACTTCTAAGAGTTGCCCGTTCAACTCCTCTTCTTGGCCATACTCCCATTGTGGTGTAATGGCGGTGCAAACATTCACATCGACTTCGGATTTCTCTCGGTATAACTCGGAAGTTTACCGTGAGGTCCGCTTGCTTGTTTGGTCCGCCATCTGACCAACTTGTCTCTCAATTGCTTTAACACTAGTAGACAAAGTCTTCACCATGTCTACAAACTCATCGAATTTGTGTTGAGAGGACACATGAGGTGGTATGATTATTGTTCGAGTTTGATTCCAGCCACCTTGGGGCCTTTGGGAGTTCGAGGCGGCCTTTGATAGTTCGAGTTGAAAGAATTTGAATTTGAAGGGCCAGGTGGTAACTTGGCTTGATTGAAGTTTTGTCTTTGAAACCCTGAGTAGTTCTGGCTTTGATTGAAGTTTCGGAAGGGTTGGTTTTGATTATCCATTAAGTTCACTTCTTCCGTCATCTCAGTCCCTGCCTGTGGTTCAAGATAATTTGAATCAGAAGGCTGCATCTGAAGATTGGGGTAAACACCCTATACTACGATCCTTATACTTGGGGTGTTTCGGTTTATAAATTTAAAACTAGTTTTTACCGAACAAGTTTTTGGCGCCGTTGCCGGGGATATGCGTCAAATTTGAAAATTTCGAAAATGATGAGTAAAAATAAAGTAGAGTCTTTGTTATCATGGATCTTATACCCAGTAGAACCGCATGATATGCTGTAGGGATTATCCTACTGAGTGCGTGGGAAGGCTTTGAGTGGAGCTATTATTGTCTAGACCTAGGATAGTCATTGGAATTTCTGAGAGGATATTTCTTTGAAAGGCTTGTTAGATTGAGAACGGCTTGTCACACTTACACCGAATCTATCTCTGTGTTGGTATCATTTGCTATAGTTGTTGTATCTGTGGTTACGTGAGTTAGAGATCTATGTGGATTGCATGAAAGTTGAGCTATAGTTTTGATTGTTTTGTCCGAGGACGTACAAAAAGCTAAGTGTGGGGGTGTTGTTAAGGCCATATTTATATGATTATTAAGGGTTTATTTCATTATTATTTTCCCCACATTTGCATAATTTACATGAGAATTAAGGGTTTAAGTGTAATTATTTAATAAAGATGATTTTAAGAGGGTTGAATGCAAAATTGATGATTTTAAGTGTTGATTTAATGGAATTATTATTATTTGGATTTTATTACATTTTTGCATTGTTTATTTATCATGTAGGTGTTGATTTTCGAGTGCCATAAGTGGATAAATAAGTTCAAGTCGAATTATAAGAGATAGAGTTGGAATTGGCTTGAAGAAATTGGATAAAGATGATGAAATCCGACCCTCAGCATCTTGGACGAGCGTTCGTGCAGCGTCCATTCCAGACGGGCGTTTGATAAAGTGAACGAAAGCGTCCGAATTGTGTTTTACATTTGAGAGAGTTCAGACGGAGGATGAACGAAGCGTTTACTCGGCGTCAGGCATTCTCGGACGGGCGCCCACAAGACTAGACGAGCGTCCGTTGCCGACTTAACCCTAACCGACTTAGAACTCTATAAATAAAGCGGCAGCCCCAACCCTAATTCACATACCACATAATTGAGATCGCAAATTCACCAAAAAGCTGCGGCCAGAGAACCCTAATTTCACAGAGATGCAAATCTCCCAACCAACAATCATCTCCAACATGATTGTTGGCTAGAAACCTCTGCGGTGAGTCGAGTCGACGGAAGGAAGCCTATCAACCACACAAACCAACTAGAGGAGTTCGATGCTTATGTTTAGTGAGTTTAATTCATAGTTTTTCATTACTTTGGATCTGTTTTATGTTGTTTAAGTTTTATTGAATTAAGATTTGATGAAACGATCTATGTTTATTTGACGCTTGAATCAATATATGAAAGTATGTTATTTGAGTTTGATTTTATTCAAAGTAATGCATCTAATTGTGTTATAAGAGATTATGCATGATTAGTTGAGTAAGAGTTTGGAAACAATCTTGTGATTGAGCTTTGATTGCTGTTTAGTCTGTTTGAAAAGATAAACGAAACCCTAGAATTTGGTTGAAGAAATCTAATTGAATTCGTGAATGAATCACTACTAAAAACTATGTCTTTTAATCACCATCTAGTTGGGGTTGTTGGTTGATAGGTGAAATCTAGTCGCCTTTGCCGTGTTTTCCTCAATTGTTTATTATCAAATCGTTTAGATTAAGTTTAGTTTAAGTTTTAGTTTTATAAACCCTAGTTTCTGCTTTGTTTTTCTCGCATATTTTTATTCCAGTTCAGTAGTTGGGCGCTTCGTCCGCAAGAGCGACGCCCGTCCGTTAGATTTGTTTTCAGACGCTCGCTCACTTTATCAAACGCCTGCCTGGAATGGACGCCGCCTAACGCTTCGTTTGAACTGCTTAGGATCAGATTTCTTCATCTTTATCCAATTTCTTTGAGCCAATTCCAACTCTATCTCTTATAATTCGACTTGAACTTTATTTATCCTCTTCATATGCACGAAAATTAACTCCTACATGATAAATAAACAATGCAAAAAAATGTAATAAAATCCAAATAATAATAATTCCATTAAATCAACACTTAAAATCATCAATTTTGCATACAACCCTCTTAAAATCATCTCTATTAAATAATTACACTTAAACCCTTAATTCTCATGTAAATTATGCAAATGTGGGAAAAATAATAATGAAATACACCCTTAATAATCATATAAATATGGCCTTAACACCCACCTCTGTTGGCCATGATCTGATGTTGCTGATTAGGGTCATAAGTCTCATCAATTATGGAGGCATCCACTGAACGTGGCACCTTCCCTAGAGCTTTCTTCATCAACTGTTGTTTAGCTTTGGTTGCGTTCTTGGCAAATTTCTTATTTGAGCTCGACGTTCATTGGCATCGACCATGTTAACTGCAAAATGGCTCATCAGTATAGAGAATAGTAAACGCAATAGAGTGATAGACAAAGGTGAAACAACAAAAGGTAGTTACGGCGACGTCTTCTATTGGGGTCGCCAAGGCTTACGGTACACTCTGAAGGAAAACATTTACCCAAGTGGCAATCTCCTATCCAATCCGAGTCACACTCTTTGGGATCTATAGTGACCGAAGGACATGATTTTTGCGGACCGACTATCCTCGTTCTACTCGCAAAAGGCTCCCCCACATCGATGAGATCGACCCATGACACATTCCTAGTTGAATGCTCGATCACATCAGATTTTATAAGGGTCATTAGCCTTTTCACAAATCGAAGCTCAGAGACAAGAATTTCTGAGAACAAGAGAGTCGAGGACTTCCCTCTACGTGGAGCGGCATTGGGTAACGGCCAGCCAATCTTTGATTCGACTTTTAGCACGCGATCTCCCCAATGGTGAATTTTATTAGGCAATAAGAAGAAAAAACGAGGAGTTTTAGTCCTCACCAAAATATGCCCCAGAATAGAGGTTCCACAAAACAGATAAAATTGATTAAGAAGGGATAAAGTGGGCTCCCTCTTCATCGTCCGACACAGCACAATGAAGGACTTGAGTTGGATCGCATATACCACTACGAGGTCGCTCTATAGCGCGTTCATATATCAAAATACCTCCACTAAGAATGGGTCAAAAGGAGGTCTAAACCCCGCATAAATGTGATCAAAATAGAGGACTAAAGAGCCGCTAGGGAAACGAGAGCTGATGCGGTCCGACGCTCATCAGGTTTGAACTTGTCTTCCTCTTTCAACAGATTGAACAGAGAAAATATGTATATATTCCTATCAATATTGTATCAGCATCTACGGAGGTTAGCGAGATCATCGCTACTTTGAAGCCGCTCCCACTCCTCTTCGAGAGCCTTTTCATATTCAGCCAGAAAGGCAAACTCATTCAGTGCCTCAGGATTGTTCGGTTTTGGGGCTTTTTTTTCCTTTCGTTGCTTCTCCAGCAGTTGTAGGCTTCGGGACCCTTTTTCTTTTGGGTTTCTTAGGAACTTCCCATGCAAGTTTGCGGGGTAAGGGCAGATTCTCATCCTCGTTGAGTCCCATCAGCTCGAGGAAAATAGCGTTTTCAGCAAGTGTTATATCCTCTTCCCCAGCGGCGCCACTTGTACTGAGATCCCCAGCCGGATCCTCCACAAGATTAGTATCCCTACCGCTTATAGCATCGCTTGTACTGGCACCTTAGCCTCGACTTCGAGCGGCCTCTTTACGACTTCTTCTACGTCGCGGTGCCAATTCGGGAATAGAGCCGGCTAGATCGAAGGATCATCATCTACTTGAAGAGTGGCCTGCCACTCAGCCAGCTTGTCTAACAAATCATCCCTTGTGGGCTCCAAGATCAGAAGGATTATCCTCCCCTTCATCCGGCGCATAATCATACACCTTCTGCTCCTCTTCTGAATTTCCCCCAAGGTATATTCGTCATCGGACATCTTGAAAAACAAGAGCGAAAGGCGGAGTTTACTCTCCTGGGATAATGAAGATTAAACCAGAGGGGTGATCACGCCAATCTCGACACCTTCCCCTCCATTTTTATCTCTAAGTGAAATGAAAATGTGATTTCCTAAGAAGGGAGCATACATTCGAAAGGTCATCACCAAAATGCCCAGTTACAACCACCTAAGAAAAACCCCACTTAACCCCACAAACGACATATAGTTTTATACCCCATTGAGGAAAACCAAAGACAAAAATGAATACCTACTCCAAAAAATCCAAACTTTAACCCCGAAGGCCCAATCGAACAGGCCTACATTGCTAAAAATCAAATCAAACTGGGTAAAAGGATTGAAAAAAGAGATGGAACAAAGAAAAAAAAACAAAAAGTTAAAGCCATTTACCTATTTTACGAATAGAGAGCGGGCCGGAAACTGAGAAAGAAGCCCGGAAACCTCAAACCGCAGTCGGAAACCTCGAAATCTACACCGGAATATTCAAATTGCCGACGGAATTCCCCAAACCTCTATCGAGAAACTCAAAATCTCGCCGTACACACGCTCAGGATGTGGAGAGGGAGAGAGCAAAATGCAAAGGAAATTAAGAAAGTGAGGGGAAACAAAAAGTGTGGGGGCTTTATATAGGCAAGGGAAAGCAGATCATGCGGCCAAGATCAAATCCATCCTACGATCCCGATTCGGTCGGTCATTTCGAATTTCGAAAGTTGGAAAACCGTCATCATTGATAGAGAGCCGTTAATGCCCATGTAAGTACATGGGTGGTTTTCAAGGAGGCTGACAATAGGCCATGATCTAACCTTTCAACTGCCCTACTACCCATGACTGACACCTGCACCTCCTCTCCTCAACGGTTGTCGCTACAGCGCTCCACTTAATTGAGCTTGCCAATCAAACCGCGATTTTAAAAGGCTTCAAGCCACAAAAGGCCGTCCGCTTTACAGCGCGAGCCTAAGAAACATGTCGCACTAAACGATATCTAGGACGTCCGCTTCATAGCGCATCCCCGCGGCGAGACGTTTGACGTCATAAAAGCTGCAAGAATAAGTCGGACAAAATGACAAGGCCGTCCGCTTTATAGCACGAGCCTAAGAAACATGTCGCACTAAACGACATGTGGGATGTCCGCTTCATAGCACGGCCCCACGGCGAGACACTTGACGTCATAAAAGCTGCAAGAATAAGTCGGACAAAACGACATAGCCGTCTGATTTATAGTACGAGCCTAAGAAACATGTCGCACTAAACGACAGCTGGGACGTCTGCTTCATAGCACGGCCCTGCGGCGAGACTCCTGACACCATAGAAGCTGCATGAATGAGTCAAACAAAACTATGGCCTTCTGAGGGCAAAGCATCATGATTCAAACAGCGGTACAGGCGATCCATGAGCATGCTTTACTCCATGCTTGGAAATTTTATGAAAATACCGAAGACACAGAGTAGGGGGCCATTGATATGTCTAAATAAGTGCTTCCACCGATGAGCCATCGGATAAATCCTATCTAGCCGCAAGAGGGGATAAGGAAAGATCCGCGATCATAACATCTACGGAGGCGATCAACTGAGGTCGCTAAAGTCGGCTTCCCCGCCAAGATCATTCAAACCTAAAAGGTCACTAGAAGCTTAGGCCGATAGGCGATCCCTATAGAGGTCCATAAGAGACCGCATAAGCCTTTGGAGGAAGAAGCTGACAACTAACAATATAAGGAGTAGGCGACGTAGTAGACAGTGATTGAAGCGACCATATAGCCACACCGCCGAGATATTTAGTCTACTTGTCCTGAAGATATTTTGCCTACTTGCCTTTTCTTAAGCCCTAATCTTTCCTCCTCCCTATAAAAGGAGGATTCATTTAACATAAAGGACAGACACAAAATAATAATGAGAACAAAACTCTGTCAAAATCACTACTCTCAAACTCCGGCCTTTCAGCAATCAAACACAGATTATAAGCCAGATATCCACTAAACAAACTACTGCCAGGCAACCGGGATAATCACTACAATATCAGTACACTAGAAAAAGCTGAGAAGAAAGGTGTAAGAGCTGAATTTGAGTGTATTGAAGATCTACTGAAGACAGCTAAAAGTGAGAAGTTGAAGAAAACTGTGTTCTTGTTTGCAATTTTGTTCAAGAGCAAGTTTTTCAGAAAACACAATATGACAAATTCATGTAATGTATAGGCTAATATTAATGGAATTGAAAATAGTTCAACAAATCTTGCCATGAAAGAAATTGCTGAAATAAATGACAAGCAGATTGAAGGAAATAACCAAAGGAAAGGAAATGAAGCTGGAACTTAGTTTCTTTTTCACATATTGTTGTATTTTCATAATTTTACTCGGTAATTCAATATCATCAATAAAAGCTCAGTTTCTCAGTTCTTTGTGTTTGTTATTGATTTGTCTTTATATTTTTGCATTGCTTTTATGTAGGGTATTGACATCATGAAAAAGGGGGAAATTGTTGGAAATAAAATTTATGTTTTGATGATGATTCATCAGTTATTCAGTTATTATTTTAAACCCCATTGATGAATTTTCATAACTAGCTATCATATTGCAAAGCAAAAAGATGTCTATATATTAATGTATATGATTTAAAAGAGTCTGATATTTGTATAAGTAAATAAGACAAGCACTGTAATAGTTCTAGGATCAGAACTGGGAAAATGAGTAACTGGCTTGATGAGAACTAAGTTCATAATTGAAGATTAAGAAACTGACTCAGAGCACATCCATAGAAACTGATGAAGGTAAGTTCGCTGAGGGACACATACTCAGTTAACTTATCTAGAAGTTGAAGAACTGAGGGACATAGACTCAGTTATTGAAGACGG
Organism: Gentiana macrophylla; assembly: GCA_026214975.1. NCBI lineage: Eukaryota > Viridiplantae > Streptophyta > Magnoliopsida > Gentianales > Gentianaceae > Gentiana > Gentiana macrophylla. The sequence continues at coordinate 73,391 of JAOBSW010001183.1, forward strand.
AAGAACTATGGGTTCAAACTAAGTTTATGAAGATTAAAACCAAGACTATAAAGTTAGAATTTAGGCAAGATTGTGATGACCTGAACTGACTCTATAGATCTTGTATCAAGAGCTATGATACATAAGGAAAGTGATATCTTAGATAAGTTGTATGACATGGTGTACTCAGATTAAATCAATTATAATCAGATGAAGAATAGAGTACTGAGTTTTTGAAGAAGAGTAAAAACTCAATTAATTCTTTTATTGGAGCTGAAAGTATAAAAACTGAAGAAGAATCTAACCGTTATAAAGCAAACAATTTTATTGGAGACACATAAATGTCAAAAAGGAAACTGACACTCAACATAATAAGTAGGACCACCAACGGATACAAGAATTCAAATTCAAACGTTCAAATTCATTTAAACATTAGACAGACCCATATAAATAGGCCACTTGTACCTGAAGAAGAAGTGTGGAGTTCTAATGATAAATCAATTAAGAAAGACTCAAGAAAGATGGAAAGTAAATTAAGAAGAACTCATGCTGCATACTTTATTTGAAGATCAAGAAATCTTCAATGTGTTCTTAAACATTCGAAAATGCATCAACATCAAACACTTGAAGGAACACAGAGCTTGAGCATATTATATACATCAAGAAGAAGAAGAAGCTCAAATCACAAGTTGAATCATAGTTATTGATTCAAGTCTCAACTTTGATTTTATCAAAGGTTTTAGACTGTGAAACACCAAGAAGGTGTGAAGGACAGTTGAGATGTAGTCATGAAGCCTGTGTTTTAGATGGGCTGGTGAAGAGGCAACACAACCCTTCAAGGACCAGTGTTTCAAGCAGTTGCAGAGCAGCAATTCTTCCTGTTCTATAATTTCTTAGATAGTCAAGCTAGGGATTAGCCAAGGACTATCAGTTTAGGCCTTTTTGTACTCGAGCTACCTCAAAAATTTCTTGTGAAATTTTCCTCTACATCACAGGGAAAGAGATGACTGACAGGATTACACCACCTGGAACCTCTATAAATTATGTCTTATTTATTTATTTACTTTATGCATTTATTTACAGTATTGCAACTTGTATTACATCCGATCACATGCTCAGCAAACATAAGAAACCGAGTCAGCACAACCTTGCATTTCAACTAAACAAACTGATAGCTCAAGTTTTATAAAAAGGCTTTAACAATCCGCTGCCGCTTAACTCAGTTAAGCTAAGTCAGTCTTGACTTATAATCAACTAAGTCAGCTTAAATCTGCACAAGTTTAAGATCGAACTCAATCTGGTTCAAGATTCAATTTTTGGGACAAGTTTATTCACCCCCTCTCTAAACTTTTGTCAGCCTTTCCAAATGACCAACAAGCATGCTAACTTATTTTCTATCATAGTTGGAACACAGAACAATAGATGATGCAATTCAAGATGCTGACTGGATTAAAGACATGGAAGAAGAGCTCAATGAATTTGAAGAGAAATGAGTTCTGGGAACTTGTTGACAGACCAGACATGGCAAGCATCATTGGAACAAAATGGGTATTCAGAATCAAGATGGATGAACAAGGAACCATTGTCTGAAGCAAAGCAAGACTAGTAGCAAATGGATACTCTCAAGCAAAAGGAGTAGATTATAATGAGATTTTTGCAGTAGTAGCAAGATTGGAAGCAATCAGACTCTTCCTAGCTTTTGCAGCTCACAAAGATTTCAAAGTGTATCAAATGGATGTCAATAGTGTATTTCTGAATGGACTTCTAGAAGAAGAAGTATATGTGGAACAACCCCCTGGTTTCTAACTCAATGGGAAGGAAGACAAAGTATACAAGTATAAAAGGCACTATACAGACTAAAACAGGCACCTAGAGCATGGTATGAGACACTATCACAATTCTTAATCAACAATGGTTTCAGCAAAAGAACCATTGACAGGACTCTGTTAAAGTTAGAAGAAGGAACAAGCACTTTGATAGTTCAGATCTATGCTGATGATATCATTTTTGGATTAGATGATGAAAAGCTATGTGAAAAATTTTCAAATCTGATTAAAATAAAATTTCAAATAAGTATGATGGGAGAGCTCAATTATTTTCTGGGTCTACAAGTGAAACAAATGGAAGATGACATTTTTAACAATCAAGCCAAGTTTACAAAGGACTTGATACATAAAAATGGTATGGATACAAGTGGCATATCATATACACCAAAGTGTGCAAGAGTTATTCTTGGGAAGGATGAAAATAAAAGGATGTTGATCTGAAGCTATTTAGAGGAATCATTGGTTCACTACTCTACTTAACTGCAAGCAAACCTGATATAGCATTTGCAGTAGGAGTTTGTGCATGATTATAAACTCAACCAATGGAATCACATCTTTTAGTAGCAAAGAGGATTATTAAATATCGAGAGCACACAATCAATGTGGGAATTCGGTACCCAAAATATGGAGGATTCAAATTGATATCACATTCAGATTCGGACTATGCTGGATGTAAGATTGATATGAAAAGCACTTCAGGAACATGTCAGATTCTAGGCAGCAGACTAGTATCATGGTTTAGTAAAACACAAAAATTTATATGCACTTCAACAGTTGATGCAGAATATATAGTAGTAGGTAGCTGTCGTGCACAAGTATTGTGGATCAGACAATAGCTAAGAGATTATGGAATAGAAGAGAAGACAATTGCAATTATGTGTGACAACACAAGTACAATATCAATCATAGAAAATCCTGTACTTCACTCAAGAACAAAGCATATTGCTGTAAGACATCATTTTATCAGAGATCATGTAGAAAAAGAAGATGCGATCTTGAGATACATATTTACAGAAGATCAATTTTCTGATATCTTAAAAAAACTACTTAGTCATGAAAGATTTTGCAAGTTAAGAATTGAGTTGGGAATGATCGAAATTGATTAAGTTATAAGGAGCATCTAACTGGAGTAATCAGCGGGGTTTGGTACGCTCACTTGGCAGGTAAGGCACTAGTAACCAGCGAAGTTCACTTCACTGATTGTTAAGAACATTTTTATACAGCAGCACTGTAAAGAAGTCACTACATCGGCTTACTGATGAGCCAAGTCACTTCACCACTGAATACTTTGGAGAAAATAACGAAGTAAAGTGTGAACAAAATCTTTTCTATACATGTGGAAGATCAGAGGATTTATGAAGAATTATTTTTGTGGAAGGTTACCCATGTGGATTTTATTATATATCATGGAGGCTATTATTTGAATTGAATGAATGACGGCAACGCCTCGATTCCCAGGATTGCTCATTACATACCTCAATCCTCTCCCCCACTACACTCAAAGATCGTGATTTGCATACACAAGATCATGCCATTACTCTACAAAAATCCTTCCATATATAACCGCTTTCACACTATCATAAATCACTCCTATATAAACAACACTTAGAGAGTTTTCAGAATTTCCTACGCTATCTTGCATTTTATAAACCGTATTTTCTTTAAATTTTCAGAGATTTTCTCCTCTCAAAATTTCTATGGAAATGGCTTCATCTTTCTACACTCGTAAGTCCATTACACACTTTTATAGATCGATCGTGACCGGATCGTTTTTCAGAACTGAGCACTACCTCACCTTGTGTAATAATGATCCACAAGAACAAAGATTGGTGGATGGATGAAACAATTTAAGGCTAGTGACCTTCCTTAACCCCAAATCATAGGCATATGCTATGAGACTCTAGTTGCATTCTGGCAAAATGCCAAGTTTGTTCCCGACGAAAAGAAGGGAACCCTGGGTAGCATCATCAGCAACATGTTTGGCAGAGAACTGGTAATCACTCTATATCTCCTCCACAGATGTCTCAATCTCTCCAGAACCGGACTAGTGGAGATAAAGAAGATAGACTTCAATCTTAATACCTTCTACGCTGAGATTGCAAAAAACCCGAGATGGATAGCCAAGAAACTCAACTACCCTAGATCGGAACTCAAGCAACCGTTTGCCGAGTTTGCTCACATGATCACCAAGAGCATTGAAGGAAAGAAAGGGTCTATGCACGGCATGAACGAGTTCAGGACCAAACTGATGGCAGTCATCTATCAGGGTCTTCAATTCAACTGGGCAATCTACTTTTTCAACAGGCTGAAGGAGCAACTTCAAAGAGATATTGATCAGGAAAATTTGACAGCACAGAGAGGCGAACAGTAACCTGATATCTTCTGGGAGAGGAACTGTTATGGGATTCTTCTTCAATTCCTATTTGATCAAGCTAAATTGAAACCTATTCACTTGTACAAATTGCATAAGGCAAAGGTGATGTTCACATATGTAAAACCATGGCAAAAACAACTACCTTTTTCTGGAAGGAAGAGAAAGCAACCAGTAAGCAGTGGTTCTAGGATTGGTAGACAAACAAGATCCCAGGAAACTAAGGTACAACAAAAGAGTCTTCCTAGAAATGAGGATATACCCCTTGTGATCAGTGATGAGGAAGAATATCTAGAGGAAGACGTCCAGCCTGAAGAAATGGAAGAATGTGAGGAAGCATATTATCTCACCCCATCAGAAGAAGGAGAAAGTGAAAAAGAGGACAAGGGTGATGAAGAATTTCATCTTGCAGAAGATGAAGATCAAGAAAAGGATTAAGGCGATCATCAAAGAAATGATCAAAACAAAGTTGAAGTCTCTAATGACGACTGTTGGACTTATTTTTAAGTTTTAGTCATGAGTGCCAGACTAGCTGTTATAGAGAAAAGGCAAAAAGATGTCTAGATCAAATGTATAGGCTTATTAGTGTTTGATCTTGTATAGGTTTGATCAAACAAGCGCTGTAAAAGGTCAGCTGACTTTCATCAGCAGACCTGTCTATTTCAGTAGGGTACCTAGGTCAGTAGACTAGTTTAAGAACCTCTTTGAAGACCTGGTAATGAGGGCTCAAACTCATTTATTGAAGGCTAAGGGATCAAACTTAGTATTTAAAGTCAAGGATATGGAATCAGAATTTAGGGAAGTCTGTGATGACCTAAACTGATTACATATACCTTGTGTACAAGGTCTAAGTTCCACAAGTTAAGTGGTGATTGGAACTTAGTTATATTCAAAATGGTGTAATCTAACTTCACAATAAAAAGTTAGATATAAGAGAAGTCAGCTGAAGTGTTTTTATAAACACAACAACCTTGGAACAGCTGACTGACATACATTTCAGCAGACTTATATTCATAGGAACCTGCTGATGTTTATCTCGGATTATTCAAAGGTTACATTGGAAGATTACAAAGAAAGGGACAGCTAACAACCTTTGATTTTATCAAACAAATCAATGGTTAAGATTAAATGGACGTTGGAAAGAAACAGAGCTTTATCCAGTGGATACAAGTCAAAGGGTGGATAGACTGAAAACTGTCAAAAAGCATTTTGACAGTGTCAGTACTATGAACAGTGACAGAAAGCAAGTCAAATGAGACAAAATCTAAAACGGCAATGTTTGAATTTCAAACATAAGTCACAAGGATTCCTACCTATAAATAGAGGACTCCAAATTTAGATACAAGTGATGAACATTGATGAAAATTAAGGGTCTATCTTGAGATATCAGATTTAAATCGATTAAACACCCTGCTGACCCTACTGAGTATAAAGCTCTTTGGTCCATAAAACTCTTCAAGTGTAAATCGCTTTCAAGCTACATCAAGTTTACACACTTGAAGACCTCAAAGTCTTGATCATATCATCCTCGATCAAGTCTTTGAAAAGTGAATCACTTACTTGATTCAAACTTTCTATTATAAGAAATCTACTGAAGACAGTGAAGCATCTTTGGGTGTCAAGGAGTGTGGTTTGTGGTGGAGCTGGTGAAGAGGCAATCCAACCCTTCAAGGACCAGTGGAAGACTTTAGAGCAGCAATCCTACCTGTTCCAAGTGTTCAGTTTGTGAAGCCATAGTTATTGGTGAAGGACAAGCAACTTAGGGATTTTTGTAACTGCTACCTCAAGAATCTCTGGTGAATTACCTGCAACATCATAGGAGAAGAGTGGACTGATAGGATTACACAACCTGGAACCACTATAAAATTTGCCTACTTACTTTTTGCATTTAGTATATTTAGCACATTAACCTACTGAACTAGCAACTGAATCACACACATACAATACTGAGTACCTAATACTTGGTATCATATTTTAACAACAAGTAATAAGGCTTAATTTAAATAAATTCCGCTACAACAAATTCAGTAAAGTCAATAGTCAGAGATCGTGTGTCGCCAGACCATCTTGAGCTATCAAAGCCAGTCTTGAAGATTCTTTGAGTTTGTTAACTTCAAAAGTTTTAAGTGTTAAGTTTATTCATCCCCCCTAAACTTAACCAAAGCCTTTTCAAGGGACCAACAACGACTTTCCACTTCAAGAAGTAATTCAAATGAGCAAAATCACTGATGAACAACAGATGAGTGAACCAACTAAAGAAATTCACTCAGCTGATTGTGAAGGGACTCCTAACATTGATCAAGAGGGAATGGAAATAGAAGAAGTTGAAGCTGCAGTACAATAGAAAGCAACACTTTCCTACCAGGCTTTGGAGGTGTGGGACACTCTAAACAATCTTTATCTAATCCTGAAGAAGAACAAAAGAAGAAGAACATACTGATGCATCTGCCCCAACACAGGAATATCCAAACCGAGCTTTCAATAAGGATAACAATCCATTGATTGTGGACATGAAAGGTAGAATCTGAGCACAGAAAGTCTCAACACTGTTATGAGAAGCAGATAGACCATAAGATTGAAGCCTTGATTAGTCACGTCAAGGTACATGATGCTGTCATGGAGAGGCAAGGAGATTTACTCTACAACCTAAATTGTCTTATTGCTCATCATTTCAAGACAAATCAAGAATTCCTGGCAGAGACATTTGATGACAAACTCAACCCGATGGTGGATACTCTGAATCAACACACTCGACAAATTCAGAACATTAAAAGTATCTTGGATCTCTCAAGAAAGCAGCTTGACACACTCATACAAGGGTCTATGGCCACCAATATGATTCTGGAAGATAAGTTTGATGCTACCAAAAAATGGGAAGGTAGAAGTAAGCATGAAAATGACCCAGAAAGTTCAAAAGCAAGGGAAAGGGCACAAGTACAAGCAAAATAACTTATGCCTTTAAATAATTTTCTTTAAATGAACCTTTCTTTTCCCATCATGAATGAATAAAATTATTGAGTTTTATTCTAATTTTATATGATAAAAATGGTTACTTATGTTCAGGCTTACAAGGGTTTTGGCATCATAAAAAACGGGGAAATTGTTAGGAATAATTTATTTATTTTAATGATGGCCTAAAATAACTTAGAAATCTCTATATAAGTCTTTATATAGAGTCTGACATGTTGTATAAGTTCTTTCAGACAATTATTGTACTAGTTGGTAGGATGGCTGTGAAACAGGAATTGGCAAAGTAGAGACAACCAAGTACCAACAGAGTAGCATGAAGACAAATGGACTGACTTATAACCAGGAAAGTCTGTGATGACCTTGGATAAGTCTAAGTTATATTACAAGTGATGAAACTCATTGTTTAAATATGGTGTACATTGATCTGACACAAATCAAAGATAAGTGAAGCACCTGTACTCTGGGAAAATCAAAGAAACGCAGTAAACCGGCAAAGTAAACTCTCCACCGGCTGAGTAAGGAATTGCAGTGAAGAAAAGTTCTCAACAGCTAAGTGAGCAGATTCACATAACTGATCTAGCAACGGTCAAGCAAAGGCACAACAGAGTGATCTATATCTGCTATACCTATTTTCCACGTTCTGAAAATGAGATGATCAAGCATTAATTGCAGAATCAATCAAGGACGGATTTTATGATGGACGTTTGAAGAAAATCCCGATCACTGCAATCAAGAAGAATATAATCAAGGAAGAATCAAGAACTAATTCAGGATTATTCTACACATTATATAGCCAACGGACAGAAGTTCAAATGAAGGATTATCAAGCCTATAAATAGAAGGCATTGACAGAAAAACTATACACGTGTTTTACACAAAAGAAAAAGCGTAAAACTGGCAAAAACCAAAGCCTTCTTGTTGAATCTAAAGAACACATCTAGTGATCAACTCAGCATTCAGAGCATAAAGTCATATCAAGCACTAAGATTGATCAAGACTCTATGAATATAATTCATACACGTTCTGCAGCAATTGAATTAGAGAAATCTGAGAAGGAGTTGCACCCTTTCTGATAGCTGCTAAAGGATTTGTTCCCAAGGAGCAGTGTGTTGAAGACTGAGTCACTGAAGATTTTGTAGCCAGGGAGTGATAGTCTTGGAGATTGTCAAGCTTGTGTAGCCAAGGACAATCTAACTATTGTATTAGTGAAAAACAATCGTGAATTCCTCCAATCATCACAGGAGAAGAGTGGATTAGGGGATTACACCACCCTGAACCACTATAATTCTTTGTGTTCACTTATTATCGGCACATTACTTTACAAGCATTTACTTACTGCATTATATTCATAGTATGTGTGTGCGTAATCTACTTTCGAACAGTTTTTAAGAAGGGACTTATCCGATGTCCAAAAACATTTATATAAGAAAGGTTTTTGAAACTCCAGTATAGTCATTCACCACCTCCTCTGACTATTTTTTTACCCTTCTCTGGGACCAACAGTAACGTGGGCTTAGTTACAAAATTTGGGTTATAGTCTTTTTCAATAATCCCTCATTCTATTTTGTGTTTTTGTAGGTACTTTTAGTTAACGTAGTTTATAAAATTATTAAAAAAAAAACTACATATGTGATGTGTCCCTATTTGTTCTGCTAACCATTGGCAAGGTTTCCAGTCCTTTGGCTAGGGACACCGGCCCGGTTGACTGCTAGTTGTGACACAGCAGTGTTCTAAAAAGATAATTGTGTGCAGTCTCATCCAACTAGAGTCGAATTTTCTGAAATTTTAACTTAGAGTTGGTGAGCTTTCCCAATCCAAAGTGTTAGGAAGCAGCCCCACTTGTTATTAATAAGTGATTTTGTCGTTTATGTGCTTACGATTGCATCACTCAAAGCTCTAAAATTGAATTGTTTCCTTTAGATTTCAAATCGAAGCAACTTTTAGGGTCAATTATGCATTGCGTAAAAAGGCCTTAGCATATTCGGGGAAAAGTTTAGAGGTGGACTTGAGTGATGCCAAACTTCAAGAATCTGAAGAAGAGATTCCAGATTTGATTGAAACTGAAGGCAAGATAGCTTTGCAACAACGGAATAATAATGCTAATTGTGATGAGGCAGTGGTTGAAGCTCATGAAAAGACGTTGTTTGACAATGCTAATCCATCTGAACATGCCGTAAATATCACCAACAAGTTTGAGAGGATTTAACGATGGATATCTGGCTAAAATGAGTGATTTCTCCGGTATTTTGCGACGGCGCCAAGAACAAGATGAAGAAAATATTGTGTTTGGGGGATTATGAACTAAGCCACGAAAGTGCGCCTCGTGCCTTCGTGAAAGGATCAATCCATGCATAGTTTCGGAAAAAAATCCCCTATAGTGGAGATGATTGTGGGTAGAGAGCCTTCGTAGGCGAGAGAGGACAAAGAGCCTTCCATGGGATGAGAGAGAGCCTTCAATGACGAGAGAGCCTTCGGCCGAAACTTTGTTTCTTAGTTGTCCGGGTTTTGTTTTGCGTTGAAGGAAGGCGAGCTTGAGGGGCGAGTGGGTCGGCCCCCGGTGCTTTGTATCAAAGTAGTTGTTTCTTCGCTTTATTCCCGTTGCCTTTGCTAATGAGGAGGATCATGATAGCATGAGGAAGAGCTTGGCCAAGGACCCTATCGTTATAGGGCTTATGTCTCTTCTCGGGATTTAGCGGGGCTTTGCCGATTTTGGCATATCCAGGGCCCCATTCTACTTGAGCTCTTCACTGTACTTATGAGAGTCAGGGAGTAAAATTGTACATGACTTGATGTATCGTTTGCCCAGATGACTGTTGCAGAGTGATCTGTTGACATAGCGTAAGGCTCATTTAGCGTTGTCTATTGGTGTCGTGCTTAGATGGCGAAAAGACAAACAAAAGATTCGCTCGAGATCGAGCTCCAAATATGATGCCGAGCCGGAGTCAGGCTTATAAAATATTCGCTCGAGGGAAAACTCCAAATATGATGCCGAGTTAGAGTCAGGCTTATAAAATATTTGCCCGATGGCGAGTTCCAAATATAATGCTGAGCTAGAGTCGGGCTTGTAAAAGATTTGCTAGATAGCGAATTCCAAATATGAAGCTGAGCTGGAGTCGGGCTTATAGAAGATTCACTCGATCGTGAGTTCTAAATATGATGCCGAGCTAGAGTCGGGCTTTATAAAGATCAGCTCGAGGGTGAGTTCCAAATATGATGTTGAGCTGGAGTAGTGCCGAACTGAGGTCGGACTTAGAGTGTTGAGCTGAGGTTGAACTTATGGTGCCGAGATGAGGTCGGACTTAAGGTGCCGCGCTATGAAGCGGATGGGCTTATGATGCCGTGCTATGAAACGGACGGTCGAAGGTTCCACGGTATGAAACGGACGGGCTTATGATGCCGCGCTATGAAGCGGACGGTTTTAGGTGCCGCGCTGTGAAGCGGACGGGCTTATGATGCCGCTCTAGGAAGCGGACGGGCTTAGGTGTCGTGCTATGAAGCGCGTCGGCTTATGATGTTGGGCTATGAAGCAGACGGTCTTAGGTGCACCGCTATGAAGTAGACGGGCTTATGATGTAGTGCTATGAAGTGGAAGGGCTTATGATGCCACACTGTGAGGCGGACGGGCTTAGGTGCTGTGCTTTAAAGCAGACGGGCTTATGATGCCTCGCTATGAAATGGACAGGCTTGTTGTTGGAAAAGAGAAATCCCATTTTGATGACAACTGGCCTGTGGTGAGTTCCAAAAATAAGAAAGCTCATCTCGCCACTTCTGGTCGGCGGAGTTCCAAAAATAAGAAGGCTCGTCCCACAACTTTTTGTCGGGAGTGTTCCAAAAATAAGATAGCTCGACCCACCACGTCCGGGGGTGAGTTCCAAAAAATGAAGCGTAATAATTCGAGTTGTAGAACGGAAATAAATACCAAAGAGGGCTTGTACTTAGAGATCTCGTACTGGAGAGCTCGTATTTGTAGAGCTTAAGAGCTTGTAGTGATAAGATGGAGAGCACTTGCAGAGATTGAGAGCTCATAGTGAAGAGCTTGAGAGCTGGAGAGGTCGTACATGGAGAGATTGAGAGCTCATAGTGAAGATCCTGAGAGCTCATACTTGAAGAGCTTGAGAGCTCGTATCTGGAGAGTTTGTAGAACTCGTAGTGAAGAGCTTAAGAGCTCGTATTTGGAGAGCTTGAGAGCTCATAGTGAAGATCTTGAGAGCTTGAGAGATCGTAATTGAAGAGCATGAGAGCCCGTATCTGGAGATCTTAGAGAGCTCGTAGTGAAGATATGGAGAGCTAAAGAGCTCGTACTTGAAGAGCTTGAGAGCTCGTATCTGGAGAGATCATAGCTGGAGAGCTCGTAGTGAAGAGCTGGAGAGCTCGTACTTGAAGTGCTTGAGAGCACGTATTTGGAGAGCTCATAGCTAGAGAGCTCGTAATGGAGGGCTTGAGCATGGCGAGCTCATTCTAGCGAGCTCATTCAGGTGAGCTTATTCTGGCGAGGTCATTCTAGAGAGATCATATCTGGCGAGCTATTGGTAGGCGAGCTCATACCTGATGAATCTGTGATGAGTATAATGAAGGTCATGATAAAGACCAAGAGATCATACTGAACTGGATGAAGGTCCTGAGACTCCGATGAAGTTATTGATGAAATCCGGTTGGAAAACCAGAAATAGGAGGTTTTAGGTCGCCGGAAAACCAAAAATAGGTGCAGATCGAACCCTTGGATGGAGATCCTGTAGATCTAGAAGAAGATCTTGATAAAGGCTTGGAGATCTAGATGAAGCTCGTGTTGAAGCCTTGGAGATGTAGATGTAGATCTTGTTGAAAACTTTGAGATCTAGATGTAGGTCTTGATGAAGACTTGATGAAGACATAATGATCTAGATGAAGATCTTGTTGATTTTCAACCGGAAAACCAAGAAATAGTGGTTTTGGGTCACCGGAAATCTCATATTTGACTGGAAAAATGTTGAGAATGTCAAAAATATTACCAACAGGTTTGAAAGGATTTAACGATGGATATCTGGCAAAAGTGATTTCTTGCGCGACGGCGCTGAAGAACAAGATGAAGAAAATATTGTGTTTTAGGGGGATTATGAGCTGAGCCTGAAAGGCTGCCTACTTACCCTTTCTATGGTATCAAGCCATGCGTAGTTTTAGAAAAAAAAAGAGGGCCCCTGTAATGAAGGTGAAGGTGATATATATGAAGGCCTGGAGCTGGCCATCTGGCAAGAGCAGGACAGCTAGCAGACTACGAGCGGCTGAAAGCCCTTGGCGGGCAAAGAGCCTTGGCGGGCAGAGAGCCTTGGGCAGGCTGAGCGCCTACGGTAGGCAGAGAGCCTTCGGCGGGCAAAGAGCCTACGGCAGACAGAGAGCCTTCTACGGACAGAGATCCTATGGCGGTCAGAGAGCCTTCTACGGATAAAGATCCTATGGCGGTCAGAGAGCCTTCGACGGGCAGAGAGCCTTCAGCCTGAAAACGTTGTACATGAACTTTTTGCTTAGTTGTGTTGGGTTTGTTTGCATTGAATGATGGTGAGCTGGAGGGGCGAGTGGGTCGGCCCCCCAGTGCTTTTTATCGAGCTAGCTGTTTGCTGCTTTATTCTCGTTGTCTGGCTAATGATGAGGATCATGATAGCGTGAGGAAGAGCTTGGGCCGAGGACCCTATCATTACAGGGCTTGTGTCTCTTTTCTGGATGTAGCAGGGCTTTGCCGATTTTGTTATACCAATGGCCCCAAACTCCTTGAGCTCTACAATGTACTTGTGAGAGTCAGGGAGTAATGTTGTAGATGACATGATATATCGTTTGACGAGATGACTGTTGCAGAGTGATCTGTTGATATAGCGTAAGGCTCATTTAGCGTTGTCTATTGGTGTCGTGCTTAGATGGTGAAAAGACAAACAGAAGATTCACTCGAGAGCGAGCTCCAAATATGATGCCGAACCAGAGTCGGGCCTATAAAATATTCACTCGAGGGCAAACTCCAAATATGATGCCGAGCTGGAGTCGGTATTATAGAAGATTCGCTCGATTGTGAGTTCCATATATAATGCCGAGCTGGAGTCGGGCTTGTTAAAGATTTGCTAGATGACGAGTTCCAAAAATGATGCCGAGCTGGAGTCGGGCTTATAGAAGATTCACTCGATCGTGAGTTCCAAATATGATGCCGAGCTAGAGTTGGGCTTATAATGATCAGCTCGAGGGCGAGTTCCAAATATGATGCCGAACTGGAGTCGGGCTTAAAAAGATTCACTCAAGGGTGAGCTCCAAATATGATGCCGAGCTGGAGTCAGGCTTATAGAAGATTTGCTTGATGGCGAGTTCCAAATATGATGCCGAGTTGGAGTCGGGCTTATAGTGCCGAGCTGAGGTCGGACTGAGAGTGCTGAGCTAAGGTCGGACTTATAGTGCCGAGCTGAGGTTGGACTTAAGGTGCCGTGCCATGGAGCGGACGGGCTTATGATGCCGTACTATGAAGCGGACAGTCGTAGGTTCCACGGAATGAAGTGGATGGGTTTATGATGTTGCGCGATGCAGATGGCCTTAGGTGTTGCGCTGTGGAGCGGACGGACATATGATGCTGTGCTACGAAGCGGACGGGCTTAGGTGCCGCGCTATGAAGCGCGTCGGCTTGTGACACCGCGCTATGAAGCTGACAGGCTTAGGTTCCATGCTATGAAGCGGACGGTCTTAGGTGCCACGCTATGAAGAGGACAGGCTTATGATGTCGTATTATGAAGCGGACGAGCTTATGATGCCACGCTATGAGGCAAACGGGCTTAGGTTCCGCACTATGAAGTAGACGGGCTAATGATGCCGCGCTATGATACTGACGGGCTTGTTGTTAGAGAAGAGAAATCACATTTTGATGACAATTGGCCTCTGGTGAGTTCTAAAAATAAGAAGGCTCGTCCCGCCACTTTTGGTCGGGTGAGTTACAAAAATAAGAAGGCTCGTCCCACCACTTTTTGTCGGGAGAGTTCAACAAATAAGATAGCTCGACAACCACATCCGGGGGTGAGTTCAAAAAAATGATGCGAAATCATTCGAGTTGTTGAACGGAAATAAATACAAACGTGACCTTGTACTTTGAGATCTCGTACTGGAGAGCTTGAGAGGTCGTAGTGAAGAGCTTAAGAGCTGGAGAGCTCATACTTGGAGAGATTGAGAACTCGTAGTGAAGTGCTTGAGAGCTCATACTTGAAGAGCTTGAGAGCTCGTATCTGGAGAGCTTGGAGAGCTCGTAGTGAAGAGCTTGAGAGCTCGTACTTGAAGATCTTGAGAGCTCGTATCTGGAGAGCTTAAGAGCTGGAGAGCTCATACTTGGAGAGCTTGAGAGCTCGTAGTGAAGATCTTGAGAGCTCGTAATTGAAGAGCTTGAGAGGTTGTATCTTGAGAGCTTGGAGAGCTCGTAGAGAAGATCTAGAGAGCTAGAGAGCTCGTACTTGAAGAGCTTGAAAGCTCATATCTGGAGAGCTCATAGCCTGAGAGCTCATAGTGAAGAGCTCATACTTGAAGAGCTTGAGAGCTCGTATCTGGAGAGCTCAAAGCTGGAGAGCTCATAGTTGAGGGCTTGAGCAAGGTGAGTTCATTCTGGTGAGATCGCCCCGGTGAGCTCATTCTGGCGAGATCATTCTTGCGAGCTCATTCTGGAGAGCTCTTCTAGAGAGCTCGTATCTGGCGAGCTCATATTTGGTGAACTCATTCTGGTGAGCTCATTCTGGGCCTGCTCATGCTGGGCGAGCTCATACCTGATGAATCTGTTATGAGCATGATGAAGGTCATGATAAAGGCATAGAGATCATAATGAACCGGATGAAGGTCCTGAGACTCGGATGAAGGTTCCGCTGAAGTTCTTGATGAAAGCCGGTAGGAAAACTAGAAATGTGAGGTTTTGGGTCGCCAGAAAACCAAAAATAGGTAGAGATCTAACCCTTGGATGGAGATCTTGTTAATCTAGAAGAATATCTTGATGAAGACTTAGAGATCCAGATGAAGCTCTTGTTGAAGCCTTGGAGATCTAGATGTAGATCTTGTTGAAAACTTTGATATTTAGATGTAGGTCTTGATGAATACTTAAAGATCTAGTTGAAGATCTTGTTGAAGGTTCAACCGGAAAAACAAAAAATGTTGGTTTTGGGTCGCCGGAAATCTCAAATCTGACTGGAAAAATGTTGAAAATGTCGATTTCCCTGTAACTGAGCCAACTGATGATGTCGAAATATCAGCAACAGGTTTGACAGATTTTAACGATGAATATATGGCAAAAATGAGTGATTTCTTGCTCGACGGTGCTCAAGAACTAGATGAAGAAAATATTGTGTTTTGATGGGATTGTGAGCTGAGCCTGAAGGGCTGCCTACATACCCTTTGTATGGGATCAAGCCATGCATAGTTCTGGGAAAAAGAAAGAGCCCATGTAATGGAGGTGAAGGTGATATATATAGAGGCTTGAAGCTAGCCGGCTGGCTAAGCAGATGTTGCATCGCAAGCCCTGGAGGCCTGAAAGTCCTTGGTGGGCAGAGAGCCTACGGCAGGCAGGAAGCCTTCGGCGGTCAGAGAGCCTACGGTAGACAGAGAGCCTTCGACGGAGACAGATCCTATGGCAGGCAGAGAGCCTTCGACGGGAAGAGAGCCTTCGGCCTAAGAGCGTTGTACATGAACTTTGTTGCTTAGTTGTGTTGGGTTTGTTTTCTTTGAAGAATGGTGAGCTGGAGGGGCGTGTGGGTCGGCCCCCAGTGCTTTGTATCGAGCTAGCTGTTTGCTGCTTCATTCCCGTTGCCTTGGCTAATGATGAGGATTTTGATAGCGTGAGGCGGAGCTTGGGCCGAGGACCCAATCTGTTATTTGGCTTATGTCTCTTTTCTTGATTTAGTGGGTCTTTGCCGATTTTGGCATATCACCATCCATTGAACAGTTTGTCCCAGCAATCAAGCCACCGACAAATCATGTTGAGGATTACAACCCTAAGCCTAATGTAATTCAGATGGTTCAGAATTAGGCTAATTTTACCGGTTCACCAACTGAAGATCCAAGTACCCATGTTCCATATTTCCTTGGAGTTACTAATACCGTCAGGCTGACACTATTCCCTTCACTTTGAGGGTAAAAGAGAAACAATGGTTACTTTCGTTGGCTCCTGAGTCGATCACGACTTGGGATGAGTAATTGCGAGTGTTCATGAAGCGTTATTTCCCACCAAGCAAGACGAATAAGTTACGAACCGACATTCTACAATTCAAGATACTACCTGGTGAATCTCTTGCCGACTCATGGGAAAGGTTCAAAGAAGCACTCTGGATATGCCCACATCATGATATAGCCCTTTGGCTCTTGATGCACACATATTACAATGCTATTGAAGAAAATACCGTATTTGGTTGGATGCATCAAG
The DNA here is from genome assembly GCA_026214975.1 of Gentiana macrophylla. Classification (NCBI taxonomy): domain Eukaryota; kingdom Viridiplantae; phylum Streptophyta; class Magnoliopsida; order Gentianales; family Gentianaceae; genus Gentiana; species Gentiana macrophylla. Next base: position 89,931 of record JAOBSW010001183.1, read on the forward strand.
TGGAGGGGATTTTATGGATCAGTCACCGGATAAAGCATTGGAAAAAGTAAAAAAGATCACGATGAATAGTCAGTTGAATGGTAGCTGCTGCGGTTAAGAAGGTAGGCGGGTAGTTGATTCTGATACTTCTTAGGAGATCCTTCAACAATTTTCAAACATCTCGACACAAGTAACATTGGTCAGTGCTCATATGGATCGTTTTGAGAAAGGGGTGGCTAGTGAGAAAAAGGATGTTGCTAAAGTTGAGACTACGGAATAAGAGGTTAGTGACATGGGGAAAGAGATAGGGCAAGGAGGTCAATACCCTAAGTATTATCCCGGGTCATATGATGCCCCCGGATTCTGGTATAGTGATCAAAGTGGTGGTGAATAACTAAAGGGCAATAAATCGGGATCTTATGTGCCGCCATATGCGAGAAAATCATTGGAGCATGCTATTGAGCGTTTGAGTACTAATTTTGAGGATAACTTCGGGAAACATATGAAGATGATGGATGAGATGGCTAAGTCTTTCAATCAATATTGTTCAAGCACCGACACTACTTTTGCCAGCCTTGAAGCACAGATGAAAGCATTGTCTTCTCAAGTTCCACAAAGTACTGAGCAATTGACTAGTAGACCTCCAGTAGGGTTGCCTAGAAACATAGAAAGGAACCCTCGAGATGGTAATGTGAAAACTACTTGGAGTGGAAAAGTTGTTGGGGTACAAGATGACTGAAATTCTGAGAAAACTGCTCCAGAAGTTGCAGTTGGGGATGAGAGTGAGCAGGACCAGAATCAAGATTCTGGAAAGCTTCCAGACACTGTTGACATGCCCAGTTTCCTGGCCAGTGTCTCGGGAAAGCGGCCCAGTGAAGATTCGAAAATTCCAGAATCTCCTCGAAGTGCTTCTAGGACCTCAAGGTAAGTCTTCTGATTCAGTTGCTACTGATTTGAATTATCTTCCGTATCAACCTATACGTAGTCCTAATGTGCATGATAAGCAATTTAAAAAGTTTATTGACATGTTTCGAATGTTGCAAGTTAATATTCCTTTAGTTGTAGCAATTGCACATATGCCTAATTACGGGAAATTTTTAAAAGATTTTGTTTCGAATAAGCGTCGTTTATTGGATTTTGAGACTATTTGTTTGAATGAGGAGTGTCCAGTTGTCTTACAGAACATGTTGCCACAAAAGCTAAAGGGTCCAGGAAGTTTCTTGATCCCTTGCATCATAGGTGACGTGTGCTTTAAGAAAGTCCTACGCAACCTCGGTGCTTGTATTAATCACATGCCTTATTTGATATTCCGTAGATTAGGGATAGGGGAACTTAAGGAAACTTCGATCACTATTCAGCTAGCCAATCATTCTGATAAGAGACCGATATGGGTAGTTGAGGATGTTCTCGTAAGGTAGATAATTTTGTTTTCCATGTTGACTTCGTGATTCTAGATATGAAGGTGGACTATGAGGTTCCTTTAATTCTGGGTAGGCCATTCCTTCCCTCGAGTAGGACCCTTATAGATGTGCATAAAGGTGAGCTGATTCTTAGAGTAAATGGTGAGAGTGTGACCTTCAATGTTTTTAAGTCCATGAAGTACCCCGATGACTCTATGTATGCTTGTTATATGATGAGTGCCATAGATGAGGTCATTTCTGAATTTCAGTAGAAGCCTGGCTTTGCAAGCCCAATTGAAGCAGATTTCTCCTTGTATGAGACCATAGATGAGGAAGAAGAAGTTGATGAGTACCATTACTATCGTTGAAGTAGGGGACCATACCGAGCCAAATTTAGTATTGTGAACTCTATTCAGCAGCTTCCCCTCAAAGACCAATGTGGCACAAGTCATTTGGCTTGAAGTTGACCGGAAAGAAGCTTACTCATTCCTTAGAAGTGTTATAAAATCTATGCGGGAACGCAACGGAATTCAAAAAATTATTTTCTTTTAACCCAAGATCGACTTCGTTTAAGAAACAAGCATAAAAGAAGTAGACAAGAGAATACCTTGGTTCATCCAATTAGATCGACGCTTTGTATACAGTTGTAGTTTCTGCACGGAGCCGCCCAAGTGTTTGGCCTCTATCTGTGATCCACATGAACAGCTTGCCGGAATCCCATCATGGTTTGCTACCAGAAAAACTCGGTTGCTAGACCGACGTTTTCGCTCTCTCAAAATCTCTCTCTAGGCAGCTCTCAATTTTCTAGTAAATTAGAACTCTTCTAATTGTGATGTACAAAAAAACTAGTCAATCCCTCTCTAATATAGAGAGATGTGGCGCCCCTAGTAGCCCCAAAACTGGTCGGGAGAAGTTTCCTAGTAGATTGGGGAGAAAGAAAACCTTTCTCTGAATAAAATAAGGAAAATATCTTTGATTGATTTATCTCATTTAATTTAATACCTTATACTAAATATTTCCAAGATATTGTCAATATCCAATATTGAATATCTTTATCTTATTAACATAAGTCAATTTACACATGTGTGCAAATCTATATTCATTAATATCTAATATTGAAATATGATAATATTATTAATAAAATTGCAAAATCCATGTGTATTTCATACACATCAATATGCGCCCCATATGTCAAAGATTTGGCATCCAGAATATTCTTAATTAATATAACACTATGATTAATTAATATGCAAAATACATGTATATCATATATACATATTTCACCCCATACATATTAAAAATATGTATATTTAATTAATCAACATAATTAATATCTCGTATGTAATTTATTCATAATAAATAAATATCACTATAACACTTTATAGTCGAGATAAAAGTTTCCTTATTTGGTTATCACTATAACCGCATTTTAATCTAGCTAGATGTTCTTATGTGTGTGACTCGATAAGCTTCTGAATATGTTTGCCGTAGGCACAAAGTGCAATTACGAAAATGCCTTTCATACCTAACGATCAGGCATATCATCTAGCAACACGTCCACGACCCCCAATCATCGGAAGTGTCAAATGCAATGACTACTGCCTTTCATGTGAAACGGTTACCGTGTAAATAGAATCTTATCACTGTAATAATAGGCATACGGTCGTATCTCGAGTGTCAATACATTAACGACCGTATCTTATAATCTGGATATCATGCTCTCTCAAAGTAACTCATTTACTCCCACTTTGCAAAGATTCACGAGGGCTAGACATTCCTTATACGAAGGCCCATTTGGATAATTACTCCTAATAATAGTATACGCGATTCTGGACGAGAAACTTGAATCATACGCATGCTTTATTACCACACCAAATCATTACCGCATGATCGCCCCATGGCTAGGGGAAACCTCAATAGTGTCAAAGTATGACAATCCACACCGTGATGCCGTGAAGACTCCGGTCTCAGCATAATTACACAACCGCCACATAGTGCGACACTTAATAAAGTAAGTGTGTCGCTCTAACATATGCATTCTCTAATACACATCCATGTACAGTCCAAGTGTCTTAACACTTTGATAGCCTAGATCTATGCCTATCTTTAATAAGACAGAAGACATCTAATACTTGCTAGCCTAATCGTACTATTAATGTCCTATTTAATAGTACATACGTCTAAAGACATTTTTGTATCAAACCATTAAAGTGATTCAAGATCTCATCAACCATAATCACTACCATGGTTTCTCTATCACAACTTAATACTAAGGACGTTATCATATAACAATATCGTAATCGGTCCATTGAACAAAAAAAAATATAATGACAGAAAAGCCATTTAATATATGTATAAACATATAGAAATATTAGAAATGATCTGACCTGGTCGGATCCCGGTCCAACCCGATTAGATTCCCGGTGGAATCCGGTCCAACCCGATTGGGTTTAGGACACTATTTCAACAATCTACCACATGGTCTAAAGCCAACCACTCATACACACACATGTTGAAACACAAGTATCTCATGCAATACTCGTAACCAACCCTAAGCTTGAACGGATCACTATCCGTGGGGACTCAGACTATCTTCATATCATGCTCCAAATGACCAAGTCAAAAGAAACCACCTCAATACACATATGAATCTCTAACGAGACCCGGGTCCTTGCTTGATGCAATGTATCCACTACTATATCATTTATATATAAAATGTGGGAGAACCGTACAAGGATAAGGATGAACCTTCTAGATCCATGTACTACTCCCGCTTTGCCTCCAAGGCATATACTGTGTTTTGGCCTAGTTGTAGAATCTCCAGTGATTTCTAGCAAAGAACATTTCCAGCTCACTATATCACTTAATCAAAGTGACTGCAAACCCAGACTTTAGATCCTACTATCTTCATAAGATTCAGGGCATACATTTGTAGTTATATGTTTATCCGATTCCAAGTTTCAATAAACTAAGAACGCATTCTTAACATCATTAAGGACATTCTCGACATTTACTAGAATTATTTTCATACTTGCTCAAGACTCTTTATGGAGTATGAACATCTAGCATAACTCTTATGATGGATCCTATTGCAGTAGACAAGGGAACCTTCATAAGTATCATCTTTCACCTTACCCATAGGACTGACGTCCAACCATAGATAGATGCCAAGAATGATGGCTTGCAGTATATCTTGATGTGATCTATGCTAAACACTTTTAGCATCTCATCTATAAGGGTGAATTGTGATGATTAGGCAGTATCTAAATCTATCACTATAGATTCTTATTTCCAATATAAGAACTTCTACTTCCAAGAGCTTTCGTAAAGACCTTGAACTACCAAACATTAATTGACTGTGACACAGGGTAAAAACTCTTGAGAAGGATATGCAACACCTTACTCAAAAACTGTAGCACTCCCGCTAACCCTTCGGCACATTAGGCATATCTTTCGTCATGATGAAATCAAACCCCTTTTGATTTATCAATTCAAGGAACTTATATTGATGAACTTGATTAAGCCCACAAGAGGATCTCATAAGTTTACACATCATGTTATCGTCTAGGAACATCAAGCCATTGGCCCAGTGTTTTCAACACAATCATATAGCCATGATACGTAGCTACAACAAGCACTATCTGAATAGATTTGAGAATAACTGGTAGCGTGAAGGTAATTACAAGGTCTACACCTCATAGCCTCTAGCCACCAATTCAACTTAACTAGTAATCGTATTACCTTCCATGTTAGTCTTACATAAAGACATGCTACACCTTTCAGATACATTACCTTCAAGTAAGATATACCGGGTTCATAGCCCGTTTGTCTAGCATGGAATCTGGTTCAGCCATTGTGCCTCTAAGCCATATCTCTTAATCTTGCCTTTCAAAGCATTCTTCATAAGTCGTGAGATCTTCATTCAAGGTGAACATACCAGTATCCCTTTCAGGCGTGTGGTCATCTGCAGACTCATAGAATACTTTTGTGCGCTGAGCAGTGTCATGTACCTCATCGCAATGCGGCACCCGCTCATGTTCCAATTGTTGAATATCTCATTGTCGTTCTCAAACTACTTTTAAGATTTTATTTACTCCCACAGTCTCTCCTGGAAGAAACATTTCCACTAGAAGACAGCATGTTTGGAAGCAAACAGTTTCACTCCGTGGGTAGGTAAATAATATCTAGCGTACTTTTTAAGATATCCCACAAAGTCGCATGTGTCATAATAGGCTCTAAGCCTTTCTGAATTTGCCTACTTACTAGAAACACGACAACCCTAGATCATCGGTTAAGATGGATTTGAGGTCATCGATCCCATATCTGATATGGAATTTATTCAACCTTTATTCTTTAGAACTTGGTTAAGTATATGTATTGTATAAGGGCACTATCCCAAAATAGTTAAGGGATACTTCGCATGGCTTATGTTCTGACTTTATCGTATAAAGTGTTGTTTCCATTTAGAAAAACAATCTAATTGTGTATCCCAAAGGAGGCGATTCTATTTGAGACGACTTACAAAGCGCCTTCAAGGATTAATTACTTCAATCCAGTTAAAGATTAACTCCTAAATAGCTCATCGATCCTATATTCATACTAGCTCAAACTTTTCGGGCTTTAGGAATTGTTGTACTTCATTAAGGACTTTCAACTATTTCTAAAAGTAGTCATAGAGATTAATAAGCAATTATTTGTGCGATTAATTGTCAAAAGCCAACGAACATCGGTATGTTTAGGCTCTAGACATTTTTTTCTTGAATTTATAACCTTTTCATAAAAGGGTATTTTAATCATCTTTAGATAAGAAACGTATTGCCCACATGATTCATAATCATATGGTTCAGACATCATCAGAATGACATTTGATTACACGTTTCTATTCTAGAGAGTCTATATCTAGGACGGCCACAAGTATCTAGGATAATAGCCATTCAAACATTTGGTTGAGATTTCATCACCTATATCGACTATATAGTGACTTCAATCTAGTATGTTAGATTTAGTGACCGTTCAACTGTATCCGAATAACATTTATTCCTTACAATTGATGATGTCTACTATATCCTAACAAACAATTGAGCTCGTGTTCTTCATATGACCTAGAACACAAAAACATATAATTAGTTCCTTTATCAGTTTACTAGACTCATAATACAAAACCGAAATGTCGCAACGTTTGCTTCACTTTTCGTATCTTGGTGTATTCCGAGTTTTAATCTTTCTAATTTAATCATACTCGTAAGATATCATATATCTAAGAGTTGACTTAAACTTAGATAGATTTATCTCAACATAATTGCTTAGGATAGGGACTTCGATAAGTTCTCTTACTTAAACACTTGCCCTAACTTTCCTTTTGAATCCTGTAAGCACTCATAAATATTTCTCAATGTAGTCTTCATATGGATGAAAAGAAATCACAATAGCTATGTCTTCAATTTTGTTTCATAAAGATAATCCAATGTTTATTAGAAAGTTTATTTAGCCTTTTGAATCATATTCTAAACATGAACCATTTAATTAACCTTCAAACAATAATTAAAGAGTTAAGTTGATACTTAAATCTTACCATTTTTGAAAACAACATTTCATAAATTCGATGTGGTCGTTCTTATCCAACGTTTGAATTAATGATCATATTGGATCGTATCCAATATAAGATTAATTCGTTGAAACTTATTTCAAGTGATTTAATGATATCATGATCTTCCGTTATTAATAATTAAATTTTTGTAACACTCCATGAAATATGTAGTCCCGTGGTCTTTAATTAATATAACGAGGTTGCTCGTGTCACTGCTTATTTTACAAGGATTAAAAATAAGGGGGAGTGGCATAAAATGGCAAAAAATGGGGAAATGGGAATCAAGATAGTGGAAATACAAATTGGGTGATAAGGACAAATCCACTAATCATAACCCCAAATCCATTGTTTCTTTATGCAGGGAACCAATTTCAAATATAATGTTTCTTATCGCGGTGGAATCTATCTATATATATAAAGAATAGCACATTTAACCCAATTAGGTGATTGACCCGCTCCAAACCCGTTTTATTTCCCTAAAAAACTAATATATTTTCAAAAAAAACATCCACTCAAATATCGAATCACACGTTAAAAACAAAATCACTTCACTCCAACAAATCAAATATCGGATCACATGATTAAAAAAAATCACATCGCTTTTAACGTCTTCGCACGCACACACATCTGCCTACTTACTCATAATAATTCCATTCCTTTCTTCCCCTTCCCCTCCGAATCATTCTGATTCTTCCTCTTTCATTTTCCTTCATAATTATGACTACTACTACTCGTGATGAATTTGTCGAAGAATCCTCAGATCCAATCAATTACATGGTACTCTATCTATTTTCTTCAACTTTATTCTTTCAATAGTTTATTTCTTCTAATATTTGCAACAAATAATTCTTTTGTTTCGGTTCATGACTGCGAAGGTTGTCGAAAAAGAGTTAACAAATCCTCGCAAAAGTTCCTGGTGTGTATTTTTATATATAGTATTTTTATATTTGTAAATTATCTTAGTATATAGGAGTAAATCTTAATTTTTCCTTTATATATAGTTCGAGTAAATTATAAAAATGACATATCATTTGTTTGAGTTTGAGTTTTAGGATCGATATTTTGTTATTAGAAAAAGTACATTTCTGCCATTGATTTCGTTAAAGGTATTAACTTTTTTTCTGTTGTCAGACATTGCTTCATTTGTTGAGATCCTTTAGTTGCATATGTTATATTATGAATTGTTATTATTTTCCCACCCAATTACTTTGATGCACCAAGGGTTCCTTTTATATAATGTCTTCTGTTTTAAATCATTAGGGTTATCGGATGATAGAGGTAACGACATTGTTTTATTTTTATTTTATTGTTAAAAGGTACTATATTTATTTTATTTTTGTAATACATTGTTTTTTCCTTGATCCATTTGTTGCTGTTGTTCCTTTATTATTGATCAAAACATTATTGATGCCTTTTTGTCCCAGCGTGCACTTACCACTACAACTAGGTTTTGTTTTTCGATTGCAGGTTGTTTAATGGCTAATAGGGCCGACTTTTGTTTTCCGATATATTCGATATTTTCTATTGAGTTTGTGTTTAATCATTTTTTTTGTGTTTGCATTTTATGATATATCATTGGATTTATACACTTCTTGAAATGTTGAGGATAGGCCTCCTTAGACATTGCCACTCTGCTCTTATAAATCGGAAAGATGGATTGAGATTATGATGAAGTTTATGTTAAGTTCTCGCGAGTCCTTTTTTTTTATTTAATTTCATTAACTTTGTTTACTTTTTATCTCTACCTCGAGAACGGTTTGCACATTGGTTTTACTATGGATTTTATATGATTGACTTTATGCCGTTTTCGTATGTATGGAATTTTGGTCTATGTATAGTGTATTTGGTTTGTTGTTTGTTTATTATGTGTACTTTTTACATAATGTGTGAGATTTGCTTGATTTTACACGATGCATTGCACACAATTATGATGGCTCGCAAATGCTGAAATTTATGAAATGCATGCGGAAGAAGTCGTAAGACCATTTACACCAATATTTTATAGCGACCATATATTTGACGGTATTCGAACACAATCCTCTTTTAAACAATTTTCTTTCCTGTGATAGTGAACTGAATATATTTCTATGTTTTTTTTTTTGGGACACACCAAAGACAAGTCTGGAATTGCCGATACTACATTTATTGGGTTGTAATTCCATGAATCATTGATAAAGAACGGTATAATATTGCGAACCATAAATTGTTTTGATATATATTTTGAACTTTGCTATTTCCTAATAGTTGTTTTTTTTGCATCCTTCATGGCCGAAAGCTCCTCGATTTATGAAGATACACCCATGTGAATCATCAACTCCCCGGAATAAAAGGAAAAGCTCAACTACAAGGTTCGTATAATTTAATGTATTCCGTTCAGTCAATGGCGGAGCCAGAAAATATTTTTAACGGGGTCCGTAATTATTTTTTGTTGGTCCCGTGAAAAGGATTTGGTTAGGTTTAGAGGGGGGGTGAATAAACTTAACACTTAAAACTTTTGGAGTTGACAAACTCAGCATGGTCAGTAGCCTGCTGACTGCTCAGTAGTCTGCAGACTACTTAGTAGTCTTTTGACTATTAACGTTACTGATTTTTTTGCAGCGGAATATATGTAAATTAAGGCTTATTACTTGTTGTTGAAAGATGATACTGAGTATTGGATACTAAGTAGTGTAAGTGTGTGATTCAGTTGCTAGTTTCAGTAGGTTGATGTGAGTAGCATGCAATTAATAGAAAGTAAATGAAGAAAGTAAGTAGACAAATTTTATAGTGGTTCCAGGTGATGTAATCATGTCAGTCCACTATTCTCCTGTTATGTAGGAGGAAATTCACTATAGATTCTTGAGGTTGCAGTTACAAAAATCCCTAAGTTGTTTGTCCTTCACCCAAGACTATGGCTTCACAAACGGAACACTTAAAGTTGGTAGGATTGCTACTCTAAAGTATTCCACTGGTCCTTGAAGGGTAGGATTGCCTCTTCACCAGCTCCACCACACACACAACAGTTCTTGACACCCAAAAGATGCTTCTCTGTCTTCTGCAGGTTTCTTGTAAAAGAAAGAATGAATCAAGTAAGTGATTCAGCTTTCAGCAGCTTGATGTCTTCATGTGTGTATACTTGATGTAACTTGATAGCAGAATACACTTGAAGATATTTCTTGATCAGTCAGTTAAAGCTCAGTGTATGTCAGCAGGGTGAAAAACTTGATAACTTGGAATAGATTATTTGTGCTTCTTAATTTTTCATCTGTTTTTCATCACATGTATCTGAATCAGGACTCTTCTATTTATAGGTGAGCATCTTGTGACTTATGTTTGAATTTAAAACATAGCCGTTTCAGACTTGTCTCCATCACGACTTGCTTTTTGTCTCTGTTCATAGGACTGACACAGTCAGTAAGCTTTTTGTTAGTTTTAAGATTGCCCACCCTTTGACTTGTATCCATTGGATAAAGCTCTGAATCTTTCAAACGTTCCTTTTATCTTGACCATTGATTTGTTGACAAAATCAAGGCTTGTAATCCATCCTTTTCCTTTTAATCTTCCAATGTAACCTTTGATTAAATCGAGAATTATACTCAGCAAATATGTGAAGTATATCAACCTGCTGATGTACATATCTGTCGGCAGGTTTAGGTCTGCTGTGTTTAAATAACACTTCAGCTGACCTCTTCTCATCTAACTTTTTATTGTGAAGGTAAAGTACACCATTTTGAACATATCTAAGTTTCATTCACTAACATATGGAACTTTGACCTTGTACACAAGGTATATGTAATCAGTTTAGGTCATCACATACTTCCCTAAATTCCGATTCCATATCCTTGAATTTAAATACTAAGTTTGATCCCTTAGCCTTGAATAACTGAGTTTGAACCCTCAGCATTCAGTCTTCAGCAGGTGCCTAGTAAATCTACTGACCTAGACACTCTACTGACCTAGACAAGTCTGTTGATAAAGTCTGCTGACCTACTTATAGTGCTTGCTTGATCAAACCTATACAAAGATCAAACTCTAATAAACATATACATTTGATCTAGACATCTTCTTTCCTTTGCTCTATAACAACTAGTCTGGCACTCATCATTAAAACTTAAAATATGTCAAACAATTCCCCCATTTTTAATGATGATGCCAATACCCTCCTTACAGCAAAGCAAAAAGAAAAAACCAAAAAACAGAACAAATTTATACTTGTTCAAAGATATTTCAAACTAGGATCAGCAGAATGGTAAATGCATAAGTAAGTGTGCTGATCTAGTTTTTGTTTCTGTCCTGCTCTTGCTTCTCTTGATACTCCTTGATTTCCCTAACTACATCTAGCATCTATTGATTTTCTATTGTAGAGAAATCAACCCAAGTATGCAGCTGTTTCCACCATTTCCAGGCTTCTGGTAGAGTCAATCTTATAGTATGAACATTGAAGCATTGTCCCATGTAGAAATGTTTGAATTCTTCCAGTGAATCCCTTGCTGACTGAATTCCCAATCTTTGACCTCTTCCACATCTACCACCTCTTCCACGTCTACTAGAAGCTCTCAGTGATTTGACCCTTACTTCCAAAAAATTTAGTCCCAAAAAGGAGTTGAGTCCTTCCTGAAATCCCATGTCATGATAGGGTCTCTTCTTTCCATAGTATAGCTTCTTATATTCTTTTAGGAGGTCATCAGTCATTTGAATACTGCCAGGTGAAGGTTTCCTGAACTCATTTATGTCATCCTCTCATTTCTTTTTAGCGAAAATCCTTGCAGCTTCCTTTGCTTCTGCTGTAAGGCCCTCTTCCCCCTTTATTGACATCATCAATAAACCAGGACAGTAGGCTATGAACACTTTCTTATGTGAGCACCAAATTTGCAAGTTGACCTTCCATTATCTCAGTCCTTGTGTCAACTAAAGTGATCCTTCCTTCAACAGTTTGTTCCAACAGATTGACTCTCTCAGTAATCTTAGGATCAAGTACAACAGGTTGAGGTGCCTCAGCAGGTCGAGGTACCACAGCAGGTTTAGGTGCCTCAGTAAGCTTTTCCAACTTCTTGTGTATTAAGGCAACATGTTCATTCAAATGCTTATCTTTGTTTGATGTGTTGGTCTTTATACCTCTTACATCTCTAATTAGATCATTTATAGCGAATTGAGCAGATGTGATGTTAGAAGCTACAGTTTCAGTAGTTCTTCCTCTGTTTTCTACCAGATTCACCAAATCTTCAAATCTCTGTTCACTTCTAATCAGTTGAGTCCTTAGTTGTGCAATATCAGTCCTTACAGCTCTCAACTCTTCCAAAACATGTCCTAGTATTGCCCCAGCCATACCTCCAGCCATTTGTCCAGCAAAATCATCAACAGGTTCTTCAACATTATAGTTTGCCCTTTGTATGTAGACAACTATGGCTCTTGTCCTGTCCCATTCAGTGGTTTCAGGACCCTCCTTAATGATATTCCCAAAAATCTCCTCAATTTAAGGTTCTAGTGCAGGTTGAGGCTCTTGTACTACCTCTACAACAAGTACTTCTTCAAATATTGTTGCATGTGCCTATTGGGGCTCACCTACTACTTCTTCCTCCTCTGGCATCTTAAATTCTTCATCACTGAAGTCACAGTCCAACAAATTGTTCATCCCTCATCAACAACGATCTGTGACTATCTTTTCCTTCAACAACCTTTTCTTGAAGAATAAGTGCTCTGATAGCCTATGCTTCAATAGCCTCCTCCTAATGTGCAGGGGATTCCTCCAATCCTATCATATGTTCCAACCTTTGCCCCAACACTGTTTGTTCCTCAGTGATTAGGACCCTCTATTGCGACATGTATTTAGTTGCCGTTTGTAACTCAGCAACCTGAACCACCTCTTCAACAAAAACATGAGGAAACACATCCATGTTTTCCTCTAAAACTCCTCTAGCATCAGCAACCTTATGTAATTGATTTGTGACTTATGATAAGGTTTCTTGAGTGTCAACCACTCCTGATACTGAGCTGAGTCCTCTGAACTTGTATCGGCTTCTTCAAACATAACAACATCAAAAATAGTAGATATCCTGGCCTCTTCAAGTGATGATGCTACAGCAAGCTGTATCTCTAAATCTTCATTGTAAGCAGCTCCCAGCTCTTCATTTTAACATGTCAGTCTGTTGATCCTCAATAGACTTGTCACCTTCAGCAGGCTGATCTGTCACTTGGTCAGTAGATCCTTGTCGAGTCTTTTCAGTAGATCCTTGCATTGCAGTACCACTGGACTATCCTAGGAGCATAGATTGATCATCATCTGAATCAGATGATGATGATTCATCACTATCAGGTATGAACTTGGGATCTTTAAACATAATGTTCTTATTCCGCTTGCCATCTTCTATAATTGCCATCAGCCTCATCTCCAACAGAGAAGTGTCAATCGATCCAAGCAAACTTTATACTTCTAACTGTTCAAATGCCTATTCTTCAAAGCCAGTCATAGGTTCAGCAACTTGTTTTTGTCTCTTGTAGTAACCAAAATTCCATTCAAAGTACTTTTGAACCCTTTTGAAGTCAGGATCCGCCCTTTCTTTCTTTGACTTCTTTTCTTTTCTTTCATAGGGCATAGTGAGCTTTCTTGGAAAAGGTTGTTCAACTTGTTGTCCTCCAAATGTCTCAACAAGATGACTTAAAGTAAAATCAACAGATACAAATAGGTCAGTAAGTTCATCAGGATGTACATTTGTACCTACTACCTCCAACTGTTCAACACTTGGTTCCCCTAACTCATATGCTCATCATCAGGGTCCGCAATAGTTTGTTCTTCCCCCTGAGTTGTAGCATCCATAATAGGGTCTTGAACAGGTACAACAACATCACCAACAGGTTCAGGTGCAGCAATGTGATGTGGTTCTTCAGTTGTTGCTCAACAACAACATCAGCACCCTCAGTAGCTCAACAACTTGGGTTGTTTCACCAACAACATCTTCCTCTACTTCCTTTTGGGCCTCCAAAACCCTCAATTCTTTTCCCTTTCCATGAACCTTCTTTTTCACAACATGTTTTCTTCTTTTTGCAGGTTGTTGCTCATCTTCAGAAATCTCTTTTTCTAACTGCTCTTGGCTTGCAGCTTTCCTCTTTCTTCTATCTTCTTTTTGATGTTCTTTCAAGATTTCAACAATAGTTTTCTTTGTAGTTCTAGCAGGTTTAGTAGCCTCGACTTCTTCTTGAGTCTTAGTAGACTCAGCAATATCTACTGGTTGCTGCCTAGTATATTTAGGCTTTAATCACTCGGTTATCTTTCTTGTATCAGCAGCCTTTCTTTTCTCAACATGATTCTTTGGTGTAGTAGGTTGCATATCATGTCCAGCCTTTGATCTCTTTTGCTGCCCACCACCGTCATTGTCATCACCATCATTATCACTTTCTGTTCTTTCATCATCATCCAAACCAGGGATGATATAAGTGATTTCAGGTTTGTATCTTGACTTGTTGATCTTTTGCTGGTGAAACATCAGCAATCTGCAAGTGAGTCAGCAGGGCATGTATCATAAAACCCAGTGGTTTAGTGTTGGACTTCTTTGTTCCATCTATATCTTCTGTCACCACTTTCTTCATATATTGAACAAAGAATCCGGCCCAATCAAACTTCATGCTTTTGCATATAATAATCAGCAGGTCTATTTTTTGTCCTGAGAGAGTATCAAGACTTCCACTGAATCCAAGAATATTCTTGGCAATAATCTTGCTCAGCGGGTTATATTCTAATCGGATATGCTTCACATTGATACTCAGGGTTCATGGTATGGACTTGTTGGTCTTTATTGCATCAACAAACTCTTGTCTTGCTAGCTGCATTGATTCAGGATTTGTGGGAGCATTATTTCCAGGTCCAAATCCAAACACTTCCCTCAGCAAGTCTGTGGTTATTTCAATCTCCTGGCCATTAACAGCTGTAGTAAATGCTTCTCTATCATTCTTTACAACCATGTTCTTCCCAAAATTAACAACATTGGTGTATGAGATGGTTTCTAATCTTAGATTTAGAATAACTTTCAGTCCTTCATATCTTCTGATCCATCTTCCAATGTTGATGGCTAGCTCAGACTTGTTAGCATCAACCACAAAGCCTCTAACACTTTGGCTTGTACTAATATCAACATCTCCTTTATCTGCCATTGTAGAAATTTGGAAAAGATGAAGAAGAAAATTTTGCAAATCTGTGTTCACACTTGTATGTTCTCAGAGAAGATTGATCTGAGGTTTGTATATAACGTCTGAGTGTGTATGTCTGTATATTTAAAGAAAGGTAGTGGTTGACAACTGTCAGGCAAGTACTGTACACGTACTGTAGCATTTAACCATGATTAATTTTGAATAAATGAGATGATGCCACGTGTCCCACTAACTTATCCCATTAAGAGTTGTAACTGTTGGATATTGTAACCGCAGTTATAATGGATACGAATAATATCCGTTAACTATTGACTTTTATTAAAGTTTGACTGTCTTGTAACGTATACTCCAGCAGACATGGTCTTTAGTAGACTTGGCTCAGCATCCTACTGACACAAGATGGCTCAGCAGCCTGTTGATAGATTACTCTGCTGATCTTCAAACACTTTTGTTTTGTCCAACTGATAATACAAGACGAAGTTTAATACCAATGACTGATCTGTCAAGTGAGCTCACCCAACAGGACAAAGACCAATCCCCTTGGCAACTTCATTTGTTCAATTTTCCAAACTATTTAAGTACATGGAATTGTTGATACCAATGACCAGTTTGCCAAGTGAGCTCACCCAACAGGGCAAAGACTAATTCCATTAGTGAATTCCAGTACTCTATTGATCATTAATGTATCAGTCAACTTTTATTATGCCAAGTTCAGTTCTTTACTTAGCAAATCTGTTATTATCCAATGGTTTTGTAAATATGTAAGCAAGTTGATCTTCACATCTTTCTTATCCACGTGATCTCTTATAAAATGATGTATCACATCAATGTGCTTGGTTCTTGAGTGCAAAACACCATTTTCTATGATTGCAATTGCACTTGTGTTGTCACACATTATAGGAATTTCTCTTTCTTCAATTCCATAATCCCTTAATTGCAATCTTAACCATAGTTTTTGTGCACAGTAGCTTCCAGCAGCAATGTATTCAGCTTCAGTAGTGGAAGTTGATAATGAATTATGTTTCTTGCTAAACCATGAAACAAGTCTATTTCCCATCAACTGACAAGTTCATGTGGTGCTTTTTCTATCAATCTTGCATCCAGCATAATCAGAATCTGAGTAGGATATAACTTTGAAGCTTCCATCTTTTGAATACCATATCCCTACTCCCAGAGTCTCTTTTAGATACTTGAGAATCCATTTGACAACAGCTAAGTGACTTTCCTTTGGTTTTGATTGAAATCTTGCACAAACACCTACTGCAAATGATATATCAAGTCACTTTGGCGATGAGGTACTGAATGGATTGCCTATCATCATACGTATAAAGTCTGATCAACATCTTTGCCTTCTTTATCTTCATCCAATTTGATGCTTGTACTCATAGGAGTTGATACCTTGTTGCTATTTTCCATGCCAAACTTCTTTAGCAGCTCCTTGGTATATTTAGTTTGATGAATGAAGATTCCATCTTTCATTTGTTTGACTTGTAATCCCCAAAAGTAGTTCTTCTCTCCCATCATACTCATTTGGAACTTTCTTTTCATGAGATTAGCAAACTTTTCACATAGGAATTCATTTTCACAACCAAAAATTATGTCATCAACATAAATCTGTACCAGCAGGGTGTAGTCCACTTCATTGATTCTGAAAAGAGTCTTGTCAATGGTACCTTTGGTAAAACCATTATTCACCAAGAATTGATATAGGGTTTCATACAATGCTCCTGGTGCTTGTTTAAAACCATAAAGTACCTTGTTGTGTCTATATACTTTATCTTCTTGATCTTTAACTTCAAAACTAGGAGGTTGCTGAACATAAACCTCTTCCTCTAGAATGCGATTCAAAAATGCACTTCTGACATCCATCAGGTATACTTTGAAGTTTTTATATGCAGCATATGCCAAAAATAATCTTATAGCTTCCAATCTTGCAACTGGGGCATATGTCTCATCAAAATCTATTCATTCAGCTTGAGAATAGCCTTTTGCTGCTAATCTGGCCTTGTTCCTCCCAATGGTACCAGATTCATCCAATTTATTTTTGTATACCCATTTAGTTCCAATTATGTTTGCATGACTAGGCCTTTCTACTAGTGTCCAAACTTGGTTTCTTTCAAACTCATTTAATTCTCCTTGCATAGCAATTATCCAATCTGGATCAGATAGTGCTTCTTCAAGAACTTTAGGCTCCATTTGATATAGAAAACAGGTAAACATAGCTTCCAATTGTCTTCATGTCCTTACACCTTGCTGTATATTGCCAATTACTTGTTCAGAAGGGTGGTCCTTCAACCATTGTAAATCTAGATTTGTTTGATTTACAGGAGCTTCATCTTTAATAGGCTCTGTTGTTGCTTCAGTAGGGGGATCAGCAGATCCTTGACCTGCATCTGTTGTTGCATCAGTAGTGTTACCAGTAGGTTCTTCAGTAGGGACAGAGTCAAAAACTTTTAAGTCATTTATCTTTTCCAAAACATCAACATATTCTGGATCAGTAACTTGGAGATTTTCAGCAGGTTCTAAAACTTCATCTTCGATTCCAATAAACTTAGGTTCATCAAATACAACTTGCATTGATTCTTCATGTTTCAATGTCCTTTTATTCAGTACTCTGAATGCCTTTCTAACTGAAGAATATCCCTAAAAGATTCCTTCATCTGATTATGGTTGGAATGTCTTCTGTTGTTCCTTATGATTTAAAATAAAACACTTGCTTCCAAATCGGTGGAAATAAGATATATTTAGTTTTCTTCCATTCCAAATCTCATAAGGTGTCTTCAGCAGATTTTTGTTTACTGAGGTCCTATTTTGTGTATAACATGATGTATTGATTGCTTCAGCCCAATATCTTTCAGGTAGTAATGCTTCACAAATAATAGTCCGCCCTGGTTCTTTCAAAGCCCTGTTTCTCCTTTCAGTAACCCCATTTTGCTGAGGTGTTCTAGTAGCTGCTAATTGATGCAACACCCCATTCTGTTCACAATATTCTCTTATGACTTTATTGAGAAACTCAGTACCCTTGTCTGATATGATCTTCACTACTGTCAAACTTTTCTCATTTTCCAATCTCTTTAAAAGTTAGGCATCTTTTGAAGTGTTTCACTTTTCTTGATCATAAATACTACCCAAGTGTATCTTGAATAATCATCCACAACTACCAGAGTGTACTTCTTTCCTGTTACACTTGTTGGTATTACTGGTCCAAATAGATCCATATGCATCAGCTACAAAACACTTTTTGTTGATTGTTTAGTCTTTGAATTGAAGCTTGACTTTGTTTGTTTACCTTGCTGACATGCATCACATATAGCATCATTTTTGAATGTGATCTCAGGTAAACACCAACTTCTTTTTCACCAATTGATTGATATCATCAAAATTGAGATGATTCAACTTTTTATGCCATAGCCAATTTAGTTTTGACTTGGTATGCACAATCAGGCATGTTTCTAGAACAGCAGTAGACCAATACACAACATACATGTTTTGTTAGCTTCTACCAGCCAACACAACTTGTTCACCTCTTTCACTAATGACAATACAGTAGCCCTTGTCAAAATTGACCTTGTAAACCATGTTACAGAATTATCCAGTGCTCAGTAGGTTGTAGTCTAGTCCTTCCACAAATGCAACATTTCTGATAGTTAGTCCATTCCTCACCAGTGTTCCGTATCCTCTTGTGTATCCTGGTGTGTTCTTGTTTCCAAAGTTGACTCTTGGACCATCATTTGCCACATAGTTTGTCAAACAGCGCTTATTCTTTGTCATATGTCTGGAACATCCACTGTCAAAGTACCAGACACCCTACAAAACAAAGTTAATGTGTTTTAGGTACCCAAACTGTTTGGGTCCATAGTTGTTAGTGGTAAGCATGACCCTTGGAAAATTTCCATAAGGTCTTCTTTGAAAAGCATTACACTTTTGATCATATATGTATCCCACATTTCCATAAAATCTAACATTTGGTTGTGAAGGATTCATTTATGGCTTCTGGCCTTTTTGTACAAAGTGTTTTTTGAAGTGATTTCCAAAGTTACAAGCACAAGCATAACCATAAAGTTGCTGTCTGTCAGGAACAGCCCTGTAATATGGAGTCTGTTGAGGTCTTAAATAAGTCCTCTGCTGAGTCCTCTGTTGATTCCATTGCGGAGGTTTTACCCTAGCATTATGGTTATGTCTATTGTTTCTAGCAGCAAGATCGGGAACATTTAAATCTTCATTAGTAGGGAACAATCCACCTTTACCCCTGAGATAAGTATCCCTTGAATGATTAACATTTTTGGGTTTGGGATTCTTAGTTGTGGAATATTTTTGATTTTGGCCCTTTTGTGGCCTAGCAGACTTTGCAGGAGGTCTGCTATCAGTAGGTCTAGAAGGTCTAGCAGTCCTACCCTTGGATTTACCCTTTTTGTTAGTTACTATTGACCTTTTTGACTTCTGATTTTTCTTTCTTGAAGCCTTCTCAGTAGGCTTTACTACCTCAGCAACCCTTTTGGGAGTTGGATCTTGTGCAGGCACAAACGTAGGAGCAATTCTGGTACTAGGTTCCGCACCCTTAATGGATCCACCCATAGTAGATTGTTGAGTTTCAAATCCATAGCCTGTTCTATCACCATAACACTTTCAAGATTTGAATGCAGTGGTGGAACTAGATTGTGCAACAGATTCAGCAGCTATTGAAGGTACAGCAGGCTTGTGTTGAGTCTGTTCATAATCTTTTTCCTTACCTTTGAGAATTCTTAATTCAGCATTTAATCTTTGAATTTCTGATTGAAGAGCTTCTTTTTCAGCCTTCAAACCATATTGTATTTTCCTTACTTGATTAAGGATGGAATCCAAAGGTTCTTCACTGTCAGAAATTTTAGGATTTGAACCACAAGTAGATTCACAATCACCTTCAATAGGAGTGTTTACAGATACAGAATTGTATACCTCCTCAGTCTCATCCATATTAGCCATTAAAGTATAATCATCCATATGCGCTATGAGTGCAGTGTCATCTGATTCATTTCCTTTTTCTGATTCCACTTCGTAGCCAGATTCATCATCAGCAACCATTGCTTTCTTGCCAGATCTTCTTTGCTGACTTTTGTTCTTTAGTAGGTCTGGACAGTCAGGTCTAAAATGTCCAAGTTTCTTGCTGTTGAAGCACAAGTAATCAGGTTCCTTCTTTTGTTTCAAATCAGGACAGTCAGGTTTGAAGTATAATGGTTTCTTGCAATGAAAGCACAAATAATCATTGTCTTTCTTGGATTCTTCCTTCTTCTTTTCAGTTGATTTCTTTATGAAATTCCTTGGAGAACCCCTTCCTGATTTCATCATTCTGATCTTCTTGCTCAGTAGGGCTATTTGCTCTTGAATTTCATCCAGTAGATCATCTTAACCACCTGATGATTCTTCTTTATGTGCAGCAGCCAATGCAGTAGTCTTTGGTTATTCCTTTTCAGTATCAGGAACAAGTTTCTTACTGAATTCATATGCCTTGATCTGAAAAGAATTTGAAGGTATCCTCTTCATGTAGTCTCTTGGACTCTTCTATAGCAGTAACCTTCATCTCCCAAACTTCCTTTGCAGGTAGGGCTTCTAAGATTCTTGTATTTATCTCTTCTTTTGTGTATACTACATTCAGCAGGGTGAGTTCCTCCACGATAGCATTAAATCTTGACTCCATTTGTTCAATGGTTTCATTTGATTTCATTTTGAAATCTTGGAACATTCTTTTGGCCACACTGACTTTGTTTTTCTTGATAGCATCAGTGCCTTCACAGATTAGTTGCAATTTTTCCCAAAGTTCCTTTGCAGTCTTGCAATCCTTCACTTTCATGTACATATTGCTATCCAAGGTTCTATATATGATATCAATAGCAATATTGTTGATGTTTTCTCTTTTTCTATCTTCAGCACCCCACTCTCTTTTTGGCTTTAGAACATACTGAGTTTCACTGCCCATAGTTATGGCTTTTGTGATCTCCAGTGGTCCATCAGTCAGGACATCCATCATTTCATCATGTGTTGGAGCTAAATAAGTCTGCATACGACGTTTATACTCATCAAAACGATCTAGAGAGCACATCAACATAGTCTTAGCATACTGATTGTTATCCATGATGAAAGGCTTTGAAAATCAGAAACTGCAAAAAGTTTTCAAAGTATTTTCATAAGCACAACAAGTAGGATTACTTTAGAATAGAAGCTCTGCTCCGATACCAATTGTTAGTCCTTTGAAAAGGCTTTGGTTAAGTTTAGTGAGGGTGAATAAACTTAACACTTAAAACATTTGGAGTTGACAAACTCAGCAAGGTCGATGCTTCGATCGCTCTCGATGGTCTACGACGGCTCAATAGTCTGCTGACCACTCAATAGTCTGCTGACTATTAATGTTACTGAATTTGTTGCAGAAGAATATATGTAAATTAAGCCTTATTACTTGTTGTTAAAAGATAATACTAAGTATTGGATACTCAGTAGTGTAAGTGTGTGATTTAGTTGCTAGTTTCAGTAGGTTGAAGTGAGTAGCACACAATTAACAGAAATTAATTGCAGAAAGTAAGTAAACAAATTTTATAGTGGTTCCAGGTGATGTAATCTTGTCAGTACACTCTTGTCCTGTGATGTTGGAGGAAATTCACTATAGATTCTTGAGGTTGCAGTTACAAAAATCCCTAAGTTGTTAGTCCTTCACCAATGACTATGGCTTCACAAACTGAACAGTTGAAGCAGGTAGGATTGCTGCTCCAAAGTATTCCACTGGTCCTTCAAGGGTAGGATTGCCTATTCACCAGCTCCACCACAAACACAACAGTTCTTGACACCCAAAAGTTGCTTCTCTGTCTTCAGCAGGTTTCTTGTAAAAGAAAGAATGAATCAAGTAAGTGATTCAGCTTTCAGCAGCTTGATCAAGATGAAATGATCAGTAGCTTGATGTCTTCAAGTGTGTATACTTGATGTAACTTGATAGCAGGTTACACTTGAAGATATTTCTTGATCAGTCAGTTAAAGCTCAGTATGTTAGCAGGGAGAAAAACTTGATAGCTTCGAATAGATTATTTGTGCTTCTTAATTTTTCATCTGTTTTTCATCACATGTATCTGAATCCGGACTCTTATATTTATGGTGAGAATCATGTGACTTATGATTGAATTTCAAACATAGCCGTTTCAGACTTGTCTCCATCTTGACATGCTTTTTGTCTCTGTTCATAGGACTGACACTGTCAGTCAACTTGTTGTCAGTTTTCAGACTGTCCACCATTTGACTTGTATCCACTGGATAAAGCTCTGAATCTTTCCAACGTTCCTTTTATCTTGACCATTGATTTGATGACAAAATCAAGGCTTGTAATCCATCATTATCCTTCTAATCTTGCAATGTAACCTTTGGTTAAATCGAGAATTATACTCAGCAAATATCTGAAGTATATCAGCCTGCTGATGTATATATCTGTCAGTAGGTAAGTCTACTGACCTAGACACTCATCGACCTGAGGCAAGTCTGTGATAAAGTCGGTGACCTACTTACGATCTTGTTTGATCAAACCTATACAAAGATCAAACTCTAATAAACCTATACATTTGATCTAGACATCTTTTTGCCTTTGCTCTATAACAGCTAGTCTGGCACTCATCATTAAAACTTAAATTATGTCCAACATTTTTGAATGTAAATTTTTTTTTAACGGGGTCCGAAATATTTTTCTATAGATAAAATGTAGAGTTTCCTTATTTTTAACGGTGTCCGCGGACCCCAAATACTATCATTTGCATCCGCCCTTGCGTTCAGTTTGACAATGAACGTCTTAACACATCATTGCTTTATGTCTTTTGCTCATTGTTGAAGGTTTTGTCACCATATGCGTATTTGTTGGTCTTTTTCCTCTGGTTGAATTGCAGTATATCGTATGGTCTGTTTTGACATTTTTTTATTTATTGTTTTTTTGTCATGGTGTGGTTGAAAAGTATAGAAGTCAGCACTCAGCATGAAATTTTTTATTTACTATTTCCTCTGTTTCTTTACATGTGTGCTCATTTACATTTTAGTTTGCGTATACGGTGACGACGAAAAAACAAAAAAATCATCAAATTGCAGCCGCTTGGAGGGAATACAGTGACGACAAAAAAAAACAAAAAATTGTTCATTGTTCTTTCGAACCCAAAGCCCAGCATCACCGAAAATATAGACGCGGAAAATGTTTTCCGGGAAAGAAAAACAATAGATCCAAAATACACATGTGATGTATGAATTAACTATATAATTTAAGATGAATAACCGGCATGTTTACAATGTGGGTTCGAGATTCAGAGAGTGGTGGAGTTTCAAAATGATCGGTTTTCAATGGCTATAGCAATTTTTTTCATCTCATTCTTGTGTGGAAATTTGAAGTCTTGAATCTTCATAGCTCTAGCGGGTTCCACATTGCATATTTTGAAGATTAGCATTGTTGTAAAGCACAAGGAGCGAGACTCATTTTATTATTGTTGACATGTTATAGACTAGAGGCCGTGTATTTGGACTCCTCAACCAACCGTCTCCCTTATGTAAGGCATTTAAAGTTGTTTTTGGTGGGTATGGAAATGGGGCTACATAATGTAATTTAAAGATTTCTCATTCTTTTTATTGGTTAAATGAAAATTTAACGGTAATGTGTGGGTCGGTAGAGAAAAAGACTCTGAATATTTGATATAATTTACAAGATTGCTTATCATCTATACTATCATTTCACTTAAATCCATGTTTCACGTATTCTATTTTTCTTTAATTTTTTTAATTTGTTGATGTCACGACATGTTTATTAGTTCCCGTGCATCATGCACGGGTTAGTGGCTAGTATAAAATAAATACAAGCACAAAATAAAATGTGTAAAGTAACCGGTATGATCATGGACTTTTCCTACGTGCGGTTTCGATTACAAACTGACAAAACCGCGGGTCACAATCTAAGGTAGCGGCAACCGCCAAAAGGATCTTTAATGCGTCATCTCCAATGGTGTCTTTATTCATCTTTCTTTGGTCTCCATTCTTGTTACATAAAATCTATCTAATAAATTTATACCCGCCGCTACGGCCGGAGAGCTAACGAGGAATGGGATAGTGCAAAAAATAAACTAGGTCACATTCTTCATAACAGCCTAGGAAAATTTTTAAACCAACAAAATAATAAATCATTCATCTCTCATATAGGTCGAGTCCATGATCAATCGGGGTTCATATATTTATATTATATCTAACACATTTAATCCTTACAATAAAATCTTATGTGCAAGATAAATATTAAAACTACCAACATGCGTCTTTAATCAATCGATTAATGTTTAATCAATTAATTAATTTCATCTAATCAATTAACTAATTAACATTTAATTAATTAAATGATTTTAATTGAAATGAATGTAACTATTAATTTTTATCAAATTCAATTAATAAGAACTATTCAAATTTAAATCAAAATTTAAATTTGTTCTCCTTTAGTTCCTTTTCTTTTGATTCTTAATCAAATGGATGCCTTTTCCAAAATCAAAATTCTGAAAAACGGAGATATCAATCACAACTCTGAACTATATTGAATCACAAATAAACAAATAAAAAATTGGAGATCCACCACCTTTGACCAGTCAACCGACACGGCAGGAGGTTGCCCTGCCGCCGCCGCCGGTGGTGGTGCCGCCGGTAGTCGGCCGAGCACCACCCGATCTCATTTTTTTTCGTGTATCATTTGCGAACCAAAAATATTTCATCTTTTAATTACGTGATTCAAACGATAAAATCAACTATGCAAATTAACTAATGCTTATTGCTTAAGCTCGAAGCTCGCTCCGATACCACTGTTCTGCGAGAACGCTGCGGAATTCAAAAATTTATTTCCTTTTAACCCAAGATCCACTTCATTTAAGCAACAAGCCTAAAAGAGCTAGACAAGAGAATACCTTGGTTGATACAATTGGATCGACGCTTTCTCTACGGTTATAGTTTCCGCAACGAGCCGCCCAAGTGTTCGGCCTCTACTAGTGATCCACACAAACAACTCACCGAAATCCCATCATGGATTGCTACCAGAAGAACTCGGTCGCTAGACCGACCTTTTCTCTCTCTCAAAATTTCTCTCTAGGAAGCTCTCAATTTTCTAGTAAATTAGAACTCTTCTAATTGTGATGTACAAAAAAGCTAGCCAATCCCTCTCTTATATAGAGAGATGTGGCGCCCCAAGTAGCCCCAAAACTGATTGGGAGAAGCTTCCTAGTAGATTGGGGAGAAAGAAAATCTTTCTCCTAATAAAATAAGGAAAATATCTTTGAGTGATTTATCTTATTTAATTTAATATCTTATATTAATTATTTCCATGATATTATCAATATCATATCTTGAATATCTTTATCTTATTACCATAAGTCAATTTACACATGTGTGCAAATCTATAGTTATTAATATCTAATATTAATATATGATAATATTATTAATTAAATTGCAAAATCCATGTGTATCACATACACATCAATATGCGCCTTATATGTCAATGATTTGGCATCCGGAATATTCTTAATTAACATGACACTATGATTAATTAAATTTCAAAATACATGTATGTCATATATACATATTTTTCCCCATACATATTAAAAATATGTATATTTAATTATCAAGATAATTAATTTCTCGTATTTAATTTATTCATAATAAATAAATATCACTATATTAATTTAATCACTCTAACACTTTATAGTCGGGATAAAACTTTCCTTATTTGGTTATCACTATAACCGTATTTTAATCCGGATAGATGTTCTTATGTGTGTGACCCGATAGGCTTCCGAATATGGTGGCCGTAGGCACAAAGTGAAATTACGTAAATGCCCTTCATACCTAACGATCATGGATAGCATCGAGCAACACGTCCACGACCCCCAATAATCAGAAGAGTCAAATTCAATGACTACTCCCTTTAATGTGCAACGGTTACCGTGTAAATAGAATCTTATCGCTGTAATAATATCGATACGGTCGTATCTCGATTGTCAATACATTAACGACCGTATCTTATAATATGGATATCATGCTCTCTCGAACTAATTCATTTACCCCCATATTGCAAAGATTCATAAGATCTAGACATTCTTTATAAGAAGGCCCTTTCGGATATTTACACCTTATAATAGGATACGCGATTTCGGACGAGCAATATGAATCATACGCACACTTCAGTATCACACCCAATCACTACCGCATGACCGCCCCATGGCTAAATGAAACCTCAATAGTGTCAAAGTAGGACAATCCACACCGTGATGCCATGAAGACTCCGGTCTCAGGATAATTACACAACAGCAACATAGTGCGACACTTAATAAATTAAGTTGGTCAGTCTAACGTACGTATTCTCTAATACACATCCACGTACAGTCCAAGCGTCTCAACACTTTGATAGACGAGATGTATCCCAAACTTCAATAAGACAGAAGACATCTAATACGTGCTATTCTAATCGTACTATTAATATCCTATTTAATAGTACATACGACTAGAGACATTTAAGTATCAAACCTTTAAAGTGATTAAAGATCTCATCAACCATAACCACTACGATGGTTTCTCTATGACAGTTAAATACTAAGGACGTTATCATACAACAATACCGTAATCGGTCCGTTGAATGAAAAAATATATAATAACATAAAAGCCATTTAATATATATACATATATATATACATATATATATATATATATACATATATATATATATATATATAAAGAAATAGTAGAAATGATCCGTCCCGGCCGGATCCGGTCCAACCCGATTGGGTCTATGACACTATTTCAACACGAAGAGCCACCGACCAATTTAGTGATGAAGCATTTACCTGACAATTTAAAATATATCTACCTTCAGGATAAGACTTTGCCCTTAATATTGTCATCTAGCTTGACTTTGTAATAGGAGGATAAGCTTATTAAAGTGAATAGAGAGCACAAAAGGGCATTCGGGTGGACCATTGCCGACATTAAGTGCATAAGCCCTTGTGTTTGCATGCATAAGTTTCCTCTAGACCCATAAGGAAAACCCACAGCCCAGCCGTAAAGGCGATTAAATCTGAAACTACAAGATGTGGTCAAAGAGGAGGTGATTAAGATGCTAGAAATGGGTATTATCTTTCCTATCTCTGATAGTGAGTGGGTGAGCCTTGTGCATGTTGTCACCGGACTAACCACTGTTCATGCTAATGAGCTTAATGAGTTGGTACCTGTTAGGCTGATCACCGGACATAGGGTTTGTATTGACTTTAAGAAACTAAATGATGCAACCCGAAAGGACCATTTCCCTTTGCCCTTCATTGACCAAATGCTCGAAAGAATTAGAGGACATGCTTTTTACTGTTTTCTTGATGGATATTCGGGTTACAATCAGATTTGAATAGCTTTGGAAGACCGTGAGAAGACGATATTCACTTGTCCTTACGGTACATTTGTATATAGAGGGATTCCATTTGGCTTGTGCAATGCACTTGCTACGTTTCAGAGATGCATGGTATCCTTATTTGCAGACATGGTTGAGGATTTTCTCGAGATCTTTATGTACGACTTTAACGTATTTGGTGACTCCTTTGACTCAAGCTTAGATAATCTTGGCAAAGTTCTTAGAAGGTGTGAGGAGACTAATCTAGTCCTGAATTGGGAAAAGTGTCACTTTATGGTTACCGAGGGCGTAGTGTTAGGGCATAAGATTTCACAGGGAGGAATTGAAGTAGATAAAGAGAAGATTGAGGTCATAGAGAAATTTCCACCACTAACTAACCTGAAGAATCTTAGGGGTTTCTTAGGCCATGCATGATTTTATAGTGATTCATTAAGGATTTCTCAAAGATAACAAAGCCTCTTACTGATCTTTATCTTAATGACACCCCCTTCATTTTTTACGGTGCCTGTATGCGAGATTTTAGTAGCATAAAGGAGAAATTGATCACCGCTCCCATTTCAGTAGCACCGGATTGGAATCTTCCCTCCTAGTTGATGTGCGACGCGAGTGATACGGTAGTAGGTCCTGCAATAGGGCAGCATAGGGATAATATGTTTAGACTTATTTATTATTCTAGTCGTACCCTCAACTCCGCTCAATAAAACTCTGCCACCAGTGAGAAAGAACTCTTAGCTGTCATATTTGCCTTTGATAAGTATTGATCCTATCTCGAAGGTTCAAAGGTGCTGGTTTTCACTGATCATTCTGCTTTGAAGTATCTTCACACTAAGCAAGAGTATAAACCTAGATTACTACATTGGATTTTACTCTTGCAAGAATTTGATGTGGAAATCAAGGATAATAAAGGTACGAGAATCATGTAGCCAACCATCAATCGAGGTTGCCTTTGAGGGATGACAGGAAAAAGTGGTTGATAGTAAACGAGTTTCCGGATGAGTAGTTATTTGCAGTGACTACTTGTAGGAAGCAAGTCAAGCCTTGGTTTAGAGACATAGAGAATTATCTAGCAGGTAAGCACATCCCCCCTGAGCTTACTTGGTAGCAATGGAAAAAGTTCTTCTCGGATCTGAAGCACTATTATTGGGACGATCCTTACTTGTATAAGTCATGTCCTGATAATGTCATTAGATGATGCGTACATGATGATGAGATTCCTTGTATCCTATCTCGTTGCCATGAGAAAGAGTAGGCGGTCATTATAGGGTTGAGAAGACTGCTACCAAGGTCCTTCAAAGTGGGTTCCACTGGCCATCTATCTTTAGTGATTTGCATAAATTTGCTAGATCCTATAGTGCGTGTCATAGGACGAGGAAACATATATGTGAGACAAGAGATGCCCTTACATCCTATTCTCTAGGTGGAGATATTTGATTTATAGGGAATTTATTTCACGGGTCCTTTCGTGTCCTATGTTTCCTATAAATACATACTCGTGGCAGTTTATTACGTCTCAAAGTGGGTGGAGGTGATAGCATCTCCCACTAATGATTCCAAGGTAGTCACGAAGTTCCTGAAAAGGAACATCCTCTCTAGGTTCGACACTCCTAGGTATATCATAAGTGACCAGGGAAGTCATTTCTGCAACCGTATCTTTGAGAAGCTCATGAGTAAGTATGGGGTCACACATAAGGTTAGTACTGCCTACTATCCTCAGGTAGACAAGCAGAGGTAACTAACCGCGAATTCTAGAGAAAACCATTAATCCATCATGGAAAGATTGGGAGCTTAAGTTAGATGATCCTTTCTGGACCTTTAGGACGGTTTATAAGACCTCCATCGGTATGTCCCCTTATATGATAGTGTTCGGGAAGGTGTTTCATCTCCCTGTCGAGCTTGATTATCAAGCTTATTTGGCCACAAAGACCATTAATCTTGATGAGAAGTTAGCAGGTGGGAAGAGATTGCTGGAACTGAACAAGCTAGAGGAGTACCGGTTGAGAGCATACGAGAGTTCGTGAATCTATAAGGAACGTACAAAGACGCTTGATGACAAAAAGATTCGAGATCAAAAGTTTTAAGTCAATGATAAGGTTCTTCTTTATGATTCACTATTGAGGTTATTTCTGGGAAATGTGAGGACTAGATGGAGTGGTCCGTATGTTGTGAGCAAGGTATTTCCATCGGGAGCCGTTGAAGTGAAAAATTCGGATAGGGACAAGACATTCATGGTCAATGGCCATTGGTTGAAGCACTATGTGGAGGCTCACTTTGACAAACAGGTGGAAACATTTTACTTGAATGACCCCGAGTACGGATGAGTGTTCGTTTGGTCGATCTGACGACCTAAAACTCAGAACTACTTCGTAGATCCCTTTTCTCGTAGTCTAGATCGAGTCATCGAGTCTAGGAAATTTTTAGATCGAGTCATGATTAAATTATTGTGTAGAGGTTTTTTTTTCATTCACCACGGTCCGGAGCGTTTTAAGCAAGGGATAGGTGAATTTGTTTTACTCTATGCGCTATTTTAATCGGGTAGTGTCGTTTTTCGTAGTAGTTGAGTCGTAGAACCGTGTCACTTTAGGGATGTCCCAGGAGTGTTTTATGGGATACATTATTTATGTGTCATAATTTGGAAATTAATATTTTCAGACATTTATTTAATTTATTTTGGGAGCATTTTGGGTTTGACTCGATATTTTTTAAGGGTGTTAAGTTCCATTCAAAATGTCCGGATACGGTATTCGGTGTTGCACATTCACGTATTTATTCCACCTCGATTCCTACACGATTTCTCTTCCCAATGCCTCGATTCCACCAATAGTCGACCTTAATCCTTGCAAAGTCTCCCGTCAATCTCGACAAAACCTCATACAATCCTACATCATCTTTTATTCATTTCACATTCTTCTTCCACTTCCATCTACAAAATCTACACATCTCCAACCATTTTATTGCATTCCAAACTCTCCTTCCATCTACAATTCCATTTTACAGATCCTTCTACATCCATTTTGCTCCCATTAATTTCTCCTTCTGCCATCCTAACTTCAGTTCACTTGGTTACCATGCCAGCCACAAGGGAAATCGGCATGGCTGATCTATTTTTCCATTGGAACGCTGCCCCCTTTGCCTAGAAAGGAAACCGCATCTTTCAGCTCCGTCCGGTCTCATTACAGTCTCGGACACGTCTCAGTTGCCTTGGTACCCTTTCTCAGCATGCTTTCCCGGGTGCTCACTCCGGATCCCGTGCCTAAAAATGCATCCCAACTCAGTTCCAGCTCCAGTAAGGCACACTATCCCGCATAGCCACCCGGGAACCCGGACGGAGCTATGTGCTTCAGGTCCAGCAGGTCTGGTCTTCTTTATACTCGTTTCCCCGACTTCATAGAAGGGTAACCGGGCCGGAAAACACATCAAAATTCAGTCCGGACTCTTCCACTTGCCACGCCAACCCAATCAACTACACGGGAAGCCGACCCAAGTTGTAGCTTTCAGCTTGTCGATTTCCAATCATTTTGGTTACAGAATCAATTCAGCTTATTGAAAAATGCCGAATCGTCAATTGGGTAGCTCGGCTCGTGGTGGATTCTTTGTTTTATCCGGTGATGAGCCTCCCATTCTTAACAGAGAACCTCAATTTGATTCCCCATTGATCTACACCACGTATCATACAAATGTTTCAGCTCGACCCATTTCTTTTGAGTATGGGCTCAATTAGACAGGGTGTCCCAAAAGTGTATGTGATGCGGTGGCGGTATATCGATGGGAACGATTCTTGAATGATATGGCGAAGTTCAATGCGACGATACTTCAGGATTTCTACGCTTATATTAAGCACCACCCTCGTCGCGGGCTGGCCCATGTTCAACAAGTGGAATTCGGTTTCTCTTCTAAGCAATTAAATGAATTTTATGGGTTGGAGTCGGTTGGCGGCGACGATAATGAGTTTATGCATGCTTGTCCGAAATATGATGATGAGCTCCTGGACATGGTTGGGGAATCCTTTGGCATCACGTGGGTTATGGGTGAGGGAGGAAAAAAGTTCTATTTTCTAGAATGAGAGCTGAAAGATCCTGCTTGGCGTATATGGAACCGCCTCATTTGCTCTCGCCTCCTTCCGGCTAAGCATTTTAACACAGTGCCTTGGGACAAGGCCGTGCTTCTGTATAGGATAGCTCTCGAATTTCTAGTTGATCTTGGACAGCTCATCCATACGAGGATGCGTAAGGCCGCCAAGTCAACGCGGATTGTGCTACCTTATGGGATTTTGGTATACCGTCTGGCCTAGTATGATGGTGTGGTCGAGTTAAGGGCTGATATTTATCGTCACCCAGCGATGGATTTAGATGACGATGCGGTGAAGTTCGCTTCAGACAGTTCTGGTGCGGCTCCACCTCCACCTCTTCACTGCAATGTGCATAAGAAGCAAGCAGAGGTGAATGCTATGATTTTTAGCGTCTAGATGCTCAGGATCAAAAGTTGGACACTATTTGTACTAATCAGGTGTGGATCGTGGTGACTCTGAGGAGGAAATTTGGTGATGGTGTGGGTCCATTTCCTGGCTCTGGCTCGGGTGTGGGTCGGGACCATCATCTGCTCGGGCGGTGTATGATGGTATGACTACTGAGCCGGAGTCTGAGTCTGAGTCTGACTCTGTATGTAATGGCGAGTCTGAGACATTTTAGTGGATGTTTGTCATTTTCCTTTTATTTATCAAGTCAGTTTGTATCGAGTCAGTCTTTTTCTTTTTTTCATAATTTTTATTTGGAATCTATGCGAGTCATTTTATTTATCGAGTCGGTATGTCTGTCATCTTTTGGGGGAGAATTGCAGTGAAATAAATATTGGCTTAACCTTGTTCGGTGCACTTTAATTTTTCGTTCGATATATTATGGTGTCACCTTACTGCCGGTATTATGACATTGTTTTTCTAGCACGGGTGTTCTGTCCCGTGTTGCACTAATCATTTCTTAATGTGTGTTAGACTCGGTTTTTGCCAGTTCTTAGCTCTTTTCTGATTTTTTATGGATCTCTTGGGTTAGTATTATTGTTTCACGCTCGGATTTGCTTCGTGTTCGAGGAATTGCTCCACCGGCTTTACCAAAGCTAAGTGTCTTGACTTTAATTTTAGTTTGCTTTCAAATTGAGGACACTGTGTGTTCTTAAGTGGGGAGTAGGGTACACTTGCTTGGATAAAGTGGTTATAATTTTATCACTTGATTTTTGTGATTTCCGGTGCATGCATTATGTTGAAAGTGGAACCTCGACACCTTTTACACCCGATTTAGAACACACAAAATGAAAAGATCGATCATATCATGTGTTTTGATTCTTGAAGTAGCACTTTATTTAGTGTTTTTCATGTCATGAAATCGATTATGAACAAAATTAAAAGCATGTATGACTTTGAATGTAGTTGTTTCATGATTGATGAAGGATTATACGAGTTGAGTGTCAACATATGTGTCGATCTTTTACTCGTTTTATTTTGTTATTACATGGTAAAAGGAAGCTGGCGCATGGTTTGGTGTTGGTTAAGGGAAAAAAATGAGGATTCAAAAAACAAAATAAAAATAAGAAAAAAAAGAGTTGTGTGACATTTTGATGAGAGGGCTCGCTAGGCACCCACCATTGCATGATTCTCCCGTCGTCTGTTGCATGATCCTTTCAAAAAAACAATAAATAAATAAAGAAATTGGTCAATACGCTCGGTTTCCGAATCCTTCTGACCAACAACAAATAGTGCTCATTTCCTATAACCTTGAGTTTCCGAGAAGAAGACCGAGTCTTTGGGAGATAAGTTGAGACATGAGGCTTGTATAATATGAATAATTTATGAATTATGACGACATGACGATTTATGCACACGCGCACATCGGTTTCATAATATAGGGATGCTTAAGGACTTTCTTATGAATTGAAGTTGATTCACATCTTGTGTTTGTATCTCGATTTTATGACATTTTCCATATCAATTTTCCCCTGAAATTGGACTTAAACATGATTAATTCATGAAAAACCATACGTAAGAGTGCTTAATTTCATTGTTAGTTACGTATGAGTTTTTATCGTGATTATTTCATATTTATATTTTATTTTTGTATCGAATTATATTACTACACATTTTATGGTTCTTTGTAGGAATAATCCGAGCCGAAGGGGATTTGAGCGAAAACATGTAGCAAGATCGAGATCAAACCGGAGGAGAACCAAGTCGAGTAATTGGACAAGTCCAAGATCAGTCATGAACAAGCCCAGGACATGCCCCAGACTTGCTCAGGATAAACCCAGGGCAAACCCAGAAGAAGCCTGGCCTGGTAAACCAAGTAAGCACTAGGGAATGCGACCCAGTAGCCGAAGGATCAGTCCAGGACATGTCATAGACAAGTCCAAAAGCAAGCCAAGTCCAGACCTATACTCAGGCCGCTTGCCCTAGAAATTGGACGAGAAGCCGTGTTAGCATTAAGCAAAACTGAGAGATTCTTGCCCTAGACGCGTCCTGGACATGTCGAGTCGCCCATTGGGCGGGATCCCTAGCACCGCAGACGGGACGACAGACCGACATAACCCCAGAACTTTCAGATTTACCCTTTTTAGTTCTTAGGTCAGTTATTTTACTATAAATAATAAGTAGTACATCAAAATACACACGATTTTCAGAGCAAAAATACTCCTTAGAGTATTATCGATAAAAGTTCTTGTTTTCTTCATTGTTTTCGTGTTCTTTGGCCTTTTATTGCTTGAATACTTGATGATTTATTGCGGAGGAGATTGCTAGAAGATTGATCTTGTGTTTCTAGGTAATCATGTCGATTCTTTCTTCTATGTTTTATGATTCGTGATTGTTATTGTTGTTACAAGCATGTTAGGTTAAATTATTTTTAGATCGAATCGAATGATGTTAATTTGCACCTATTCGTGATTTATATTGATCCATACACGAGAAACGTCTAGTCTCGGGGAAAAGACTATTTTTTGGAAGAGTACCCAACGGTGTATACTGCATAAAAGCCTTAACGATTTAGTTTCCCCGATATGAATTGATTTGATTACATCTATTGTTTTGTTTTAATTTACATGTTTAGAAATTGATCAACTTTTTGCATGTTTTTGTAAATTATTCTTGAAGGAACTAAGGATGAAAAGAGTAATTGGACAGAAACAATTATATTGTTATTAGCTAACTAGTCCTTGCATGGTAATTGCGTAGCGAGGTTTATGGTATTATAATCGGAATTTCCTAGTTCTTAATTCGTGTATAGTTAATATTGTTCTAGCCCATGCGTGTTAGGCGTTTATGTATTCATAGGGTTCTAGAGTCCGTGCACAATCTATTAACCATTTTAGGGTGGTACACCAGTAATTGACTCGATTCTTGGAACTTTATTGACACAAGTGTATGAATCAATATAGAAAACGATTAGGGAATAAATAACTAGCTCGATTCAATCTTCTTTTCATAAACGTGGTCAAAACTCGTCTTGATTTGATAATCCATTTTTTTACCTAATTTTCCACGATTATTTTCGTCAAAGACCACAAACCATCTGCAATCTTGAATTTTATAACTAAATTTGCATAATTATCGAACAAGTACCTCACGAATTGAGCTATACTACAGTTGACCTAGCCGCATGCTAGTGTAGTTGTGATTTTCACAAACAATGGTGTCCTAGATAGATTTAGTGTGGAATCCTTAAAAAATCCCCCAAAATATACTTTGTTCGTTACTTAAAAATTATTTTTAATTTGTAAGTTTTTCGGTCTTTTCTTATCACAACAAATTATAATGGAATAAGTTGCTCATACATAATAAAAAATAAAAATAAACTCCACATTATGGCGGGCCAAGTTACACAGGATTGCCAAGTCCTAACCCACATTTATTGTGTAAACACAACACACACACACACACACAAAATCAAAAGAAACCGACATTTGCTCTCTCTCTCCACAAAGACCACAAACAAACACCTTTCTTAACACGTGTGTACGCACATGCATTTCCAGCCCCGACAATCTCCGCCTAATAAGCCTTCACGAATGCAGGTATCATAACAAGTCACGCCCTTCCAACATATCCATTTGAACAAGCCGCTTGGTTCATAATAACCGCAAGAGATTGCTTCTGCCACCATCGGTCCTTCTGGAGGAAAATATAAATATATAAATACACAAGCGAGATACATATATATATGTATATATATATATAAGTCATCCTAGTGGTTTTTACACAAGTTAAAAAAACGGTTGAATGTCATAAATTTGAAGGTTAATAGCTAAAATGCTCCATGATTATCATTAATGCAATAATTGTTAATTAATGAAAAGTGGTTAGATTGATAATAAACTAGGGTAAGATAGAGACCAAAGGGTAATATATATTCAGATTAGTAACGAAGAATGGTAATATTTTAGGATGGAGGTAGTATACATATATAACTTCATCTTTGGCAACATAGAGCTATTATATATATTCATTATTCATCGTGTATTCAAAGCAATGTTTAATATTTTAATTTCTTGTCACCACGCTTAAGTCATGATGCAATAAAGGCTTAGATATGACGACAAGAACTAAAGGTCTTCACTATTGTTAAACTTGAAACATTTATTTCTGAAAAAAGTGAAAATGACACTTTTGGTTCCATTTTTATGAACTAACATTTATATTTTATTGTTACGACGAAACACACACACACACACACACACACACATATATATATATATATATATATATATATCTTAACAATAAAACTATGTGTGTGTGTGTTTGTTACGGTAAACACTCATATTTTTATTGTTACGATATTAAACACCCCTACATATGTATGTTTCATTCTACGATAAGCATCCATATGCATGTTTATTTGTTACGATAAACACAATGTTAATTGTCTTATAAAATATATTTTTGAGGGGCAGGGTAGGTTGAGGGCGACGGGGGGAACATTGGCAGTGTTAGGATCAAGCTAACTTTTTATATTTTAATTTTGCAATTTAGCTAACTTTTTTAATTTCTTTTATTTTGATATATATATTTGCTTTTTCCACCCAATTTTCCATCCAAATTGACAGTGTTAGGATCAAGTGCTTACCGTTGTACTAAAATTAATTGGTGTTAATAAATGTGCATATATATTTTCTCATACATTTAATAGTGTGAGCAATATTTCCCAACACTAGCGCAATATAATTGTGGTTCAACACGCCCCCTCAAGTGTGGCAATCTCTCCCAACACTTGCACAATATAATTGGGGTCCAACACGCCCGCCTCAAGTGTGGGCAATCTCTAATGTTCACTCCAGGGTTCGATCACATGACCTCTGGCTCCGATACCATGTTTGTATCAGTCGTTTACCGTTGTACTAAAACCAATTACCGTTAAAAAATGTGCTACTATATTTCTTTATACATTTAAGAGTGTGGGTAATCTCTCCCAACACCTCCTTAAGTGTGAGCAATCTTTCCCAACACTTGCATAATATAATTGGGGTTCAACACGTCCTCTTAAGTGTGGGCAATCTATCCCAACACTAGCACCTATTTAAGAGTATGGACAATCTCTCCCAACAAAAGTAAAAGAGAAGGTTGGACTAGCATTGCAAAAACATGAACAAAATAAGGGGCAAAAACGCCAAACCGAAAGATAAATGGTAGGTTGCAACCTTTACTATTACATAAGAGTGTTTTGCGATATTCAATCCCTAGCTGTATAATATAATCCCCCTCCCCTCCTACTACCCTCCCTCACCCCTCCCCCAAGAAAAACAAGATTATGATAAAACTTAATCTAAATACTAATAGTGCTTTAATGAAAGTCGAAATTCGAATGGTACTCTTTTTGGTGAAAAGTGATTAATACACCCCTCAAATTCAAAGAAGACTCTTATCCCCGCCTTAAAGTTGGTCGGGAATGCACAACTTACGCCATCCAACCGGTCGAAAGTTGGTCGTCCTAGGCTTCTAGCCCATCTTCCAGCCCTAAGTTGGGTGTTTCCGCCCAACTATATAAAAAAAAAATTAAACGCACATAAAAGAAGTCCCATTTTGATCATTTCTTGTTTCATATGACCAACTTGTAGTGTATAGGTTATTACACTTCCATGGTGAGAACGATTGTTTTATTGTTATCTCCACACACATGGTAGAAGAAATAGCAGAATGTACAATACCACAATATAAAGAGAAAAATAAATTAAAGCAAATTGTTTTATAAAACCAGTTTAGAAAATGAATGAGAGAAAAACAATTTATATAGTTAAATACGTACTATGAGTGAAGAAGCCAAAGAGAATGAGAAAGAGGAAAAACCCTTTGCTGAACATATTGCCATTGATGAAGGTCTTCATTGTAGCTAGATCTCTCTTCACACCAACACTTAATACAAATTGAGTTCTTGAGTTTGTTTATTTACAACGTTTCATAATAAGGTCAATTTATAGGGAAATCATTGTTTTTTGTTTTTTGTTTTTCTTTGAGACCTTTTCATCAAAATAGAGTCTTTGAGACCTGTAAGTACTTTATACGTGATTAAACTTGCACATGGCAAACAAGTTGCACCCACATACAAACAAAAAATTAAACCAAAATGGAAAAAAAAAAAAAAACATATAATAAAATGAAAAAACCAAACTTTGTCTTCCTCTGGCTTGGCCTCTTTCTATAATATTTTTATTAAGTTGACCAAAGGCATGGCGAACAAGTGGCTTACCATTTTTTTGGTCTTGTACGAGTAATTTAATTACTCGTATAAATATGAAAAAAATTAGTTTATTGTTAATAAGGGACATTTCATGATTTCATTAAATTTGAGAAGTCAAGAACAATATTTCATAAGTCATTAAGGACAATGACATTATTTAATACGTAAAATACCCTTACTATTTTATTTTCCCAGAATATTCAATATAATCACTTTCATTTTCTAATCCCAAATTTATTCTGCAAAAAAAAAAAATCCCAAATTTTTCTGCGTTGAAAATTTCACCCCGATCTTCTTCTTTTCCGTTTTTCGCGTTGATCTTCTTTGAATATTCATTTGATTCGTATCAGTGTTTGCGTATTCCATTAAATGGCTAATCGGAAGTATCTTAATCGATTCCGGGGCTGTTCTGAGAAAATAAAACCATTTTGCTGCAACTCGATCTATTAAAGGAATTTTAACAGTTTTCTTCTTCAATTGATATGATTTTGTGTTTGATTCTTTGATCGATTAAGTCACCACTCGATCCATTTAGTGTTTGCGTATTCCATTAAGTCACCACGATTAACCAGCGTATTGCATTGCTTTGAATTTGTTCTCTTAGTATCGTCAATGATTCCTTCTTCCAATTCAGTAAGTTTCCTTTTTTATTTTTCTAGATTCATTTTGTTGCTTTGTCGTCTCTATGAGTTACATTTTTCCTGTGTTATTGATTCAAGTATAGTCATGTGTTTTTTATGGATTTTTTGTGAAGCAATTGTCTATCTGTTTGAATAAATTTGTAAGAATATGTGTTTCTATGTTATAAAACAGTGAATCATGATATGATGATTGTTCCTAATGTATGCTGCTGGTTTGGAGTTCTTGGAAGCTAAATATTTTCTTGAATTTTGTGGTTTATTTATCAAGTTGCTGCCCATTTGCCTTGCTTTTTCTTGTCTGATGCAATCTTCATATATATGGATGTTTTAGTGGTGGAATGTGCAAAGATGACTCTGATGGCATAAATTCCTTTGCTGCTTTTGTTGCTTTCAGGTGGGGTGATGACATAAGTTTTTGTATGATTATTAGGTGTTGACTCTGCTATATCTTATTTTTCATTGCATATTAGCTTTCTTTTGCTTTCCTGGACAGTATAGTCTGCCAGGTGTTGGCTTAATCCCCTTCTTTCGCTTTATGTCAATCTTTGGTTGTTTTATTTTGTGGTGCTTTTGGTAAATTTGGCCAAGGCTGCTGAGGTAGCTATATGAAGATGAGTGTGCATCATGATTTTTTGGAGATCCTTTGAGTGTATCTTCTATTTATTTTCTGATGCGGGCTACCAAAAAATACGCTGCTGATTATTGGGCCGAGGCAGCAAGGGTGTACCTTTATATTGTTCATGCTTTGTAACTTCTTTTGGCTTGGGTTTTGTATTCGACATCATTGGCTGTAAATCTGAACTTATTGGTTTGATTTCCAACGTAAAATCCTTTGTTGTGTTTAGCAAAAAATTTCTTCCTTTTGTTTCTACTTTTGATTGGCTGTGTTTTTGGAGTGTTACTTGTAAACTTTCAATTTTAAATACAACGGTGAACTACGATTGTTAAAAAGTGAACTAAGAGTTTGAGTAGTATTATAGTGAACAACGAGAGTGATTTAAAAAATTGAACTAAGAAGAGATGAACTCAATGAAAAACAGTGAACCAGAGCATTTTGATTTGAAGTGAAACAGTGAACCAGATTGTAAAACTATGAACTAGAGTGTTTTGAACTCAATGAAAAATAGTGAACTACAATTGTAAACTTCTAAAAGTGAACTCATAAAAATGAACTCAGAAACTGAACTAACAATAATAATAGGGAACTACAACAACGAATCAAATAGTGAACTACGACATCGAATTATAATTGTGAACTAAGAGTGTGAGTATGATCACAATGTACTCCTATAAATAGTGAACTACGACATCAAATTATAAGAGTGAACTGAGAATTTGAGTATTATCATAATGACCTCCTAATAGTGAATTACAACAACGAATTACAATAGCGAAAAAAGAACTTTCAATAATACGGAACTCCAAAAGTGAACACACTTTCTTTTAAAAAAATGAACACACTTTAACATGTCTCTTTAATTCGTTTACTTTGCAATACTAAACCAAAATAGTGAACTACAATCACGAACTCACAATTGTGAATTTCAAAAATAAATTTCCATAGTGAACTTTGGTTTAAACTGAATTAGTAATGTGAAATATGTGTGAAACATTGAACTAAAGTGTTTGGAACTCTCATAGTGAACCAAAAATAATGAACTAAAAATAATGAACTACAAATTGTGAACTCGTAGAAAAGAACTCAAAAAGTGAACAATAGTAAACTCCCAATGGTTAACTACAATAGTGAATTACAACAATGAACTACAATTATAAACTCTTAAAAGTGAACTCATAAAAATGAACTCAGAAAATGAACTAACAATAATAATAAGGAACTACAACAACGAATTACAAATAGTGAACTACGAC
Source organism: Gentiana macrophylla (assembly GCA_026214975.1). Taxonomy (NCBI): domain Eukaryota; kingdom Viridiplantae; phylum Streptophyta; class Magnoliopsida; order Gentianales; family Gentianaceae; genus Gentiana; species Gentiana macrophylla. The sequence goes on from JAOBSW010001183.1 coordinate 130,643, forward strand.
ATCGAATTATAATAGTGAACTAAGAGTTTGAGTACAATAATAATGAATAGTGAACTACGACACCGAATAGTGAACCAGAAACAGTGAACTACAAAGGTGAACTTTAAAAAAAATCAAAAAGAGAACTAACAATAGTAAATGTCCAATGGTTATCTACAATTATAAACTCCTAAAAGTGAACTTTAGTTTGTAGTGAATTAGTAATGTGAAGTAGGTGTGAAACAGTGAACCAGAGTGTTTTGAACTGAAATAGTGAACCAAAAACTATGAACTACAATTGTAAACTACTAAAAGTGAACTTTGGTTTGAAGTGAATTAGTTTGTAAAGAACTAAAATGGACTTTGGTTTGAAGTGAATTAGTTTTGTGAAGTAGGTGTGAAACAGTGAACCAAAGTGTTTTTGAACTCAAATAGTAAACCACAAAGAGTGAACTACAATTGTAAACTCCTAAAAGTCAATTAACAAAAATAAACTCAAAAATTAAACTAACAAAAGTAAATTCCAATAGTTTACAACGAACAATAAACTACAATTGTAAACTCCTAAAATAAACTCACGAAAATGAACTCGCAAACAATGAACTAACAATAATAAACTTGCAATAGTGAACCAAAAATAGTGAACTACAAATATAGAGCTCGCACAAAAGAACTCAAAAAGCAAACTAACAATAGTAGACTTCCAATGGTTAACTACAATAGTGATCTACAATTATAAACTCCTAAAAGTAAACTTTGGTTTGAAGTGAATTAGTAATGTGAAGTAGGTGTGAAACAGTGAACTAGAATGTTTTGAACTAAATGTAAAACAGTGAACCAGAGTATATTGCTATCTAAAAGTGAACGTCAAATAGTGAACTCACAAAAAATGACTCAAAAAGTGAACGAACAATAGTTAATTCCCAATGGTTAACTACAACAATGAACTACAATTATAAACTACTAAAAGTGAACTTTGGTTCGAAATAAGTACGTAATGTGAAGTATGAATTATAAGGGAACACATCCAATCCCAAGAAAAAACATTCAAAGAAGCTATTGCTTGTTTCTACTACTTCAGTATTTGAAAGGAGTGATAACTTCAAGTTGAGGGCCAAGCTTTTCTTCAGCAGCCTTTTCAGCTTTAATATTGAGTTTGCAAGCTACTTGTTCCTTTAATAAACAACCTGAGATATCTCCTTCCTCTTCTTCTCAAGATCATGCGTTTAAACATTAGGCATACAAGAACGGAATTCATTGTACATCAAGAAAAAAAAACCTTTCACGAATCACGTCACACTAGCATATGATTGGGAAATCAAGAAGAGTACACAATAACATGATGAGATGGTACTTTTAATCAATAGTACTTAACAATTTTTATGGAAGAAAATATCATTTTATGACCAATATAGCAACTTGAAACAAAAAATTTGGATTACTAATGTTTTGACCAAAAAAAGGTGTATATAAAAAATAGTGACTTTACACACCTTGATATGTCATAATTATTCCATCCAACCTCTGTTGAAAGTTGTCCCGACAAACAGTACTTGTGTCCAACTTGTAGCCTCAGAACCCTTTTAACAAACACAAAAAGAATTGCTTTTCGAGGCTAATCCGTTGCTCTTTTCAACAGACATTTCAAGAGAGAAAGGATCGCCGCGAGATGAGGATCGTTTTGATACCAACAATCCCTAGATCCGTTGACGTTGGAGGTTAAAGGTTTAACCTTTTTTCAAAGCTTTGGTAGTTTGGATCGTTGTACCACGCAAATTAAGGTAACGTGGTTTTCCTGTCGTATGATTAAGGTTTTGTAAAGTGGTAGAGCAATTTGTATGATTGTTTTTCATGGTTTAATTTGTTTAAGTCGAGTTTGGGTTGAATTTGAGTAGAAAACGCAGAGTGCAGAAAACTGTCTTCTTTGGTGCAAGAAAAACGTGTAACAGGTGCAAGAGAGTGGCTCGGTCGACCGAGCCTATCCATCCGATCGAGCAGTGTGGGTCCATCCGTACGGATGAGTTGCTTATCCATACGGCTATTTCTCGATGATCGGATGAGGCGAAAAGGAGAGTTGTCCATACGACGAGAAAGTTTATCCGTCCGGACGAGGGATTTCGTTTGATCTTTATTTTTCCTTGTTATGTGTTTCAAGCTCCATAATAGCGTATTTCTTGCATAACCTTACGTGAAAAAGCTACGAATTAGCTTTTGATGCGTTTAGTTACGGCACCATATGGATTCCCGAAAAGATGAAGTGTGGGACCGTCGAAAGCTTTGGATTTGCCTTGTGCTTCGATAAGCTAGAGTTTATCGATGTCTGTGTAATTGCTAGGCCTTGTCCGTGTCTAGTGGTCTAGGAAGAGAGTAGGAGATGTGAGGGAGTCTACTTGAAAACACTTAGGTGGCTAGTTAAACATCTAATCAAGCGTATGTGCTAGATTAATAATCTTAAACATCATGCAATGCTTGGTAAGGCATAGTACAATATCGCGATGTGTTCTCGACCCAGACAAAGTAGATTGTACCCCACGCCGGTCAATCGATAGGATAGATAAAGCGTCTGGTACATTACGCGGTCATCACACTATCGGGACTCGAGATATTCCCGGGCTACTCTTAGGCGTGTCTCTAAGTAGGTTGCACCAGATTGTCCTAGTACATCCTATTACTAGGTGTAGTGCCCTTGTTATTCATGATGTAACAAACTTGAGCTAAGTTAGATACCTTTTGAAACCTCATGTTATGCTATGAACATAATATGATAGTTAGCTAGGGTTAATAACGGAAATGAATTAATAAAAGACGGCGTTGCTTTTATTTCTTTATGAGATCTTAGTTATACGATCTTCTACGCATTACTAAGTACTTATGTACTTACCCCGTTACTTTTTGTTTGTCTTCCTATTTCCCCAAAGAAGATGAACAGGTTGCTACGGTTGACGAGTTCTTTGATGAGGAAGTTTGAGATGAAGCTTTTGAAGAATTAGTTCTTTTAGTTGATTCTTTCTTAAAACAGTTGTTTCACATTTGAACAATGTTGTCCTTCTTTTTGGTTTAGCTTCTTTTGAGATCTTTTAGGATTTGGATGTTGGATGATTAGTTCTCTTTATTGGATTTAGTTTTTCACAGATTGATTACCGTGTGTTCGATCTTTTGGTTTCCCGAGTTGTTGAGTTGTTTTATCTTCCGCGTCGTTTGGTTACGATGTATGACGTAAAGCGCTACATATATTATTGAATTTATTTGATAATATATATGTGAGGCCATTTCTTTAGGATAAGGACTCGGTGTCCCTAATTGGGCGTTACATAAAGTTAAACTCATACCAGTGTTTGGAGGATCCGATACAAAAAAAGAATGAAAATCGATCAATATAAGTCGGCCGCACATTCTCATAATGACATGTGATATGATTTCTTCTGTGGTTGGACCATCAAAGGTTAAGGGCCTCCTCATGTTGATGTCCGGAGTATATGGAAGAGATTGTCTTCTCATCCTCCACCTGACATTGAGAATCACAAATGCTAATTACATCAATTCAATGCATTACAAAAGCAACAAAAATAAAAAATCGAATTTAATAAATTTCGTTTCTAAAAATATGAAGTTTTTGTTCCTAATAATGTAGCAGCATTTATTACTTGCTGCTTCAAAGTCGCAAACACCATAGTCGGTACCAAGTATATGGTGGGAACCAACATTGAACCCTTTGACTCTTTCTCCACCTCCCATCCATGCACCACCACCATATAAACCCGTGCCAACCACCCTCCGCCAATCGTTCCTTATTCCCTGCCACCGGCCACCACCACCAGAGCCATTCTATAAGAAAAAAAACAGAGCATCCCTTCAACCCGCTATCACTTTAATTTAATCGATCATGTCAGTTTTCTATAATGTTTTGAACAGACAAAAAAATGATTTCAAGTCTAAGAAACATACAACTTTCTACAATTGAAACAAAGAGAAGTATGAAAAGTTACATTTCTTAATCCTAATAAAAAAAATTAAAAAAAAGCCCAACCGTGACTCACCAATTTTGCCTTGAATGCGAGCCATCTACACTAACCTCTATCATTGTTTTTTTTTTTTTTTTTTTTTGAGGAGGCTATCATTGTTGTTGAAAGAATATTTTATATTTATTAGCAAGATATTATTATAATTATTGTAGCCGGACTATAAGGCATTTGTTTGTTGATTCTGTTGGGATTTACATGCCTTTGACTGGCTGTGTGATTAGAGTCCTAGGAGGTTTAGTTTCCAAATTTTGCTTTATAAATAATGACTCATAGTGAAATATAAAATTAAGAATCCTAAGTTTAAAGGTTTCTCTTTTAACATGGTATCAGAGCCTTCATAGAAAATAAACACCACCACAAAATATTCCGATGGATTACCGAGCAGCCTTCACCGGTGAACGAACTGGAGGTAATACCCCCAGCACCACACCACAGAAAACAGAGTCCCGGATAACCAATCTCATAGACGGAGATGACAATTCCAAGCCAAATTCCACTTTTTTCTATTACCAGCCAGAAAATTAAATGGGAAACACTAACTTGAGTGGGCACAATCCATCAAACTGGCGATTGATAGGAAAGCAAAGTTGGGTTATCTGACAGGAGAGGTATTGCACCTCCGGAAATGACCCAAAACACAAGGACTGGAAATCAGAAAATACGATGATAATGGCATTTCTTATAAACTTTATGGAGCGGTAATTTGCCAGGCCCCATATGTTCTTATCCTCAGCAAAGGATGTCTGGGATGCAGTGAAATAGATGTATTCTGATCTAAAAGATACATCAAAAATTTATGAGACCAAAACCAAGTTATGGAACCTGAGGCAAGGAGAAAGAGATGTCACCTCCTACTATAATGACATAGTGACCTTATGGCAGGAATTGGATCTATGTCATGAAGACAAGTGGGGGTGCACGGCAGATAATGTAAAGTTCCATAAAAGGGAAAAGAATGAGAGAGTATACTCATTCCTGGCTGGTCTAAACCAAGACCAAGATAAGGCCATGGGGAGAATTCTAGACAGGAATCCTCTGCCATCCCTCAAAAAGACCTTTTCTGAGGTAAGGAGGGAAGAATGAAGGAGGAAAGTCATGCACACATCATGAGGTGTCCATGGACACACTGACGTGAAAGGATCTGCAATGGTGGCAAGCAGATCAGCATCAATAAAGAAGCTGACAGGTAGAAGCTCAAGTGTGATCACTGCAAGAAGAGTGGCCACACTAAGGACACATGTTGGGGTATTTATGGGAAGCCATCTTGGAAGAACAAAGGAACAAATCCTCAGGGGACTGAACATGGGAAGGCAAATCAGGTTTAATCCGATTCTAGGCCATCATGTGCTATAAAACTTCTTCTATTTGCTCAGGACCAGCTAGAGCAACTGAGCAAATTGTTGAATTCATAACTCTCCATGAAATCCAAGACATAATGTTCCTTGGCCGAGTCAGGAAACCATATTTCTATAGCCCTATTAGGAGCCAGTCGTAAAACAGAGTGTATAGTTGACTCTGGAGCAACTGACCACATGACTGGATCCTCTGAACTTTTTTCAAACTATAATCCATGTCTAGGAAATCAAAAAATTAGACTGGAAGATGGCTCATTTTCTTCTATTGTTGGGAAAGGAACTGTCTGTATATCACCAAATATAACCCTAAAAGATGTCCTCCGTGTCCATAAACTGGCATGCAACCTACTGTCAGTAGGTAAGTTCAAACTTGATCAAAACTGTGAAACTTTATTGTCTAAAGGTCGCTGTTTGTTTCAAGACAAGGACTTGGGGAAGATGATTGGTAGGTGTAAGCTCACTGGAGAACTCTATGTACTAGCATCTGTAATTGACTGACAAAAGGAGAACCTTATGAGAGGAAGCTACCACACAAGGTCCCAGTCAAATCAGAATCAGATTCCACTTTTACATAGGAGATTAGGGCATCCTAGTTTTTCATATATGCAAAACTTGATTCCTGAACTATTTTCTAATAATAAAAATTTGAGTTTTCATTTTGAATCTTGTATTCTTGCAAACATGACCAGACAGCCATACCCTGCTCAACCCTATGTTCCCTCCAAACCATTCATTATGATTCATAGTGATGTATGGGGTCCCTCTAAGGTGATCACATTGAATGGAAAAAGGTGGTTTATCACACTCATAGATGATCACACACGTTTGACATGAGTATATTTATTGAAAGAAAAATCTGAAGTAGAAATGGTTTTTAAACGGTTTTATGAAATGATAAGTACTCAATTTCACAGACAAATATTGATTTTATGATTTGATAATGGCACAGAGTACTTCAACCAATACCTAGATGGATTCTTGGCTGAAAAAATGTATCATCCAACAGAGTTCCTATGTAAAACCACCCCCACAGCAACACCTGTTGGAGGTTGCTAGGACACTACTATTTACCTCAAAATGTCCAAAAACATTCTGGGGAGAAAGTGTCCTACCTGGCACATACCTAATCAACAGACTCTGATCTACAGTATTATGGTTCAAAACATCCATAAGTTTGTTTCAGATTGTTTTTCCTGAAGTAAACTTTTTGGGAAACTACCTTTAAAGAAAATTGGGTGCACAGCCTATGTCCACACAAATACCCAAGGGAAATTGGAACCTTGATAAAAAAAATGATGCTTTTGGGGTATTCCCCCACACAAAAGGTTATAAATGTTTTGACACCAACACTCAAAAATTTACTGTCACCATGAATGTCACTTTTCTAGAAGAGCACATGTTTTGTAATAAGGTTCAATTTCAGGGGGAGTATAGGGATAACAAAAGTGTGTCTAAACCTGAAAATGTTTTTGAATATGTGTCTGAACCTGAAAATGTTTTGGAAAAACAGTTTTGATTTTCTGGAAATTGAGGTTAGAGACAAAAGTAAGACATTAGAGTTTAATTTTGGTCTGCAAACAGTGGATAGGACTACTGATCCTCCAGAACCTTTCAATGAGATATCTTTCCAAGGTAAACCATATATGAGAAAGTATCCAAAGAAGGTAGATATGTCCAAAAATTAACATGTACAGCAGTCAAACCCTTAGCTTGTCACTGACACTGACACTCAATCTGAGGAAATAGATGACACGGGTATTGCATCAGGGACTGACCAGGAACTAGACTCGGAAATCCACATACCAAAACCTGACTCACAAAAACCAAAAGATGATAACCTACCTATAGCTCTCAGAAAACTAACCAAAAATGCACCCAACATTTCATAGCCAGATATATATCCTATATCAGTCTGTCACCATCATTCAAAGCCTTCACCACTAGTATATCATCCACTAACTTACCTAAAGGTGTCCAGGAAGCTCTTCTGGTACTTGAGTGGAAGGAAGCAGATCTTGAAGAAATGAGGGCACTAAAGAAAAATGGGACCAGGGAAGCTATTCTCCTGCTATAAGGAAGGAAAACAGCGGGATGTAAGTGGGTATTTGTGGTAAAATATAATACTGATAGAAGCATTCTGAGACGTAAGTCTAGGATAGTGGCCAAGGGCTACTCATAAACATATGGAATTAACTACTCAGAAACTTTTACACCTGTGGACAAACTCAACACAATAAGAATTCTATGGTCTGTGGCAGTAAACTTGGACTAGCTCCTTATGCAGCTGGATGTGAAGAATGCTTTTCTTCATAGGGAAATAAAAAGGGAAATCTACATGGATCCTCCTCCAGGATATACTGAATAGCTTTGAGACAAGGTCTGTAAACTCAAGATGTCCTTTTATGGACTCAAACAGAGTCTATAGGCTTGGTTTGACAGATTCATAAATTTCATGAAAATGACAGGTTTTGTACAAGGAAGGTCTGATCATATTATGTTTATAAAAAGATCAGGGAAGGGCAAACTAACTGCTCTAATTGTGTATGTGGATGACATCATTCTGACTTGAATGATGAAGAGGCAACAATTATGGTTAAGAAACAGCTGGCATCAGAATTTGAAATCAAAGATTTGGGACCTTTGAGACACTTTCTTGGAATGGATGTAGCCAGGTCTTCTAAGGGCTTGGTGCTAACCCAGAGAAACTATACCCTAGATTTGCTGAAGGAGGCTGGTTTGGAGGGTGCCATACCAACAAACACACCAGTAGAATGCAATCTCAAGCTTGTAAGTGCCAAAGGCTATCCTATTGATATGGGAAACTATCAAAGATTGGTTAGGAAACTCATCTACCTAGGACCCACCATGCCTGATGTGTCCTATGCAGTCAGTATACTGAGCTAGTTCATGCATTCACCCAATGAGGATCATAAGGAGGCATCCAGGGGATTGTTGAGATATCTAAAAACCACACCTGGAAAAGAAATTTACTTCAGAAAGAGTGACATCAGAAATGTATTTGTGTACACCCAGTGAGGCTCATAAGGAGGCATCCAGGGGATTGTTGAGATATCTAAAAACCACACCTGGAAATGGACTTTACTTCAGAAAGAGTGACATCAGAAATGTATCTGTGTACACAGATGCAGACTGGGGGACTTGAACCAATGAGAGGAGATCCATGACAGGGTATTGTATTTATGTGTGGGGGAACCTAGTCACTTGGAGAAGCAAAAAACAGACTGTTGTAGGCAGACGTATGGTTGAAGCAGAGTTCAAGGCCATGGCTTTGGGGATCTGTGAAGGTCTATGGATCAAACAAGTGATGGAGGACATTGGGGTAGATATATCTGGGTCTATGTTGTTGTATTTGTTGAAATAGTGACCTAAACCAGATCGGGTTGGACCGGATCCGACCGAGTCGGGTCATATCTACCATTTCTTTATGTTTATACATACAATAAATGGCTTTAATGTTATAATATATTTTGTTTAACCATATGAACCAATTTGTGATTGTATATATGATAACGTCCCTATTGTCAAACTATGAACGAGAAACCATGATAATGATTATGGTTGATGAGATCTCGACTCACTTTTAATGGTTTGATACTTAAATGTCTCTAGTCATATATTCTATTAAATAGGACATTAATATATAGTATGATTAGACTAGCTTGTATTGGATGTCTTCTATCTTATTGAAGATGGGGATAGATCTTGTCTATCAAAATGTAGAGACACTTGGACTGTATGTGGACATGTATTAGAGAATGCGTACGTTAGAATGACCCACTTACGTTATTAAGTGTCGCACTATGTGGCGGTTGTGAAATTATCCTAAGACCGGAGTCTTCATGACATCACGGTGTGGATTGTCATACATTGACAGTATTGAGGCTTCCCCCAGCCATGGGGCAATCATGCGATAATGATTGGGTGTGACACTGAAGCATGCGTAGGATTCATGTTGCTCGTCCAGAAATCGCGTATCCTATGATTAGGAGTAAATATCCGAAAGGGCCTTCTTATAAGGATTGTCTTACTCTCGTGAATCTTTGCAAAGTGGAAGTAAATGAGTTACTTCGAGAGATCATGATATCCAAATTATAAGATACGGTCGTTGATGTATTGACACTTGATGTATGACCGTATGGATATTCTATCATTGATATGATTCTATTTACACGGTAACTGTTTCACATTAAAGGTAATAGTCAATCCATTTGACTCTTCCGATGATTGGGGGTCACGGTGTGGTGTTAGACGCTATTCCCTGATCGTTAGGCATGAAGGGTATTTTCGTAATTTGCAGTTTGTGTCTATGACCAATAGATTCGGAAGTCTATCGGGTCACACACATAAGAACATCTAGCCAGATTAAAATGCGGTTAGAGTGATAACCAAATAAGGAAAGTATTATCTCGACTGTAAAGTGTTATAGTGCTAAATTAATATGGTCGTATTTATATATTATGAATAAATTAAATACAAGATATTAATTATGTTGATTAATTAAATATACATAGTTGATGAATGAGTCAAAATTATTTGTGTATATTGATACACATGTATTTTTGCAAATTAAGTAATCATAACATTATATTAATTAAGAATATTCCGGATGTCAATATTCTCCTGGCAATATGGGGGGGCCATGTTAAGTGTGTAAAATACACTTGGATTGTGTAATTTAATTAATGAGATTACCATATATTAATATTAGATATTAATTGATTTTCGAAAATTAGATTTATGGAAATAAGATAAAGATAGTCAATATTAGATATTGACAATATCTTGGAAATATTTAATATGAGAAATCAAATTAAATGAGATAATTCAATCAAAGACACTTTCCATATTTTATTAGGAAAATATTTTCTTTCCCCTCAATCTACTAGGAAGCTTCTCCCATTCAGTTTTCGAGGCATAAGGGCCCCACTTTTCTCTATATAAGAGAGGGGTTGGCTAGCTCTTTTGTACATCACAATTAGAAGAGTTCTAATTTACTAGAAAATATGAGAGCTTCCTAAAGAGTTTTGAGAGAGTTAAAATGTCGGCCTAGCAACCGAGTTTTTCTGGAAGCAATCCATGATGGGATTCCGGTGGGCTGTTCGTGTGGATGACCGGTAGAGGCCGAATGCTTGGGCGTCTTCGTGTAGAAACTACAACCGTAGACAAAGCGTCGATCCAATTGGATCAACCAAGGTATTCTCTTGTCTACTTCTTTTATGCTTGTTGCTTAAACGAAGTCGATCTTGGGGAAAAGGAAATTAAAATTTTGAATTCCGCTGTGTTCCCGCGTTGATTTCTTAACAGTATTATGATAACAAGGCAGCAATTGACATTGCAAATGACCCTATACAACATGATAGGACCAAACATGTGGAGATTGACAGGCACTTTATTAAAGAAAAGTTAGAGAGTGGGGTTTTATGTGTGACATTTCTACCATTCACACAGCAAAATGCAGATGGGTTGACCAAGGCTTTGGGCAGGGGGCAGTTGGACTACTTTGTGAGCAAGTTGGGCCTTATAGATATCTTCGCCCCATTAGAGTCCTAAGAGGTTAAGTTTCCTAATTTTTCTGTATAAATAATGACTCATAATGATGAATAAAATTAAGAAGCCTAAGTTAAAAGGTTGCTCTTTTAACAATAATCTTTGTGCCGAAATAGCAGAGTTTGATGAAAAAAATGAAATAGGGTCACGGTTCCATCTGACCACCCGATCGTAGCATTATGAGCCACCTTACCGTTATTTTGGAAACAGGTGTTGGGATACTGATGTTATGAAATAGTACGAAATGGGGAAGGAGAAGCGTAACGCATAACATAGCTGAAACGTAACCAACTGAGTTATTGATGTTTCCAAAAGAAAGTTTAGTTCACAAAGTTTTATTTTCAAGCCTGCACTACCCAACTTTTAGCTTAGGGTCCCTTGGGTCAATCTTTTTATATTGGGTTAATGTTTTAAGGAAGACACATCAGAAAATGTTTAAATATTTACTTTAAAGCAAGCCACTCGTTTACATGTGCATTGATAACGCCATAAATACTACCATTAATTATACCTATATTTGCCCCGAATCATACTCAAGAGGGGATAGATAGGCTCGTTATCTTATGGAATATGTGTTAAATTCTATGTGCATGATTCTAGGTTTCGATTCTGCATCTGTGTTATTATCCTATTGATTTGGTACTGTTTTGCTTTATTTTATACACTTTTTAGGTTGTCCCAAACTCTGGGCAGTTAAGGATGGATCTGGACTAAAAGGTTGACATTGGGCCAAATGAATGAAGTCTAGAAAGAAATCTATCAGAAAAAGGGTTAAAAAGCTGGGCCTGTTTACCGAAGCCCACGCCCGGTTTACCGAGGACTTGGAGGACAAGAAATTGATGTCTGCCACATCTACTAGGTTGGTTAGGGTTTTATTGATTCTAAAGTTGGCTAATGTATCTATATAAGGCCGCAGAACTCGAACTACAACATATGTCTCCATTATGCATCAAAATACTTTGATAGATTTTATACAATTTGATGAAATAAAGTTCTTATAATCTTTTGGTGATTTATTTTCTGGTTTCCTCCCTTCCTCACCATCTCTATCTTGAGTAGATCAAGCTAGATCTCCATAATTGAAGGTATGAAGCTTTGAACGTTCATTTATGTCTTTATTATGGTAGATATACTTGTATTTACGTGTTATAGTTGATCTGCATGTTTAACAACCCTATAATTTACTTGAATTAATCAGAACGAACAATGTAGATTCTAGAAATAGGAAAAGCCACCCCCGGTAAACCGGTGGTCTATACCGGTTTACCGAGGCAATATTTTGAAAACCTAGTCTGGAGATTTGGCATCAGTACGTTGATCGAAAGGTTTAATTAATAGTAGGTTAGATCTCCCAATCTGCTTATTGTATTCGTAAATTAACACGAAGGACTTGCAAGGTGAAGTGTTAGTTAGGACATTGTCTTGATGGATCCCTAGGAACGTGCTAGTCATTATCGATAGCTGCTTAGGGAGGATTTCAGTCTTGTACCAGCATATCTAGATCTTATTGCTTATGAACTAATACAACCAATGAAGAGAGTTTGAGAAAGTAATATTACTTGAGTAAACTTCAACTTGTTTATTCATGTTTAAAGAATGGGTATAAATAGATACAAGCAAGAAAGGGAAAGTCCTAGCTAGTAAAGTAAAAGTTACTAGAGCCGGCTAGTATTAATTGCTAAAGTCGGCTATTACATAATAGGACAAAAGCTAGTTACTTTATGACATATTAATTGTTTATATAATACAATTAATATGCCATGTTACATAAGTGACACAAATATGATTAATATTTCCACACCCCCCCTCAAACTGGGTTGTATATATCAATACAGCCAAGTTTGCTACTCAGTCTGCTGAACATAAGCGGTGGTAATGCCTTGGTGAGAATATCAGCATTTTGGTCTGCTGAGGGAACATACTGAAGTTGAATGATCTTGGCATCAGTCTTCTCTTTAAGGAAATGTCTGCCAATGTCTACATGTTTTGTCTTATCATGATGGACTGGATCCTCTGCCATTCACAATGCTGAATTATTGTCACAACAGAGGATGATAGGTTGCTGAAGGGTCTGCTGAAGGTCAGTAAGGACTCTTTTCAGCCATAATGCTTCACAAATGCCCAAAACCAGTGCCTCGAGTTCACCTTCAAGATCGCTTCTAGAGACGATGAGGTTGTTTCTTGCTTCTCCATGTGACAAGATTACCCCATACATATGAGCAATAGCCTGTGGTAGATCTTCTGTCAATATGGCCTTGGCCTTGATCAAGATCAAGTATAGACCTTCACCGATCGCTGTAAGACTTAGTGAAGTGTAAGCCCTGGCCGAGTGGACTTCAAGTATCCGAGTGATTCAGAACAAAGATCCCAATGGTGCTCGGTGAGGGCAATGCATGAACTGACTGACAAGGCTAACTCCATATGCAATATCAGGTCGTTTATGAGAGAGATAGATGAGTTTCCCTATAAGTCTCTGATATTGTTCCTTTCTACAGCAACATTACCATGTACTAGTGGATTACTGGGGTCTACAGGGGAGATAGCTGGTTTGCAGCCGAGCATGCCAGTTTCCTTCAGCAGGTCTAGCACATACTTCGTCTGTGAGACAGATATACCCTGGCTGTTTCTTGATATTTCCATACCAAGAAAGTACTTGAGGAAGCCCAAATCTTTAACTTGAAATACTTTGGCCAGCAGGGTCTTCAAAGTGTGGATCTCAGCAGGGTCATCACCAGTAAGGATGATATCATCCACATAGACAATAAGGATGGATCTTTTCTGGTTTGTAGTTTTGATAAACATGGTGTGATCTGAGTTACACTGATGATATCCAGCAGCTTTAACCATAGTAGTATGTTTGCCAAACAATGCTCTTGGGGACTGCTTCAGGCCATGTAGAGATTTTCTCAGTTTGCATACTTTCCCTTTAGCTTTGGGATCAAGTTTCCTTCTGTGTTGGGCATGAATATAGACAAACACAGTACATCCAAAGATCTTTGGGGGCTAGTTAGCAATGAGATGAAGGCAGGAATGAGTTGTCAGCAGGGTTTGGATGTGTTGGTCCCTTGGAAAGGCTAACACAAGTTTAGAGGGGGGTGGGTGAATAAACTTGTCACCAAAAACTAATCCTGAACTGGAAAAGTCCCAGGAACTGAGTTTCTCTGAAACTCAAACTGATTTACAGTTTGTTCCTGTCCCTTTAACTTGTGCGGAGTTCAGTTAGCTCAACTGAGTATAAGTCAATGCTGACTTATATTTAGTCTTGTTAATCGCGTGGATAAAACTAGCCTTTAGTGCAATAGATGTGTAAAAAAGAAAACTAGACCTTCTATGTATCGGTTAAAGTTGTCTCGATTAATCGGCGTTCTTTGAGAGATAATGCAATAAATAAAACAAACACAGATGCATAAGGTAAATCAACACATGATTTGTTTATGGAAGTTCGGGTGGTGTAATCCCGCACGTCTCCCTTCTCTGTGGCGTAGGAGGTAACACTAGAATAATGAGATAACCATTACAAAATCCTAGCACTATGACAGTCCTTCACGACACCCTAGTTTCACTGTCTACACAAAATGAAGAAAGGTGAGATTGCTCCCTTCACTCTACACACTGATCCTTTGGAGGTGGAATTTCTCCTTCACCAGCTCACCACTCACATACACAGTCCGCAGACTGCACCAACTACTGTAGCAACACCGTATGAGAAAAGGTAGAATGGCTTTTCTCAAACTATGCACAGCCAACCCTTTTTCACAAAGGTTAGGTTCAGAATTAATCAAGGATTAATTCAGTGAGCTGTTTGGATCTGACTTTGTAGCTCCAAGCTTCCTTCTTTCTCCCTTGATGGGTTACTGGATCTTCCTTTGAAGTCTTCAAGGCAATGTCGTTGGCTTCCCCTTTTTCTGGATATATATGATCTGTTTTTTATGGATCTGGATTTGGATCTTTGAATGTATGCTTGTAAAGCTCTTTTTCTGATCCTCCTCTCTCTTTCTCCAAGAGATTCTTTTGTGTATTTATAGGGGTGATGTAACGGTCACTAGCTCTTGTAGCCGTTACACTTGTCGTTTAGCCAACGTTCACATGTACGATCTTTTGTCGTATACTCAGTTTAAATTCAATCAAGGCCTTAACTCAGTTTCCTACTCTTCTTCAAAACTGAGTACCTTGTTTATTTAATATCTGACTTCAATTGGCTAAGTCAGAGTACACCAATCAGTTTCTTCTTTTCCAGGTAGCTGATAATCTTTGTCCTTAAGATTATTCAGTGTTACATGATCTATAACTCAGTTTCAGGTCACCACAGACTTGCCTGAATCCTGATTTATATTCACGACTTAATCACCTTCTAACTGAGTTTGCCACCTCAGTTCTTCAATCTTCAATAACTGAGTCTGTGTCCCTCAGTTCTTCAGTCTTCAATAACTAAGTTTGTGTCCCTCAGTTCTTCATTCTTCAATAACTGAGTCTGTGTCCCTCAGTTCTTCAAGTGCGTATTCAGTTTTCTTGTTATAACTCAGTTTTCATGTTGTGACTCATTTGTTCGCCTAGTTCTATTCTATTACAATGCTTGTGCAAGAAGCAACCTATCTGAGTTCGGACTCTAGATAGAACTTATACATTTGTCTCTAGACCATTTCTTGCTTCTTCTTTTATTATGCACTATAACAGTTAGTTACGACTTCATCATCAAGTGGGTTATAAATGATTTGTCTAATTTCGTGACGAATCATCATCAAAACATAAATAATATTTCCAACAATTTCCCCCTTTTTGATGATGTATCATAACCCTCCCTAAAAGCAATAATGAAAGAATAGTGCAAGAAATCATAGCGAAACATTTTAAGATAGCAAAATAGAACAGCCAAGTTTATCACAAGATTCAAAATAGAACAAACTGAGTTAAAAACTGAATTAGATTACATCTTTTCATTTTCCAGTGCCATTAACTTTTCACCAGCAAATATGCTCCTTTTTGTCTCTAAAAGTCTTCTTTCTTTTCTTTCTTCAACTGATTCACCATCTCTTGGCTTCATTTCCAGATATTCATTCAGCAGACTGTTTCCTTCTTCATTCTCTTGGTTTTTGAACTTGATCAGAATTTCTTTGAGTTCTTCTTCCATCAATTTCTCTTCTTCTTCTGAGATAAGATTTTCCTTCTCCTCTTTTCTTTCTGACTTCTTTTCAATTTCCCCCTTTGTTTGTGTCTCCTTATCTGTCAGTTTTTCAAGAGATTTGACACAGATTACAAGCTTCTTTCTAATATTCAACCTTTGCTTTAATCATGGCTTTCTCATCATCCTCGGTTCTTGTATCTTTAAAATCTCCTTCGCAATCACTCTTCAAACATATCATCAACAACTTTTTCATTAATTTGAGTAGTTAGTAGATCAGCGTCTACTTGTCTATCTTGATCTTCTATCAGTTGTCTGGCATAAGCCTCTTCAGTCTTTTCTTCTTTAGCTGCATCATCATCACCTACAGCTTCATCTTCCCCCTTGTTTGAAGATAAGCGATAGCAGTCTTCAAATAACTTTCTTAGGGTGATGATGTTTGAGTATTTGTTCAATCCTGAATAATGTATTCTTCCAAATAATTCATGCAGTTTGAACATTTTCTCCTGTAGATTTTGTATTAAACATTCAATGAATTCTTTCAGATTCTTCAGTTTCTCAGCTTCAGTTTCTTGAACCAGAGATTCTCCAAATGCTGATTTGCTTATGGATGCCTCATGAGCTTGGGATGAGGATCGATTTGAGATAGTAAAAGTGAGTATCATGAGCTATCGAGTTCCTTTTCATACTCAGTTTCACAAAATTCTGCATCTTCCACAGCTTCTCTTTGTTTTTCAGTGTATTCCCCAAACATAGTAGTGGGAAATTCACTCCCTTCAGATACTTCATCAGTTTCAGTCTCTTCAGATTCTTCAATCTCTCTTTCAGTTTCTTCTTCCATTTCTATATCATCTTCAGTTTCATCATCAGTTTCAGCATCACTTTCATCAATATTGATTACCACTTTAGGTTCGGCTTTCATTGCCTGAAGCTTGTTCCATAACCTCTTCTGTCTCCTCAGAGTTCTTTCATCTAAGTTCACAGTTCCACTTGAACTGGAGTCTGAAGCTTTACTCAATTCCTCTTCTTCAATGATTTTCCTTTTCTTTGTTTCAGTGGACACTGATTTGAGTTTTGCTTTGGCTTCTGTAACTTTTGAAATGGAAAAATGATCTAGTATCCTTTGCACTAGATAAGGAAATCCCTTTTTCAGTAAGAACGATTCTCCAGTATCTTCTCTTTCTTTGACTCTTTCTTTCTCGTCTGAAATTTGCTTTATCAACTGATTGAGAACAAATTTGTTCCAATTAAATCTCTTTTCAAACCAAATAGCATAAATCATCTTCATTTTGTCAGTTGAGAGAGTATAGAAATTTCGAGCATGTCCAATGACGTTTCTGGTCAGAAGTATCGTCAAGAATGCAAACTCTCCTTTCTGTTGATAAATAGTGCCACTGTAATTCTTTTCCTTCTTGTTGATTGCCGTGATATTCCAAAGCTTGTCTTTTTCTTCTTTCCCAAAAGTGAAAGATGGAGAGCCTTCAATTATATCTAGACGGAACACTAGGGAAAGTAACTGTTCATCAATGGTGAAGCTTTTGTCTTGAATAGTTGTTTTGAAGCTTCTTCCATTGTTGATGATTTCGGCATTTCTGTAGAAATCTCTAATGCCGTCTGGACACAAAGTAGTGACCTTTGTATCAATCAAATTCTCCAAACCTCGAATCTTTTTAATCTTCTTTATGATTTGAATAGAAAGAGTGGAGTTTGAGAATTTTTGACAGAAGTTGTCCAAGCTGGTGGTGATTCCATCGTCAATGTTGTATCGCTCCATTGATTTTTGAGTTAGGGATCCTTGAATGCTTGATTTTGGGTGAGCAGGATTTTGTCAAGGTTTTGCAATCGTTTTCAAATGAGAGTCGTGTCACAATCAATGAGATTATGTAGGGATGTACATCTGCTTTTTCTCCCAGATCGACACGTGGCTTTGAGTGATTTGCCATGTCAGTCCAAACGTCAGATGGTAGCTGGAAAGTCTTTACTTCTTTGACAGTTTTGTCCTTCATCAGCTTTTGCCATCTCAGTCAGTTTTCTGAGGATTTTGCAAAGTGAACTGACTTTTCCTGCAAAACAGTTTAAGTTTTCTTTGGTACCCATATCTTTTTGGGTCCGATTGAGTTAGTTATTGAAATATTACTTTCAATTTCTTTGTTGAGAGAATTAAACCTTCTCAACTCTTTTCTGGATAAACCATTACGCTCAATTTTAGTTGATTTCTCAAGGATTGTTTTAGATTTAACCTTATTAGTTTCCTTGTGCAATCCACTAAATCTTCCAGTATCTTGACTTCTAGAGTTTATACTTTTTAAAGCCTCAAGACTGGGTGGGGGTGGGGGATTATCATTGCTTTTGTCAAATTTACTGAACATTAATCTTTCAGCTAGTTTTGACACCTCAGTTTCAAGAAACTTATTCCAATCTTTTGCTTTGTCAAGTTCTATGTCTTTTAATTTTAGTTCCAACTTCAGTTTTTCAGTTAACTTGACAAGATCAAGGTTCTTCAGACTGAGTTCAGCAAATGATAACTGATTTGAAGAATGTACCTTTTCTTGATGATGTAATGAATCTTCTATATCAACAACCACCTGCAACATCTCCTTTCCTCCTACTTTTGAGAGGTCTTTCAGTGATGGAACTCCTCTGGATTTGTTAATGTGAACATTGAAGTTTGTATCCACTTCATCACTGAGTTGAGGTTCTGGATTTGTAAATAAATTTGTCGCACTGAACCTTTCGATCATTTGATCCTGAAAATTAGATATATTTTGCAAACAATTAGTCCGGGGGTGAATAAGCCAACTTCTAGCTCTAGATGTAGACAATGAAACTAAGTGAACTGATACAGTGAGGGGTCTTCAACAACTGGTTTAAAAAGGTACACTTGGATCTTCTTTCAAATGAAAGATTTGCTCCGATACCAATTGTTGGTCCCTTGGAAAGGCTAACACAAGTTTAGAGGAGGGGGGTGTGAATAAACATGTCACCAAAAACTAATCCTGAACTGGAAAAGTCCTGGAGGCGAAGTTTTCTCTGAAACTCAAAGCGATTCTGATTTGTTCTGTCCCTTTAACTTGTGCGGAGTTCAGTTAGCTCAACTGAGTATAAGTCAATGCTGACTTATATTTAGTTTTGTTAACTGGCAGCGGATAAAACTAGCCTTTAGTGCAATAGATGTGTAAAAAGAAAACTAGACCTTCTATGTATCGATTTAAGTCTTTGTCTCAATTGTACTGGCGTTTCTTTGAGAGATAATGCAATAAATAAAACAAACACAGATGCATAAGGTAAATCAACACATGATTTGTTTATGGAAGTTCCGGGTGGTGTAATCCCGTACGTCTCCCCTTCTCCTGTGGTGTAGGAGGTAACAATAGAATAATGAGATAACCATTACAAAATCCTAGCACTATGACAGTCCTTCACGACACCCTAGTTTCACTGTCTACACAAAATGAAGAAAGGTGAGATTGCTCCCTTCACTCTGCACACTGATCCTTTGGAGGTGGAATTGCTCCTTCACCAGCTCACCACTCACATACACGGTCCGCAGACTGCACCAACTGCTGTAGCAACACCGTATGAGAAAAGGTAGAATTGTTTTTCTCAAACTATGCACAGCCGACCCTTTTTCACAAAGGTTAGGTTTAGAATTAATCAAGGATTAATTCAGTGAGCTGTTTGGATCTGACTTTGTAGCTCCAAGCGCCTTCTTTCTCCCTTGATGGGTTCTTGGATCTTCCTTTGAAGTCTTCAAGGCAATGTCGTTGGCTTCCTTTTTCCGATATATATGATCTGCTTTTTTATGGATCCGGATTTGGATCTTTGAATGTATGCTTGTAAAGCTCTTTTACGATCCTCTCCTCTCTTTCTCCAAGAGATTCTTTTGTGTATTTATAGGGGTGATGTAGCGGTCGGTAGCTCTTGTAATTTGTTACACTTGTCGTTTAGCCAACGTTCACATGTACGATCTTTTGTCGTATACTCTGTTTAAATTCAATCAAGGCCTTAACTCAGTTTTCTACTCGTCTTCAAAACTGAGTACCTTGTTTATTTAATATCTGACTTCGATTGGCTAAGTCAGAGTACACCAATCAGTTTCTTGTTTTTCAGGTAGCTGATAATCTTTATCCTTAAGATTATTCGGTGTTACATGATCTATAACTCGAGCCAGTCACTACAGACTTGCATGAATCTGATTTATAGTCACGACTTAATCGACTTCTAAGCGAGTTTGCCACCTCGTTCTTCAATCTTCAATAGCGAGTCTGTGTCCTCGGTTCTTGATCTTCAATAAGCGAGTCTGTGTCCCTCATTTCTTCATTCTTCAATAACTGAGTCTGTGTCCCTCAGTTCTTCAAGTGCGTATTCAGTTTTCTTGTTATAACTCAGTTTTCATGTTGTGACAAATTTGTTCGCCTAGTTCTATTCTATTACAATGCTTATGCAAAGGAAGCAACCTATCTGAGTTAGGACTCTAGATAGAACTTATACATTTGTCTCTAGACCATTTCTTGCTTCTTCTTTTATTATGCACTATACTTGATTAATTACGACTTCATCATCATGTGGGTTATAAGTGATTTGTCTAATTTAAGTGACGAATCATCATCAAAACATAAATAATATTTCCAACAGGATGGGAGTCTTGAAACCTAACACTCTCTTGGGTAACTTTGTTGATCGAGATAAGTGGTCATTAATATAGCTTCACCCCACATGTATTTTGGCATATGTGTGGTGAACATGATTGATCTAGCCATCTCAGGTAAGTGCCTATCTCCCTCTCAAAGACAACCCCATTCTGCCGAGGTGTCTCTACGACTCTTGATGTGAACAATTCCCTTATCATTCGAGGAAGGTCTTGAGGTTGGACTCGTAGTATTCAGGCATTATTTGTTTTCAAGATTTTAATCCTCTTTGTCAAATTGAGTAGATACCATGTTATAGAATTCTTGGAAGATGGTTCCAACTTCGGATTTTTCTTTCATAAAAAATAGCCATGTGATTCTGGTGTGGTCATCTAGAAGGTGACAAACCACCTCTTCCCTGTTAAAATTTTAACTCTTGAGGGTCCCCATACATCACTATGAATCAAAGTGAAAGGTGTGGAAGGTAAATATGGTATTTTAGTATACACAGATTTAGTAAGTTTGGTGAACTCGACGAGATATCACATTGAAGATCAACGATGTTACATTCTTTAAACAATTCAGAATTACTGGACTTTAAATAACCATAACTTGGATGACCTAGTCTATAATGCCGAGCATGATATTGTCTAAGGTTTGGTTGAGTTTGCTTGAGGTCATTTCAGTCTTTGGTCTTACGTCTTGGCGGGGTTGACAACAAACAATCCTGAGCAGGCTTTAGCTCTCCCAATCACTTCCTGTGAAGAAAGATCCGTGAATATACATTGATTGTCATTAAACAAGACTGTCCAATTTAGGTCCTTAGTAAGTCTACTGACAAATATAAGGTTAAAGTCTAATTTTGGAACAAACAGGACATCCTGTACGCAGATCTTATCAGTAAGTTTAACATTTCCAAAACCTTGTGCACAGGAAATAGATCCATCAGCAATCTTAATATTGTGGATTTGATGACAGTGTTTAAGGTGAGATATAAGCCTTTTGTTACTAGTCATATGTGAGGATGCCCCAGAATCAACAATCGAAGTATCACTACTGAGAGGTGAGTGGAATGTACCTGTTTTAGCATGAGTAGCTGTGTCAGTGATGGAACTACCTTCCTTTTGCTGAGCAAGGAAGGCTTTGAAGGCAACAAGCGAGCATTCAAAGCGGTGTCCTTGTTCTCTTCTTCAGCGACATATGCGCCTGGATTTCCCTAGTTGGTTTGGAGGATTTTGAGGAGTTAGGCTTACCATGTTGTTTCCAGCAATTGTCCTTTGTGTGATTTGTGCGTTTGTAGTGGTCACAGAACAATTTTCCTGTCTTCTCAGTAGGCCTTCTGTAGATCTCGGTAACCTCAGCAGGGTTCCTGACAACCATCAGTGCTGAGCTCTCAGTAGGATGATCAGCAGGGTTGCTTTGCAGCATCACTTTTCTCCTGCTTTCCTCATGTTTGACTTCAGCAAACACAGACTTGAGATTGGGGAGTGGTTTAGTAGCAAGAACTCTACCTCTAACATCATCAAGGGATGAGTTCAGTCCTATAAGGAACTTGAATACCCTCGTTTTCTCAATGATATTCTTGTATAAGGCAGCATCCTCTACATCCTTCCATGGGTTAGTTTCCAACATATCTAGGTGTTGCCATGCCTTAGATAGTTGGTTGTAGTACTGAGTTACAGACAGGTCTCCTTGACTGTAATTTTGGATTTGAGCTTCGAGTTCATAGACCTCAGATGTATTGTCCTTTTTTGAGTAAAGGTCTCTGGAATTATCCCAGATATCCTTAGCAGTGTCATACATCATGAAGTTCTCACTGATCTCTTTTGTCATTGACCTCGTGAGGATGATCATGACTTGGTTATTTTCTGTATCCCATGCTTCAAACTTGGGGTCAGTTTCAGCAGGTTCAGGTTTAGAACCAGACAAGTATCCCATCTTGCTCTGACCTGAGATATACATTTTCATAGATCTTGACCACAGCAGGTAGTTGTTGCCATCAAGTCAGTGATTTGTAAACGAATAGTTTTCAGTGACCCCAGTCTGCTGAGGCTACTGGGACTCTATTGAGGGTGAAGAAGCTTCAGATAAAGAAGACATTCTTGAAAAGATTGGAGATTTTGCAGCGGATTAAAGACTATTATGGCTCCGATACCATGAAGAGAGTTTGAGAAAGTAATAATACTTGAGTAAACTTCAACTTGTTTATTCATGTTTAAAGAATGGGTATAAATAGATACAAGCCAGAATGGGAAAGTCCTAGCTAGTAAAGTAAAAGTTACTAGAGCCGGCTAGTATTAATTGCTAGAGTCGGCTATTACATAATAGGACAAAAGAGAGTTACTTTATGACATTAATTGGTTATGACATATTAATTGTTTAAATAATACAATTAATATGTCATGTTACATAAGTGACATAGATATGATTAATATTTCCAATATTTCCACACCCCCCCTCAAACTGGGTTGTATATATCAATATAGCCAAGTTTGCTACTCAGTCTGCTGAACATAACCGGTGGTATTGCCTTGGTGAGAATATCAGCATTTTGGTCTGCTGGGGGAACATACTGAAGTTGAATGATCTTGGCATCAATCTTCTCTTTAAGGAAATGTCTGTCAATGTCCACATGTTTTGTCTTATCATGATGGACTGGATCCTCTGCCATGCACAATGCTGAATTATTGTCACAGCAGAGGATGATAGGTTGCTGAAGGGTCTGCTGAAGGTCAGTAAGGACTCTTTTCAGCCATAATGCTTTACAAATGCCCAAAACCGATTGCCACGAGTTCGACTTTCCCTTGCTTCTTCAGAGGCGTAGGTTGTTTCTTGCTTCTCCATGTGACAAGATTACCCTATACATATGAGCAATAGCTTTGTGGTAGATCTTTCTGTCTATGTGGCTTGACCCGATCGGCATCGATTATAGACCTTCAGCGATCTGTCGGTGGAGACTTAGTGAAGTGTAAGCCCTGCCAGGAGTGGACTTCAAGTATCTCGAGTATTACATGGCAACAACCCAATGGTGCTCGGTAGGGCAATGCATGAACTGGCCCGACAAGGCTAACTCCATATGCAATATCAGGTCTTGTATGAGAGAGATAGATGTGTTTCCTATAAGTCTCTGATATTGTTCCTTTCTTACAGCCACATTACCATGTACTAGTGGATTCTTGGGGGTCTCTTGGGAGATAGCTGGTTTGTAGCCTAGCATGCCAGTTTCCTTGTCAGTCTAAACACATACTTCCTCTGTGAGACAGATATACCCTGGTTGTTTCTTGCTATTTCCATACCAAGAAAGTACTTGAGGTAGCCCAAATATTTAACTTGAAATACTTTGGCCAGCAGGGTCTTCAAAGTGTGGATCTCGGCGCAGGTCATCACCCGTAAGGATGATATCATCCACATAGACAATAAGGATGGATCTTCTCTGGTTTGTAGTTTTGATAAACATGGGGTGATCTGAGTTACACTGATGATATCCAGCCGCTTTAACCACACGGTAGTAAGTTTGCCAAACCATGCTCTGGGATTTGCCAGGCCATATAGAGATTTTCTCGGTTGCATACTTTCCCTTTAGTGTGAGTGTTGGTAAAACCGGGAGAGTGCGATCATATATACTTCCTCAGTGAGGTCGCCATTTAGGAAGGCATTCTTGAGGTTCAATTGGTGGAGTGGCCAGTCAAGTTGGACAGCAAGTGAGATCAGCACCCTGACTGTGTTGAGTTTTGCCACAGGTGCAAATGTCTCTTTGTAGTCAAGTCCATATGTTTGGGTGAAGCCCCTTTCAACCAATCTAGCTTTGTACTTGTCAATAGTACCATCAGCATTGTACTTGATGGTGAATAGCTATTTATAGCTGACTGTCTTCTTTCCTTGTGGGAGAGTGGTGAGATCCCAAGTATGGTTGTTAATGAGTGCAGTC
This sequence comes from Gentiana macrophylla, assembly GCA_026214975.1. NCBI lineage: Eukaryota > Viridiplantae > Streptophyta > Magnoliopsida > Gentianales > Gentianaceae > Gentiana > Gentiana macrophylla. Next base: position 155,242 of record JAOBSW010001183.1, read on the forward strand.
ATTTCAGTTTTGAAAGCAACCTTCCACCTGTCATGTTGGAGAGCTTCTTGTATATTCTTAGGAATGAAATGAGTATCCAAATCCTGTGTAAACATAGAAAAACCAGGTGATAAGTGATCATATGACACATAATTATGAATAGAGTGGTCACTACATGATCTCTTTCCATTTCGGACAGCAATGGGTCTGTCATCAATATCAGTGGAATGAGTAGGGTGAGTAGGGTCAGGAGGCTGCTGAGGTTCAGTGGGTTCGATGGGCTCGATGAATTTCTTTGAGGTTCGATGGGATCTTTGGGGCTCGATGAGGCTCTTGAGTTTCAGGAATCTGGTGAGGTGTAGTAGGCTGATGAGTATCAGATGTCTGCTGAGGAGTTGGTTGAGGGATTGGAGTGAGCTCAATTTCAATAAGTTTTCCATCTGTGACTGTCTCAGTAGGTTTGCTGTAGTAAGGGGTTTTTTCACAGAATTTTACATCCATAGAATTGTAAAACCTTTTGTCAGTGGGAGAATAACACTTGTAACTCTTTTTGTCTTTGGCATAGCCTAGGAAGATGCACTTATGAGCTTTGGGATCAAGTTTGCTTCTGTGTTGGGCTTGAATATAGACAAACACAGTACATCCAAAGATCTTTGGGGGCAAGTTAGCAATGAGATGAGGGCAGGAATGAGTTGTCAGCAGGGTTTGGATGGGAGTCTTGAAACCTAACACTCTACTGGGTAACCAGTTGATCAGATAAGTGGCTGTTAATATGGCTTCACCCCACATGTATTTTGGCACATGTGTGGTGAACATGATTGATCTAGCCATCTCAAGTAAGTGCCTATTTCTCCTCTCAGAAACCCAATTCTTCTGAGGTGTCTCTACACAGCTACTGATGTGAAAAATTCCCTTATCATTTAGGAAGGTGCTGAGGTTGGACTCATAGTATTCCAGGGCATTATCTGTTTTTAAGATTTTAAGATGGTTCCAACTTGATTTATCTTTCATCAAAAGCGACCATGTGATTACGGGTGTGGTCATCTACATGAGGTGACAAACCACCTCTTCCCTGTTATACTTTTAACTCTTGAGGTCCCCATACATCACTATGAATCAAAGTGAAAGGTATGGAAGGTAAATAAGGTATTTTAGTATACACGGATTTAGTAAGTTTGGCAAACTGACAGATATCACATTGAAGATCACTGATGTTACATTCTTTAAACAATTCAGGAATTACAAACTTTAAATAACCAAAACTTGGATGACCTAGTCTATAATGCCAGAGCATGATATTGTCTAAGGTTTGGTTGTTGCGTGTGAGAAATTGTTTAGGTCTTTGGTCTTACATCTTCTTGGAGGTTGACCAACTGTTGGACTTATTTCTATGTTTTGATGATGAGTGCCAGACTAGCTGTTATAGTGCAAAGGCAAAAAGGTGTCTAGATCAAATGTATAAATTTATTAGAGTTTGATTTATGAATAGGTTTGATCAAACAAACCTTTGTAATGGTCGGTGACTTATATCAATGCCAGATGGTCTATATTAGTAGGGTAGATAGGTCGGTAGACTTTTGTGGAACCTCTTTGAAGGCGAAGGTGAGGCTCAAACTCGATTCTGAAGGCTAAGGGATCAAACTTAGTAATTTAAGTCAAGGATATGGAATCAAAATTTAGGCAAGTGCTGTGATGACCTAAAGCGATTACATATACCTTGTGAAGAAAGATCTAAGTTCCATAAGTTGGATGATGTTTGGAACTTGGTTATAATTAAAAATGTGTAATCTAACTTCACAAATAAAAGTTAGATAGAAGAAGTCATTGCATTGTATTTTATACACGACAAATTGCGATTCAAATAGATGATAGGTATCTCAGTGATGATGAACCTGCTGATAAAATACCTCGGTTAATTCAATATTATATTGGAAGATTACATGGATAAGGAGTACCAACTACCTCGACTTATCAAACAAATCAAAAGTGAGATTAAAAGAACGTTGGGATGATTGAGATCTTTATCCAATGGTTATAAGTCAAAGGGTGGGATTTGCCTTTGTCAAAAGGAATTACGAGCGATTGTCGATCCTATGAATAGTGACGAGAATGCAAATCAGATGGGAAAAACAAGGAGCAGTTACATTTGAATTTCAAATACAAGTCACATGCATTCTTGCCTATAAATAGAGGACTTTCAACTCGAGAAACAAGATGATGAAAATTGATAAACTTTAAGGAGATATTTTCTTGGTGAAAAACACCTCTTTGAACTTCTTGAACTTAAAGCTCTTGATCGAGAGAAATTCTTCAAGTGTATTACGCATTCAAGCCACATCAAGTTTACACACTTGAAGTCTGCAAGCTCTTTGATTATTTCATCCTAATCAATTTGCTACAAGCCTGAATCATTTATTTGATTCAATCTTTATTTCAGAAAGAACCTCTTGAAAAGCAGTGAAGCACGGTGTGTGAAAAGCATGTTGTTTGTGGTGGAGTGGTGAAGAGGCAATCCTACCCTTCAAGGACGAGTGGAAGACTCGGGAGCGACAATCCTACTGTTCCGATTTTCGATTTGTGAAGCCATAGTTATTGGTGAAGGACAAGCAACATAGGAATCTTTGTGCTTGCTACATCAAAGATCTACAGTGAATTTCCTCCAACATCACAGGAGAAGAGTGGGTAGCAGGATTACACCACACGGAACCACTATAAAATCATCCTACTTACTTTCGGCATTTACATTACGCACTTAGTTTACTTTACACATCAACCTCTTTGAATCTAGCAAGCTGAAATCACACACTTGCACTCTCGAGTATCTAATACTCGATTATCATATTAACAACAAGTATTAAGGCTTAATTTTGACATAATTCATTTGCACAAATTTAGCAAACTCAACTATCAATAGACTATTGTTTATCAAAGGCTCTGAGGTATCGTGAGACTATTGAAGTATCATTGATTGTTGAAGTTCTTTGAATTTGTTAACTCAAAGTTTTAAGTGTTAAGTTTATTCACCCCCCCTCCCTCTAAACTTAACCAAAGCCTTTTCAAGGGACCAACAATTGGTATCAGAGCAAGGTTTCTGTTCTGAAGAAATCCTACTTGTTGTACTTGTGAAAATTCTTTGTAAACTTTTTTCAAATCACTGATTTTCAAAGTCTTGCATCATGGATAACACTCAGTATGCTAGAACTATGCTGATGTGTTCTCTGGATAGATTTGATGAATATAAACGTCGAATGCAGGCTTACCTTGTTGCAACTCATGATGAGATGATGGATGTACTAACTGATGGACCACTGGAGATTACCAAGGCAATGACAGTGGGTGATACAACTGAGTACATTCCTAAACCAAAAAGAGAATGGAATGCAGAAGATAGAAAAAGAGCAAACCTCAACAATATTGCTATTGACATCATTTATAGAACCTTGGATAGCAATATGTACATGAAGGTTAAAGACTACAAAACTGCAAAGGAACTTTGGGACAAGATCTGATTGATCTGTGAAGGCACGATGCAATAAAGAAGAATAAAATTAGTGTGGTCAAAAAGAGGTTTCAAAAGTTCAAGATGCTACCAAATGAAACCATTGAGCAAATGGAATCAAGATTTAATGCAATCTGGATGAACTTACCTGCTTTGAGTGTAAGTTATTCAAAGAAGAAATAAACACCAAAATCTTGGAGGCTCTGCACCAAAAGATGTTTGGAAAATGAAAGGTATTTGCAATAGAAGAAATGAGAAAGTTGCATGATGAAGACACCTTCAAGTTGTTTTCAGATCTCAAGGCTTATGAATTTAGCAAAAAGCTTGTACTGGCCCGAACAAGAAGAGCCAAAGACCCTTTGCATTGGACGCTTCACATCAAGAAGAAACATCGAGGAGGACAAGATGATCACATTGGATGAAATGTAGGAGCAGATTGCCCTCACGAGCAAGAAAATCAGGATGATGAAGATAGGAAAGGCCCTTACAAGAAACTTCACAAAAGGCCTCACGAAAGAAAGAAAGAAGAATCAAACAAAGATAATGACTATACTGTGCTTTCATTGCAAGAAACCAGGACACTTCAAACTGGTATCTGAGTTAAAACAAAGAAAGGAACACGATTATCTTTGCTTCAAGCTGCAAGAAAGCTGGACACTTTAGACCTAATTGTCGGACCTCATCAAGACCAAGAGTCAACAAAGAAGACATGGAAAGAAGGCTATGGTTCTTTGAAGATGAATCGAGGGTATGAAGTGGAATACGAAAAAAGGAAATGAATGGATGACACAAGACCAAGTTCTTTGATATGGAAGATTATGCTTTGATGGCCAATATGGATGGCGAAGAGGTATACAACATTGTATCCATCAATACTCCTGCTGGAAGTGATTGTGAATCAACTTGTGGTTCAAATCCTAGAAATTACGACAATAATG
>JAOBSW010000620.1:0-80264 GCA_026214975.1 Gentiana macrophylla
TGGACGCCGACCCTTTTGAGTTGGAGGCCTTCATCTACGCCGAGATCCGCCCGCGCCGAGTGAGCCTTAAGGAGAAGCGCGGGCTCAAAAGTCTCCAACAGTTCGTGGGGCGAAGAAATCGCTTTCCCGAATGAAGGACAAAGCGCGGTCCCGAGCACTAGCGGCGCTCACGACCATGGCGAGGCTTATGTTCGGGGCGCCGCGGTTCATGAGTTAATGGGGTCCAGTGAGGACGAAAATGCGGAGTTGCCCGGAAAGATATCTCGATGGATACTAAAAGCGTAAGAAAAAGAAAATCGCGAGTCAAACCATGGCGATTGGTGAGGCGCGCGCGGCCGATTCCGGCCGAAGAGTTCTCGCCCTAATAATCCCGAAGCTATGCGCGAGAGTTTGCGATCGTGGCGGCGTTTGAGAAGGCGTGGACAAGAAATGGTCCCGATCGTGCAAGAGCGGCCGATCTCAATGGGACAATTAATCGCATATTCGAATCGACACCGGTGTATCGGTTTTCTTTCTTCGATTATGGGAAGAGTCCGATAAATTTAAACCTGGGGATCATAAGGATTATGTATGCGCTGCTGCGTCGATCCGAGGACACCTTATCCTCCATTTCCATCATTTGTGTGCGGGTGCGAGGCCGCTTTCGATCCTTTCTTTGTGAAGATCGCAAGGAGATGGAGGCGCTTCCTTCCGATTTTGCCGCCGGGCTATCATCCAGCTTGATGGCCTTCATCGTTATGTGTCGGATCCTCAAGATCGAGCCGACGTTGACCTTATTGGGGCAATTTTATTCCTTCTGTGGGACGCCTATTCCCGGACAAATTTCTCGAGGTCGCAGACTCTCGCTTACTATTCTCGCTTCCCAATAAGTTTCACAAATGGGGCGGTGGTCTTTGAAAGTTGAGTCGGTAGGTCGGCCTTTTCTAGTAGGCGAGGAGTTCGTGGAGTCAAATCCACGCTTGTACTCTTTGACCCCCCTGTGAGTGAGCGGCGCTACGTAAAGGGGCTGATGACGTTGATTCAGTCGGACGGGGCGGCGCCATCTCGGAGAAACGTTGCCTGGGTTGATCTTCTTGATCTAGCCGAGCCCTTTGTGTGCATGGCGGGCCTGGTGGGCAGAGGGAATGCCGTGCCCATGGTACAAATGGGTCCAGAGAGCTGTGATCCGGACTGGATTGGGGGTTGTCATATCAACAAATGTTTCCCTTCTGAGTGTCCGGAATGTGGGGGCGATCCTATACTTAGGCCGCTTTGTAACTTTCTTTGTCCACTTGTATTTATTTGTAAATGCTCATTTTGTTTTCCTGGGTTCTAAGCCGCTCTCTTTTTGTAGGCATGGATCCAAATGCTCGCAGGGCTCACCGAAACAAGCTTAATGCGGAGGCAGATAAGGCGGCCAGTGCTCGACAGGAGGCTTTGAAGAAAGCTCTGGGGATGGTGCCCCGAACTGTAGACGCCTCGATTGTCGAAGAGACACATATCCCGGAAGCTGCGACCTCCTCTGCCCTTGTTGCGACTTCCTCTGCCGTTGTTGCGGGCCCAGGCCAGGCTGGTGCCTCAAAAAAGACTCATCCCCCTACTAAAGAGTCGCATGGCCTGAAGCGACCTCAAACAGAGAAGGCGAAGGATGATCGCCCACCCAAACGGGTCCGCTCCCGGCCGGCGCATCTTGAAGAGTTTGAAACTCCCGTGAGAAGAGCGCACTGGCCGAGACGCCGCCGCAAAGGACTTTGCCCGAGGTTACTGCGGGAAAGAGGCCTGTGGTTGGATCCGAGCTTTACCCAGGATCTTGACCTAACCAAAGCTCGGGTTGGTGAAGCAATTGCGACGTGATTCCTCTTGGGCCGATCCTCTCGGTTATCCTGATCATGTTCAAGTGGAGATTGGCCGGGGCATATTAGCCCGCTGCGCTCAAGACGACTCTCCGCCTCAAGATGAGATTGTGAAATCGAGATTTGAGCGGCGATTTGGGATTGCGGCTTCTCTGGTAAGACTTTTTTTTTTTTTTTTTTTTTTTTTTTTTTTTTTTGCTAATCATCCCTCGTTTTCCACGGCTCGGTGCTCGTTTAAACAGGTACTTGAGGTCACGAGAGGCGCGATCAGAGAGGTGAGGAAAGTGACGACGCGGTGGGAGCAAGCTCGATAAAGCGAGGTTACCGCTAAAAGAAAGCTAAACATGCGGTCGGGCGAGATGGAGAAGATGAAGGCAATCATGGAGGAGCACTCTAGATTGGATCTCGAGGTCAATGAGAAAGTTGCATCTCGACAAAGGATTATGCGGGGCGCAGGAGGAGATCGCCGCGTTGAGGGTTAAGCTTCTTTGGCGAGAGACGGCCGCCAAAGAGATCGCTGAGAAAGCCATGGAGGAAGTGCGAAGAAAACGGGCCGAGGTGTCGAGAGGCCAAGTCAGGGCCGTCGCCGCCTATAAGAATTCGGATGACTTCTTCGACTGATGGAGAATAGCTTTGACCAGGCGTTAGTCACCTAGCTCATTTGATCTGGCCGATCGAGGCGGGGCACATTACTCTGGAGGATATGGTGCGGTGGGTGAACACGCATCAAGGTCATCCCAATTTAGTGGCCTTTCACCCGGAAATCCCTATGCAAGCGAGCTCATTACCTCGATTCAGATGAGCGACTTTTAAGCGTGGCGAGCCTGTTTGGGATACTGCTCCTGTCAATCCTGTGAATTTTGAGACGTTGAAGAAGCCGCCGCCCTCTGAGCAAGGCGACGAGTTTATCAGCACCCCGCCTACTCCGCATGCTCTCTAGATTTCTTGGACTTTTCTGCGAGCTCTTTGAAAATTTGATTTGTAACTTTGACTATTTACTTTGTGATTTGACTGAATCTTGATTTGTAATAGCTTGACAATTTATTTTCTGCATTTTTCCAATTTATACAACTTGGCTTTTCTTGTCGCTGATTCGATTTGGCGGCCTTTCGCGAGGCTGTTGACAGGTTATTTTGTTCTCTGTGCTGTCCTCTTGATTCGTGCGAAGTCGCTTAATAATTTGGCGACGTCGATCTGTCCTGAAACGTCGTCGTCTTGTTCTAACCATAGTCGCTACGCGACGCTAATTTTCCAAAGTTTCAGCGGCCTCATTGAGAGCAGTGCTTTTGTCAGAAGATAGAGCCTGTTAAAGCAGCCTTTGACCGTGTCATTAACGCAGAGTTATGACCCCTAATGACTAGGTGTCGCTTGTAATCAGAGCCATAAACTTCGGTCTCTTTATGGTCAGCGCCTCTGTTGCCTTGGTCTTGGTCGATTTGCATATCCGGCCCTAGGATCCGATTAATCCCAACCGTTGATCATACCCCTCTCTAGTATAAAAAGGGGTTATTACGGAACTCACTTTACCTCTTGCCTCATCTGAATTTTGCTTTCTTCCTCAATCGTTCATTATCCTCTTCTTTGTGTATCCTCCAAACTCTATGTCTCATCCAGGGAAAGCGGCCGGAGTTCGGATATTCAAAGCTCGTCCCATCCGGGATGTTTCCCTTTTTCACCACCGCTCTTCCCCGTAGGCGAGGATTATTTAGGATTTTTTTGAGTGGCGTGATATTATGAGGAGAGGGGCTTACATGAACAACGAATGAAGACGGCTCCATCTTTGCGCGTTCGCTTTCTCGGTGGTGGGAATTTATTGCCGAGCCTCCGGGAGCGGTTAATGTTACCATGATACGGGAATTTTACTCCGTGTTGTCTCGATGTAGCCTCTGGCGGGCGGTGGCGACATTTCTCTCCGGTGTTCCCGTTATCTTTACTCGGAGAGAATTAACCAAGTTTTTAACATACCGCCATAAATCCCTCCTCCCATTATGAGATCGCAGGACCTTGCGGATGAGGAAAATAGGCGATTCGTCTGCAGGCATTGCAATGTGCGAGTGTTCCCGAGAATCGGCGGGTTTGGTCTTTGGGAGGATTGCGTCCGACCTCTCGCATGGCGACCGTGAGTGGAAGAAGTTTATAAATTCGCGCTCTTATCACCGCCGATCTCGATGTTGTTAGTGAGAGCTAAGCGCTCCTTACGCATGCCATTCGCGACCATCAGTGGATATAGATCGGGAGTGTTGATCCATCGCGAGGCACTAAGATATGCGTGCTCGGCGGTTCAAGGTCGCCGTGGTGATCGGTCGCCGCATGCCTTCGCATGATCGATATCCAAATTATGCAGATGGCGCCGGGGTCCCTTCCATACACTCGACCGATATGTTTGAAAAAACTTATTCGGTGGAGCCCTCTTGAGCATGATGCCGTTTTGGACCTCCACACATGTGATCGGAGGAAGATAACCATCCCTGCAGCTTGATGGAAGTTTGTCCAGGCTTGATCGATATGTTTGAAAAAACTTCTCATCGCTAATTTTTTTTTTTTTTTTTTTTTTTTTTTTTTTTTGTGATGGCGACGAAAAAGACAAGAATGTAAATACAATTTGGAAGAAACGACTTTATTTGAATTGGCTCGTTACATATAGTATTTTTCAGATTATCCGCATGCCATGGCCTATTATACTCGCGGCCCTCCTTGTCACTTAGCATGTACGTCCCTTTTTGATAACTCGCGAAATCCGTAGAGGCCCTCCCGATTTTCCGATAGCTTTCCTTTTTTAAACCCGTGGCCCGTGGCTTGTCTTTTTTTGTAGAACGTAATCCCCGACGGCGAAGTGATGATTGCGAATACGTTTGTCGTGATGACGCTTTGCCGCCTGTTTATAGTTGACCACACGACTGTATGCCTGGATGCGCCGCTCCTCTATTAGATCGAGCTCGAGTTTACGGCGCCCATTGTGTTATTGACCTCGCCAGAAAAGCGACCACGGGACTTGGTAAGGCCATTTCCACGGGTGCCATAGCCTCGCAGACCCATATGTTAAAGCGAAAGGAGTTTCCTCATTGTGATTTTTCGCGACGCCCCGAGTGCCCATAGAGCGGCTGGAAGGTGATCCGCCGAGTGGCCCGCCTTCTCACCCAGTTCTTCTTTAACACACTTAGGACTGTTTGTTGGCATTTTCGGCTTGCCCATTTCCTGCGGGTAGCACACGGATGATTGCCAATGTTTAACATTGTTCTCTTCCACAGAATCTGTCGAATTCGTCTCGAATTGAGGTCCGTGATCGAAACCATCACTCTTGGAACACCAAATCTTGTCCATATTTGATCGAGCAAAAGTATGTTATGTCCCTGGTATTGGTTTTACCAAGGCCTTAGCCTCGACCCATTTAGTAAAATAATCCACCGCGACGACAACGTACTCGCAGCACGAGCGACCCTTCTTCAAGGGTCCGATGAGGTCGATTGCCCACATGTCGAAAGGCCGGCAGCTACCACTATGCTTTGTTCGAGTGAGGGTAGCCTGGGGATATTTGCGAACCTCGGCAAGTATCACATGCGGGTATGAGCTTTGGCGTCTTCATCTAATTTTGGCCAATAATATCCGGCTAGAAGTACCTTCTGCGCTAGTGTTCGATTGGAGAAATGGCCGCACATTCCCTCATGTAGCTCTGTTAGGATTCCGTTACCTCTCTCGGTCGACGCATCGCAGAAGAGGTTTCGAGAATGAATGACGGTAAAGCACGTCGTCCATAATTGTATATCCGCGGCCCTTCTTACTAAGGCCCTAACCGCAAGGGTCGCTCGGAAGCTCTCCTAACTCAATATAAGACTTCATGATGTCGATCCAACAAGTGTTCTTGGGTTGAAATCCATGATCTCATACCAGGAGATGGCGGGCTCCGATAGGTGTTCGACCATGATCTTTGGGATCGCACGACGCAGCGTCTTATTTTGGTTAATTTGGACAAGTAGTCTGCCCTATGATTGTCCTCTCGAGGGATGTTTCTGAATTGACAATATGTGAAGCTGCCTTCGAGTCTTTTGACGAGGTTAATATACCTTTGTAAAATTTCGCAATGAATGCCATATGACCCATTGATTTGATTTACCACCAACTGGTGAGTCGCAAAATACTTGTATATTTTCGACTTTCATGGCTTTGGCAATTTCAACCCAGCAATTACGGCCTCGTATTCTGCCTGGTTGTTAGAGGCGGTGAAATCAAATCTCGAGCCTCGCTCAATTTCTTACGATGATCCGGCTCTAACAGATTATTCTGCGCGCGCACCTTTGTGATTAGCGGAGCCATCAGCGTAGAGAAGCGCCAGCGGTGACTTGGCACGATAGGCTCGTCCTCTGCGGTGACCCTATCTTGGTCGCGTTCGAGCGGAGGTGCTCTTTCACCTCTTCGTTGAAGCTTGTTTACGCTATGAAATCTGGGAGTGCTTGGGCCTTCTGACCTTCCGAGGCTCATATCGGATATCGAACTCAGTAAGCTCGATGGCCCATCGGAGCAATCGACCGGACAGGTCTGGCTTGTGAAGAACCTGTCTTAGCGATGCATTTGATAATACTACGATGGTGTGTGATGAAAAGTAAGCCCTTAATTTGCGGGCAGCTATAACAACACAATAAGCCAACTTTTCTATATTAAAATAACGACTTTCAACGGGGCTTAGAGCTTTGGAAACATAAAAAACTGGCTTCTGCGAGCCTTCCTCCTCTTTTACAAGTGCTGCGGCTACGGCCCTATCTGAGGCCGCCAAATATAAAAACAGAGTATCCCCGAGCCTCGGGGTTTAGTTAGCGGCCAGCGGTCTTGACAAGTATTCTTTGAGGTCTTTAAATGCACAGGAGCATTCCATTGTCAAGAGAAGGTACGACCTTCTTTCGAATTTTGAAGAAAGGCGGACTTCTTCTGCAGATTTGAGACAAACCTACCCAAAGTCGTGATCCCGCCATTGAGCAGCTGTACTTCTTTAATCTTGGTAGGCTCGCTCATGTTGACCAGGGCCTCGATTTTTTCGGGATTTGCCTCGATCCCCCTTTGACTTACCATAAAGCCCAGAAATTTCCTGCTGGACCCCAAAAGTGCATTTCGTAGGGTTTAGTTTCATCGAGTGATTCTTCACATTTGCAAAGGTTTTGAAGGTCCTCCAAGTGATCTTGGCGACTTATTTTCACGACCATGTCATCAATGTAGGCCTCCATGTTCTTGCCTATCTGCGTCTTTGAAAACTCTCATTTACCATTCTCGATAGGTTGAGCTGCGTTCTTTAGGCCAAACGGCATCATCTCATAGTAATATAGCCCGCGGCGATACGAAGGCCGTCGGCTCCTTATCTTCGTCGGCCATTTTGACCTGGTGGTAGCGGGTAGCGGCGTAAAGCTTAAGGTTTCAAAACCCGCGATCCCATCCACCATTTTATCGATTCGTAGGGAGCGATAGGGTCCTTTGGGCAAGCTTTGTTTAGATCGGTGAAGTCGACGCACATCCGCCACTTGCCGTTGTGTTTTTCACCATTACTACATTTGCCACCCAGGTGGGATATTGAAGTTCTCTCGATTATTATGCCTGCTTGCTAAAAGTTTCTCGACCTCAATTTTTATCGCGATCTCTTTTTCTCAGAGAATTGTGGCATGCTTTGTTGTATTGGCACGAAGTTGGGATCGACACTCAAGTTATGCAAGGCGACCTCCGATTCCACACCTCTCATATCGATTTACCTCCCGGCGAACGCGTCTAAGTTTGCTTTCAGAAGCTCGATCAGTTCTTCCCTTTCTTCCTCGGTTGTCCTCGATCCTATTTTTATCTTTTGATCGGGATATTTGACGTTTATTATAACTTCGATCAACTCGTCTTCGGCAGTGAAGTCAGGCTCGTCCCGAACTTGCAATGTTTCTACCTCTACGGCCTTCTCCGAGATTTCTTTCATCATAGCAATCTGATCCGTAGTTGTGTTAAGACCATCCAGTCGTGGTCGCTTAGAGTCGACCCTGTTTTTGGTCATATAGTCGAGGAAAGCTCCAGGTCGGCTGATGGCGACCCCAACTTCTTCCCCTACGTGAAATTTGACCCGTTGGTGGGGAACGGACGCCACCATTTGGAACTTCTTCATAGCTGGGATTCCCAAAATCATGTTGTAGTAAGAGGGCAGGTCGATCACCAAGAAAGTTATTATCTCCGTTCTACAGGGCTCATAGTCGCCCAAAATGATATTGAGGTCGATCGTGCCTTTGACCCGTACTGTGTCGTTGGTAAAACCTTCGAGGACCCCAATGTAGGGTTTTAACTTGGCCTCCCCGAATCCGATCTGTTTTAAACAGTCGAAATAGATGACGTCGCGGCCGGCCCCTGTATCGACCATTACTCGGTTGACGCCGTGTTTGTCGTTCACCCCCACCTTTAGAATGAGGGGTATCTCCATAGGGCCACTGACTGTTGTTAGCTCGCTTTTTGTGAATATGATTCCCTTCTCATTCTCTCCCAACACAATCTGCTTTTACCGAGAAGCCGCGGGTATTGATTTGATTTATCCGAGATTTGATTGATGGTTCTTTGGGAATATCCCGTGGATGACTGAACCTCTCTTTGATAGACGCGAGGTTGGCGTCCTTGGATCGGGAGTGTTGTTCCCCTCGCTTATATTTATTGGTTTGGTCCTCACGGATCGGCCTTTCTATCTCGCGCTCAGGGTGAAGCATTCATCGGTGATGTGGCCATGGTCCTTGTGATAGTCGCAGATTTGGATTTATCGCGCTATCGGGATCGCCTCATAGGCTTTGGTTTGTCGAAATGTTCACGAATTTCAAAGCGAGATTTGGGATGCTTTGGTGTTGAAGCAGGTAAAATTATCCTCGCTAAATTTTGCACGGCTTCTTTACCTCACGATCGCGATTAGTATCTCGTCCCCTTTCTTTTTTACGGTCATCCACGCGATCCTCTTCGCGAACGTGGCTCTGTCTTAGGCTTTGCTTTCCGGCGCAGATGGCGCCTCGGCGACGGCCCCATCATTCTCGCCCTTTCTAACATCTCCACGAGACCCGCTTTGGGGGCCGCAGATTGAATTCGATTTTCATCGGGCCTTTGGCGATTCCGGTGAGGAAACATGTTATGACCGCGTAAATGCGGAATGTTCCTTGTTTGATCATATATTCGACGAACCGTTCGTAATATTCTTTTCCGATTCATGTCCTCCCATACGAACCTCATATAGGTCCTCAATGGTTTTCTTGCCTGCTTGCCGATTCAAACTCTTTGACAAACTTTTCCGACAAATCCTCCCAACTTTCAAGCGAGCCGCGAGGAAGTCCGCGTATCGAGGACGCTTGACCCTATCTCGCATCTTCGCCAACTAACGCGATGCACCAGGCGGATTTATTTTGTGTAGCAAGGGTGATGCGACCTTGGAACGCGGTGAGCGATCGTTTGGGCATGAATTTCCATTGTAATAGTTGTAATCGGGATAACTAACCTTTCTCTTTGGGAGGCAATGTTTGGTAATCCCTTTAGCGAGCACGTCGATCCTGAAATCGGAGCGACTTTCTCGACGGGCCTCGACTTTTTAATTGACAAGCTCTTTTCTCATTACCTCCATCTGCATTCGCCAAAATAGAGATCGATTACAGGTCGTGGCGTGCTTGCGTGTGACGCTCGCTCCGTTCTACGCTCACGAGTTTTGGTGATTTTGTGATCCTCTTGGCGGGCCCTTTTTCCACGATAATTGTGCGGGCATCTTGTGCGTGTCTATCCTGCTGGATGGGCATCTCTTCTCTAGGAAAATTTGAGACGACTTGGGGCTAAAGCCTTGTCCTTCTCACCCAACCTATTAAACGCCGACCTTTTTGTCGATCCTCTTTCCTTTTTGATGGTCGCGATCTTGGGGCCGAGGTTCGTGGAATTTCTTTCCTCGGTCTATAGCGACTGAAGAGTGCACGCTCTCCTCTACGCCGATTTCTTTGAATTTGGCTCTGGCGGCCTTATCTGCGACCGCAAGAGGATTCGTTTCCGGGAGGATTCAGGGGTCGAATCGTCATAGTAGGCCTGGCCCTTAGCCACCAAAGCGGAATTGGTGAGATACATAGTTTCAGCGTACTGGCGTATTCCCTCATTTCGGCGACCTCTGGGTCCTCCGAAAGCCGGTTGTATTTGCGGGATCGATCTTTGGCTTTCTTTGTGACTTCTCTCATGAGTTCCATCCAAGGCAACAATAGCCTCTTTCGACTTGGTTTTTGATTAATGACATTTCGAGCATCGCTGGAGTGCTAAGACCCTCTCAGGATCCTTCTCCTCGCAGGAGATTGTCTAGCGTTTCTCCTGCGCGCCTTCCCACGAGCTTGATGTAGCATAATACCTTTTGGGGGGTTTGGGGTGTTAGATGCCCTTTACTTCCAGACCATCTCTGCGTGGTGGCTTTTGAGCGATTTCTTTGGTAAAGGGAGGAAATAAAAGCGGTTTGAGCGAATTCCCAGTATGAGCCAATCGAAGATGTCTAAATCCTCACGAGTGTCCTTGCGGTGTTTGGGGGTGGATATAATTTGTATTTAAGGTGTAGTGTTGCTCCGGTGGGTGGTGGTGTGGAGAGAACTAAAATGGAGAGAGCTTTTTCTTGCAAATGTAGTGTGTTTCATATCTCTTTTGTTTACAATGACCACCCCTTTTATAGAGGTGGATAACTTAGGGAATAAGCAACCTCTTAGATATTCTACTAATAGCTAGGTCTTACTTAGATACTAAGCAAGACGAAATATCTAAGTTACAAGTGGGGAAAAGATCTGGATCAATCGGCGGCCATCTCTCTGAGGTCGCAAGGAGCAAGCCCTCTCTGGCGACCCCTCTTGACCTGCCTGAAGGAGATTCACAGGATCTGCTACTTGCCTGGGACCGCAAGTGTTGTGGTCGCGGCGAGGTGGCTCTGATGCACGCCCGCTTTTGCTTTTGCGATCTCTCTTGTCATCCGGAGGTGTATTACGATGGTGATTCCTCTTTGTTGAGGTGGTGGAATTATTTATACCCATCAGTAAGGAATTCAAGCATGGTTGATGGAGCAGATAACAGAATTTGATTTCATTTTACCAAGGATCGACTTCGTTTTAATAATTAATACATAATAAAGTAGATAAAGAATCATACCAGATAGATCTAGTTGGATCAACGCTTTATCTACGGTTGATGGTTCAAGCACCAAACCGTCCAATTGTCAGGCCTCTAACGGTAATTCACTCGAACAATAGTCGGAATTCTCGAAGGACTGCTACCGAAAAAAAATCAATTGTTATGTCGCCGTTTCTTCTTCCCACAAAACTCTCTCTCAAGAAGCTCTATTTTATCTCTCTATAATATTACAAGAATATTGTGATACAAAAAAGATTGACATCCATTCTCCTATATGTGGGGTGAGGTGCCACTTGCTCTTCCCAGTTGGCTTGAGATTAGCTTCTTGATTTGGAGTGGGGAATAAGAAACTATTTTCCCAATAGAACAAGTATTTAAGATATCAATCAGATATATGATTGATTATCTGATTAAGTATTTTCTTATATATGTCATAAATTTAATATCTTATATTAAGTATATCCAATATGTATTATTAATACCTTATATTAATATATATATGTATATATATATGTATATATATATATATATATATGTATATATATATATATATATATGTGTGTGTGTATATATATATATATATATATATATATATATATATATATATATATATATATATATATATATATATGTCCAATATTAATATATATCTAATATCAATATGTATAATATTATTATTAATACCCAATATTATACATTTCTACTAAATAAATACTAGATTATTAATTTCCACTACAAAACTTTATAGTAGGTATAAATAAATCATTATTCGGTTTTCACTATAACCACAAATTAATTCCAGCTAGTTATCCATATGTGTGTGACCCGATATGTTTCCGAATATGTTGACTGTAAGTGCAAAGTGTATTTACAAAAATACACGTTACATTTAACGATCGTGATTAGCTTCCAGCAACACGTCACTATCCACAATTATCGGAAAGAGTCAAGTGCTATTACTATAACCTTTCATGTGAAACGGTTACCGCGTAAATAGAATCATTTCACATACGCAAAATCCATACAGTCGTTATTCAAGTGTCGATACATCATAGACCGTATCTTATAATCTGAATATAATATTCTCTCGAAGTCACTTTACTTCCATTTTGCAAAGACTTTCGAGAATAAGACATTCCTTAAAAGAATATCCCACTTAATAAAGTAAGTGGGTTAATCTATCGTATGCATTCTTCAATACACGCCCACGCACAGTTCAAGTGTCTTCACACTTCAATAGATGAGATATGTCGCTTTCTTCACAAGATAGAAGACATCTAATACGTGCTACTCTAATCGTACTATTAATGTCTCTTTTAATAAATCATCCGACTAGAGGTATTTAAGTATCAAACCATTTAAAGTGATTCGAGATTTCATCAGCCATAATCACTATTATGATTTCTCTATCATAGTTTGACATTTGGGACGTTATTATGTATACACAATCATAATTGGTTCGTTAAACGAACAAATATATAACAACAACAAAAGTCGTTTGTTATATGTATAAATATAAAAGCGTAGTAGAAATGATCCGACCCGGTCGGATCTGGTCTAACCTGATTGGGTTTAGGGCACTACACTAACACTTATTTATACAAGTGAATTGTGACAGTTAAGCAGTATCTAGATCTATCATTATAGACTCTTATTTCCAATAATAAGAACTGCATGCCACTTCCGAAAAAATTGTAACAAAGTTCTTGGATTACTAAATATTAATTGATTGTAACACGGGGATGTCGATTTCCAAAACGGTATGTCATACATACTATACTTAGAAAATCATGACACTCTTATTAACCTTATTGTACACACAAGGCTCCTCGTTATCTTGATCGCATGAAACTCATTTGATCATCAAAATAAAGAATCTATTTAATTAGAGAAACTTGTTTTAGTTCATAAATGGATCTCCTGAGCACACATAGCATGTTAGCATCTCAAGACATAAAGCCTTCATGCTAATATCATCTACATTATCTTACAGTCATGATATGCAGCTATAGCAAGCACAATCATAATAGATTTATGCATAGTTAATAACTTCGATGTTTTCCACACGGTATGCACCATGTAACCTTTTGTCATCAACTCAGCTTTATTGGTAACCACATCACCATCCATGTCAGTCTTTCATAAAATCATGTTACTCCTTACAGGGACATTCCCTTTCGGTTAATCCAACGAGGTTCAAAACTTGGTTGTCTCACACGGAATCTATTTCAGATATTATGACTCTGAGCCATATCTTTTTGTCTTGCCTCTCATGTATTCCTACATAAGTCGTGAGATCTTCAATCTCTAAAATGATATTGTCATATGTTCTAATTAGACTGATCATATAAAAACATGTAAACTGTTTTATTTCATCTTGTTATATGTCGTATTAGGCTGGACCACAACCTACGTGTGTGAGGTTGTTGGTTAAAGTATTAATAGATATGGATTGAGATATTAATTATTTACATGAAGAGACAATTAGTTGTGTCAATATACGTATACGTATACACACGAGATATATATATATATATATATATATATATATATATATATATATATATATATATATATATATATATATATCCGATTTGGTTCGGCTTCCGCTTTCCTGTTTTTTTTTCACTCCTAGGTATTCACCTTCTCTTTCCAAGCTTGAAGCAATTATTGAACTTGATCTGGTAGTAAATATCATTGCTTCCGCGTATTGACCAAGGTTCAAATCATGATCCCTTCCCTAATAAAAAAAAAGCCCCTTCCCCACTCCTCCCCCCCCCCCCCACCCCCACCCCACCCCACACACACCCTTCGACACACACACAGACAAAAAAAACAAAAAACAAAAAAACCCTTCTCTTTCCAAGCTTCAAATTCTGAAACAGGAAATTTTGGGTGGCAATAATGCCAGAGCTGGTCTGCTAAAACCAGAGCAAATAACCAAAATTGCCCCTCTCATTTATTGCAGCTTTGACCTTCGGAAGTGTTATGAGTTTTGACTTTGTCTCTTTTCCACGCAAATAGCCTTTAATTTCCTTCGCTTATATTGATGTGTCACCAGTAGTTTTGCAAATTCCTTTTTTTTTCTTTTGTTTTTTTGAAAAAACGCAAAATCCCTAAAACATAGTCTAACAAATATTTGTATTATTGCCCTTCAAAAAATTATTTGTATTATTTGTCAGTGGAAAATATTTGTTGCAATTTATTTATTTT
Organism: Gentiana macrophylla; assembly: GCA_026214975.1. Taxonomy (NCBI): domain Eukaryota; kingdom Viridiplantae; phylum Streptophyta; class Magnoliopsida; order Gentianales; family Gentianaceae; genus Gentiana; species Gentiana macrophylla. Next base: position 14,163 of record JAOBSW010000620.1, read on the forward strand.
TATTTTTTTCTTTTGCGGATACAAAAGATTACATACCTTAGTTATACCCCTAGTGGGGCTCGAATCCCCTACTGGGACTCGAACCCTGGTCTCTTTGGTCTTCAGATCAAGATATAGCCTAGTTAGCTAATTAAGTAGATGTCTTGATGCGTTGCAATTTATCAAAAGGCAATTTGCAAGGAATATATATTACAATTGATGTAACACTAGTCATATCCAACTCTATTATTTTATGACTGATGATGAGCAAAACATGCCATGTGTCGTTTATACATACTTAAGAAATACGGACAAAGCCCCAGGTGGGAAGTCCGATCTGGGAATCCGAGCCGACCACCGCAGGTCGGTCTGGTCAAGGCATGGCTCCAAGACAACTAAGTATGGACCGAGCAGGTCTAAAGAGCTCGGCGCAAGTCGGACTGAGCTTTCTTTGAGTTACGAAGTTGCCAGATAATCATGGAAAGAATCATGGGTCATTAAGACTTTGATTTGAATAATCAGCTATAATCGTAATTATCCTTTAAATTCGGGATATACACAGGTTAATCCTTAGGGGTTAAGAATCCTACTACTTGTGAGACAAGTAAGCGGGTGAGACACTATATATAAGCAAATCTACAGGAGCTACGAAAGACTTGATTCTGATACACTTATTGGATATGTAGGCAATTTGAGAGCAAACTCTCAGGCTCAGTCTAAACTCAATACCCAAATACATCGTCCCTAAGCTTTTAGATCTTGATTATTGTCTCTGGACTACTTCGGCCTGATTTAATACCCGACGAGATCCAGTTTCATCAATGACCACTCTGCATTAATTTTATTTAAACCATGATTATTTTTCAAATGTTAATTTTTGAACCTTAATAGCAACTATTTACTATATAAAAAGATGAGGAATTATGTACTTAGACGTGAAATACTAAAACCCATTAAATTGTTATAAAATGATGGTCACTTAAAATAATAACGTTTGTTGTAACAGACTTTTTACTCTTATAATTATATTGTTTTCGTTCAATGGTATGACATCCCGTCTATTGCAATATTTATAGACTCTACCAAGCATATTATAGCAATTTATATTTTTGCCAAGCCATAATGTATTTGTCCCTATTATTTGATGCATTATTGATAAATAAAAACATCGTAATTTTTTTTTTGAGAAAACATCGTACAGTGATACAAAATTATTTTCAAATAGGATAAATAAAAACTTACAACAAGTTTAAGATACACAATAATATTTAGATTACTTTTAGATGTTATACTAAACATCTTATTTTCATTATGTCACATAGTATTCTTTGGTATATATATAAACTTTTTGTGTATTAATCGACACCCTACAATAACAGCTCATTTTCTTTTTTTCAGTGTACAAAGAAAATATAAGTTAATAATAAAAGTTCATTTACATTTGTTTGAATTGTTATAAACGAAACGATTAGTATAATAAATATCATTTTGTATATTTGATAAACAAATGCAGCTCATGTTGTACTTTAAATATGACATAATAAAATAAAATAAAATTAAACGAAGACTAAAAAACAAGAAAATCCAAAAACTTTTCTACACTCTTATTAAAAAATCATCACTAAGCTATCAAAATTCACAATTGAAATATACTTATTGAAAATTATGGTTGTTTTAAAACGAACAAATAAAGGTAGAAAGAAAACAAATAAAATTAGAAAAAAAACAAACAAATAATTTTGCAGAATATTAACGTTCTATCATTAGAAAAAGAAAAAAAAAAACAAACTATAAGGTCAAAAAAAAATATCACGTCTATAGATAAGAAGGTGAACTCTCTTCTTTGGTGGGACCGAGTCATGTATTAACTGCAGCATGAAAAAGCCCAATGGTGAGAGAACTGATATGGAGGGTAATTATGATTTGGATGAGCAAAGGACGGATGTTGATATTTTCTCTTGAGTTTTCTTTAGATAACACTACATCCGATTAAAAATATAAATCGCGTTGATTTTGGCGTGCGTATTAGGAGGCGATATTAATCGAATTTTTATCTTATCGTGGCGAAATTACCTACAGCGAATTGTTCGATCGATTGCAGTGTAAGCGATGGGTAATTTCGTCGTGATAGTGTAAAATTCGATTAGTTATAATCTCTCTTAATATCGTGTCAAAATCGCGGTGATTTATATTTTTGACCGAAGGTAGTAGTATATATTTGACGGAAATCTGATATATATCGCTTTTAATTTAAAAATAGTTTTGTGATATCATATTTTTTTTTCTTATAATCATAACCAAGTTAAAATCTCTCAGAGGATGATTTATATTTTCAAAGGGACGGTTTTTTTTTTTTTTTTTTTTTTTTTTTTTTGAATAACGCGTACATGCCAATATGGTTTTATGTTTTGGTATACAGCAGTGTATGTTCTAGGACCCAAGTTACAGTAAATTGGAAAAAGCTTGAACCAATTAGTAGATGTTACAAAGCCTAAAATTACAGTGTACAAATTTGACGAAATTATTCAAACTGTTATCTTTTTTTTTTTCTTTTCTTTCCCTTTCCTTCTTCAGAACCCAAGTTATCAGTAAAAGGTTAACACGTACTACGACAAACTGGTAATAAATTAGAGGATCAGGATTGATTAAGAAACTAATCTTTCCAATTCAAAGTGAAATCCAATTTCTTCCCTTCCAGTTAAAAAGCCTCCACCGTTGAAGCTGTTAATACACCGGTGACCACTTCGTCTTCTTCATCTGTTTCCCACAAGAAATGTGCATACGATCCCAACACCATACTGCAAATCCAATCAGTAGTCAATTTATTAATTCTACTGTAAAACGAAAATCAAAGTACATAAACAGTGGCTTATACCAGATCCATAGGCTAAGTGACATGTGACAAAATCTATTTTTTTTTTTTTTTAATTTTATTTTTTGGCAGTTTTGCGGTTTAATTCATTCAATGGATTTCATTCAATCAAAATAGAGTTGAAGACTTTGTAAATCAGATTTGGACTAGAAAAAGAAAAGAGAAGTGATTATTATACCAATCATCAGGAGAAGCATGGACGGATCTGTCTAAGTAAGATTTAGCTCTGTTTTCATCTCCATAGCTTTCCCATATGAACTTTCCATAGAGAGATAATACTTCTCCATCACCGGGATTAGCTAATATTGCTCTTCCATAACACTCTTCTGCCTTTACATAATCCTTCTCCACCTTCACAATCAAATGAATGAATTCAAGCTATATTTGATTAATCAATTTAAGGACTGTTAATTATCAAAGCAATATGAAGGTACTGTATATCTACCTCATGCAAATACTTGGCGTAATTCCTGAGAAAGAGTGAATTCGAAGGGTCCGACTTCAAAATTTGCTCGTAATACATGCCCATGTTGATGTGATTACCGAAATCACTGCCGCCACCGCCGCCACCGGAGTTCCAGTTGTTTTTACCCAAACCGCCGCCAGGAAACCCTAACTCCTCAACTGGAATGGCATCTCCGCCATAACCTCTTTGATTCTCCGTATAAGCAATTGATCGAGTGTGGCTCTGGCTCTCATCTTCCTCTGGAATTCCATATTGAAATAACTTCGATCCGTACCTGCTCGGCGTCTTCTTTCCACCAAAATGTTCAATCTCTGACCGAATCATGTCCGATTCCGAGGACACTCTCCGAATGCTTTTTCGGCCATTATTAACTCCCAAATGCAACGAAGAAGAACTGCCGCTTCGCCTTTCAGAAGCTACGGTATCTTGTACCGGAATTGATACCGACAGTCTTGATGAATCAGAAGCCGCCATAGCTCCGGCGAAGAATGAACCGGAACTGCTCCTCAGAATCACAGATTTCATATTTTCTGATCAAAATGTTGACTGATTTTTGAATCTGATACTTCACGAATTTTACTAGTCTCATTTTATAGGAAAACGAAAATGCATCCTGGTCGTTGGATATGTGGGTTGACTTTCCAACCGTTCGATCAAGGACACGTTTAATATTTCACGTGAGCGCAGATGGGGGAATGGACCCACGGCAGAATTGTCGGCGGCTTGAGTGAGCTTTTCGTGAAGTTAAAGCGGTTAGTCTTCTATGGTCATTTCTATTTGCAGTGTGGCTGTGTGTGGCCTGGCAAGTGGCTATGTGATTTATTCCGGATCATGATTTGAATTTAGGGCCATGCGGTTTGAATCTAAATTAAATGTGTGGTCCGAAATAATATTGCGTAAAGCCACTCTCAAACATCCTCTCATATAAGACTAACTCAAGTTAAAGAGTGACAATGCAGCAGTAGTCCTACTACACGTGTCCTCTCAAAATCGGGAAGGATAGAAAATTGGTGGACCCCATTAAATATTTCGTTTTTTATTGACATGTAACTAATCTTTTTATTGTTATTATTGATAGGCATATAATTAAAAATAGGGGGAATGAGGAAGGACAAAATATTTCATCAATTAAGTAGAAGAATGATCTTTTAAACTTTCAGATAAAAGACAAAACTATTTATCCACTATCGAAATTCACTTGTGTTCGAAATTATTTATTTAAATTCATTCTGCCAAATTCATTGTCGAAATTCACTAATTTTCAAAATTCATTTATCGGGATTATTGATTTTGGGATTCATCATCAAAATTACTATCGAAATTCATTGATTTCGGGATTCATTAGGAGATTCATTTGATTTTCGGGATTATTTGTTTGTTCTTACCATTATAAAATTACGCATTGTCTCTTCTCCTATAAAAAATATGTAGTTGTCCTGTTGCTTAATAATATTTCAGATTGTGTCCTTATCCCTAATTTTCCATTAAAAAAACTGCATTCAAAACACATTAAAATTTTAAGACAAATAATACTTAGTAATGTATGTAACACCATTCATAAGTATAACTATGATCAATGTCAATCTGTGGATTTCATCTTTAAAAACAATGTTTAGATGATTTAATATATTTCAAGTGAAAATATAAAATAAATTATTTTTACTTTGTTCTTGAAAACTGTGAACTTGGGAAACCAATAGGTAAGATGAGAAATCAACGGGCATCCCACACGAGGTAAAAAGAAACCAATGGGTAGAGGATGGAATTTTCTACTAATTAGTCACATGCGTTTGAACGAGATGTAGTACTACTAAATTGTCCTTTCAAAAAAAATCTAAAAAGAAAGGTAAATAAATATTTTTGATAAATAGATAAAAATAGTAGTTTTATTCAATGATAGCAAGTAACAAAATAATTCTTGTCCAAATGTCAAAAGCCAAATGATTATTGGCCTAAGTCAATTCTCTATGGACATGAAATAATTTGAGTTAGATTTGAATATAGTACGGTTGACATTTTTTTTTTTTTATTGGTTTTGTTACAAATAAATAAAACAAAAATTATATTCATAAGTGGCATGTTAATTAAGACCCCTCAAGTGTGGGCAATCTGTCCAGGGTTCGATCTCGTGACATCTGGCTTTGATATCATGTTATAGATCAAAAGCTTACCGTTGTACTAAAATCAATTGGTGTTAGTAAATGTGCTACTATATTTCTTTATCATTGAAGAGTGTGGCGATTTGTGTTCATTTCTCCTCAGTGTGAAGCATCTCTCCCAACACTTGCACAATATTTTTTTTAATAATGTTCCAACTAGGGTTTGATCTTTAACATGGTATCGGAGTCAGAGGTTATGAGATCGAATCCTGGTCGGAACATTATTTATAAAAAATTGTGCAAGTGTTGGACAGATTGCCAACACTTGAGGAGGGTGTTGGGACAGATTGCCAGTTTGAATTAAAGAAAACTGAAAGATATCACCATTGAAGGAGCTTTAGCTCAAGGAAGAAGATAGAATCTTTTCATTCATTAAATCATACGGATTCTCAGTCTTGGCAGCATTTATGCCTTGTACAACATTCTGGATAACGTAATCTACTCCAACCAATAATACAAAGACACTTGGCATAAATCTAGGGACACACACATCACACATAATTAGTCTTTTATACCCTTAACTTTATCTCCTCTCAAACTAATATGTGGATCAACCACGTTTAGTTTGTTTTTGAAGATGCGAGAATGTTGATATAGGTAGAGACTTAGTGAAGATGTCAAGAACTTTGGTGAGGATGGAATGTAGCAAACCTTGAGCCTTTTTTCCAATTAGATTTCTAATGTAGTGTACATCCACCTCAATGTGTTTTGTTTCAGCATGATAGGTGGATTCTCGAGCTAAGGTAGTAGCTCTGTGTTGTCACACCACAAAGACTGGAGGCGCAGGTAGCTTGAATCTCATTTCCTTGAATCTGAATGATCCATTGAATCTCGGCTCCCAAATTAGACGAGGCCCTATATTACGATTCACAACCTGGATCTAGCCACAACTCATTGTTTCTTTGAACTCTAAGTGAGAAGAGATTTCCCCAAGTATACACAATAACCTCAGGTTGATTTTCTATCATGAGGATCTGCGACCCAATTTGCATCAGTGAAGCCATGAAGAGGCAGATTGTCACTTTAGGTATAAAGTGTAATCCTTGCTTGATTGTGCCTGTATAAACCTTAACAATCTTTTCAATGCCTTCCAGGTGTTCTCGTGCAAGGTTCTTGCATAAGCCCGACTCAAAGTATTCACCTTTGTGTAGGCTATGTCAGTCTACAGTGATTGTCAAATCTTTGCAGTGCCCCATATAGACTTCGTAAATGTGAGATTGGACAAAGGTGGTTCACCCCGATTAGGACTCAATTGCTTTCCGGTGACCATTGGTGTGGGACAAGGCTTGAGATGTTCCATATTCAATCTTTTGAGAAGCTGTGAAGCATAATAGGATTGAGTCAAGTACAATCCTGATTGATCTCTTACAACTTGCATTCCCAGGAAGTGGGAGACAGGGCCTAGATCTTTAAGAGAGAACTTTGAATCTAGCTGCTTGATGAACCTTTGAATCAAGGTGGGAGAATTCCCTGTGAGTAGGATATCATCCACATACACCAGGACAAACATCACTTTATCTTCCAGATGCAACATAAACAGAGAATTGTCTGAAACAGACTGTGTAAAACCCCAGCTGATCATCTGAGACCTAAAGGCATCAAACCATGCCCTAGGTGCCTGTTTTAGGACATACAAAGCCTTGTGCAGCTTGCACACATAACCAGGTCTACTTTTGTCCACAAATCCTTCAGGCTGCTCCATATAAACTGGTTCTTGCAAAGGTCCATTTAGGAATGCATTATTTATGTCTATCTAATTCACTGGCCAACCCATAGACACTGCCAAGGTCAAAATGATTCTAATAGTTGTTGATTTAGCCACTGGACTGAAGGTGTCTGTGAAATCTATACCATAATTTTGGTTGTACCCTTTTGCGACCAGTCTTGCTTTATGCTTCAAAACAGTTCCATCTGGCCTCAGTTTCAATTTGAATATCCATCTATTTCCAACAATGCTCTTACCTGGGGGCAGCCTTACTAATTCCCGGGTCTTGTTATGCATAAGAGCTTTGTATTCTGCTGACATAGCATCTTTCCAATCCTCTGACTGCAATGATTGTGACACACTTGTTGGTTCAGTAGGAAAAGAGTGAGCATTATTAATAGCAACAGAATATGCTTTAGGTTTAAATATGCCACTTTTAGATCTGGTTTGCATATGATGGTGTTTGGTTTGAGCACTTTGTGAGGTTTGAGGGTTAACAGGACTAATAGGCTGTGTGCTAGAAACTGATGCAGCACTTTGTGATTGATCATCTGTGTGATTTCTAGAAGGTGAAGGTGAGGTGGCTTGTTGTGGTGACTGATTGTCAATTTGTGACATCTGTGGTGGAACAATAGGACTACTAGAAGAACCAGTAGATGTAAAACTATGTTCACAAGGTGAATCATCAGACATGAAAGCATTAAAATGATTAGTTACCTGATTTGCAGGACTTACAGGAGCAGGAGTGCCTTCACCAAGAGATCTACTCAGGATGCCTTTTCCACCTCCGCTCTGAGTTGATGGGGGTGTTGGTACAAGGAAAAGGAGGAGAAGTGCTGTAAGAACTTGAGTGGAAGGTCTTGAGTGAAACCTTTAGAAAAGGGAAGTGTGTCTCATCAAAAACAACATTGTTGGAAATATAGATCCTACTGTGTCATCAAGACATTTAAACCCCTCGTGACAAGAACTTAGACCTAAGTTAACACATCTTTTGTGTGTGGCTGGAATTTAGTAGGCGAAAGGGCCTAAGATTAGGATACACAAGACAACCAAACACCCTAAAGGTTTTATAGGTAGGTTTGGTGTGAAAGAGGCACTCTACTGGGGCTTTGTTCTTGAGAACAGGAGTAGGAAGAGTGTTAATAAGGTGAACAGAGGCTTGAAAACTATGCCACCAGTACCTTAGGGGCATGCTAACTTGAGCTAGAAGAGTAAGACCAGTCTCCACAATGTGCCTGTGTTTTCTTTCTGCTCTACCATTTTGAGCATGGTCATGGGGACAAGGATGCCTAAAAACAATACCTTCATTGTGAGAAACTCTGAAATGATCTATACTCCCTCCCAATCAGATTGCAAACACTTAATTTTTGATAAAACCGAGTTTCAACAAGAGCCTTAAACTTTTGAAAGACATTAAAGGTCTCAGATTTGGATTTCAGGGGATATATCCAAGTGTACCTTGTGTGATCATCTATAAAATGCACATAATAGGTGTAACCTTCTAAATATTTTATAGGTGCAGGGCCCCACAAATCTGTGTGAATGAGATCAAAAGGTGTAGTGGCATGAGAATTAGATAAGGGATGAAACAAATTATGTGCTTTGCCAAACTGGCAAGACTCACAAAAGGATAAAGCACCAACAGTTTTGACATTGCAACAATTCAAAATAGTAATTAACACATGATTAGAGGGATGACCAAGTCTTCTATGCCACGTATCGGGGCTAGAATCAGACTTATTACAAGAGATTAATTTTTTGGAAACATAAAGACAAGCAGAACCACTTTTGGAGTGAGGGGAGTTCTGGTTAACAACTTCAAGTTGATGAATCTTGTAAAGGCCATCCTGAAGTTGACCCCTGAGAAGCATTGTCCCTGTAAGTTTGTCCTTGACAAAACAAAACACACCATTAAACTCTATAGACACAGGATTATCAGAGATAAGTTGAGAAATACTAAGGAGATTTCTTGTGATCAGTGGGACATGAAGAATATTGTGTAAGTGCAGGATGCCATGTGGTGTGTGAAGAAAGGAATGGCCAATGTGTGCTACTGATAATTTCTCACCATTACATACAGTCAGTGTGTCATTACCATTGTAGTTGGAGTTGATACTCATGTTCCCTATATCAGCTGTGACATGATTTGTTGCTCCACTGTCCAAGTACCAAGAGTGATCAGAAACAGTGCTTGGAGTGGCAATGAATCTTTGAATTTTGTTTTCCTCCACTTGCTATTGGTGTTGGTGTTGGCCCTGAAAGTCATGCTCAAATCTATGCCAACAGTCCTACAATCGTGTGTCCATTTTTACCACACAACCGACATGTCATCCTTGGTCCGGACTTGCACCACCCCTACCACCTCTATTTCTTCCACCTCTGTAACCCCTCTCGCCTCTGTTGTTATTACTTTGTGGTGAATAGTTGTTGGTTACGTTCGTGACTTCCCGGAACCATAGGCGACAAGGTGAGCGAGAGGATTTGATTGTCCAATAACAGATCCATTTGTTAGGTTGTGATTGGGATTGAACCTTGCTAGAGTCTTTCATGTGTCAACAAGCGAGATTGAACTTCAGGCCATGTAAGTGAACCAATCCGAGAGGTGATGTTGACAATCACGACCTTCATAATCTTTGTCCAAACCTCCTAGTGTGGCGGTATAAGTTCGAGACTTGGATATAGGATATCCAATTTCTTTAAATCATCCTTTGTAAGACTTCATTTGAGCCAAATAATCACTCATAGATTTACCACCTTCTCGATTTGGTAAGAGCTCTCTTAAATTCTAACATTCTTGCTTGATTGATTGTTAAAGAGTGTCTCAGAGTGGCCCAGATTTCATGAGATGTGCTACAACCCATCACTTCTACAAGAGCACTGCTCATCATAGAACTTAGGAGCCATCCCATCAACAATTGATCCAATCTGTATCCCACTCTTGATGGCAGGATTTAAAATACCGATTAGTACGAGTTTGTGCTTGGAGGTCTAGGTGTGGTGCCAAACAGAAAACCATCCAGTTTGTGTCCTTTAACTATAGGCAAAATAGTGTATTTCCATAGTAGATAATTTTCCCTTGTAAGTTTCACAGTGCATGTCTGATTTAAGTGCCCTTGAAAAGGGGATCCTTTGTGATTCAGTGCACTCGGAGATGGTGACCGGAGAAATGAAGGAATAGCAGGTATGGTGGGTGGTAAAACAGTACCTGACATCTGAGAAATAAATGGAACTCCATACATGCTTGAGGGAGGAAACATGAATCCTTGGTATGGAATTGATCCAACTGTTGTTCGATGCTGAGTGAAGGAACCAAGATCTGTTGAAGTAACCACAGAGCTGACATTCGCCTAAATCGGAGTAGAGCTAGCATTTGCTGAAAGCGGAGTGGTGATTTCCGGCCCGGTGCTTCCATGATTACGTTCGAGTTTGATGGTGCCGCCGATCGGAGGGTTGAGGTCCCAGTACTCATGACGCAAGTCTAATGCTCCGATACCAAGTTTGAATTAAAGAAAACTGAAAGATATCACCATTGAAGGAGCTTTAGCTCAAGGAAGAAGATAGAATCTTTTCATTCATTAAATCATACGGATTCTCAGTCTTGGCAGCATTTATGCCTTGTACAACATTCTGGATAACGTAATCTACTCCAACCAATAATACAAAGACACTTGGCATAAATCTAGGACACACACTTGTCACACATAATTAGTCTTTTATACCCTTAACTTTATCTTTGCCCACACTCTTAAATGATAAGAAATAAAGTAGCGTCTTTACTGGCACAAATTGGTTTTAGTACAACGGTAAGCATTTGATCTTTAACATGGCAAATGGAAAAAAAAAAAAAAAAATTGGGGCTCAGCAGTTGCATCATGGTTTGAGCTTTAGGGAGTATTTGGAGCAATAGTTGTGTGATATACAACGGATGAGGTTTATACCTTTTGTTTGTTATTCTTGAATATTTGGAAGGCCTGTTGTAGTGCAGTTTTTTATGATTCTCTTATTTATGTCTCTCATGTCATCACTTCTTCGGTCACTGGAGCAGCAGAGTTTCGACATGCCAGGCTATGGCCTCTTTTCGCACGGGGTCTGGGGAGCTTGTACACCCGGTCGTTTAGAGTGTACCTCCTATGGGCAGTTGGAAATGTAATACTGATGCCTCTGTCACGGAGTTGGCCTCTGGTGTTGGCTTAATTTTTCAGGGATGCGCTTGGTTCAATTCTAGCTGCTTCTTCGATATGCTTTGACCCTGGCATAAGTCCAAAGCTACTAGAGATGCATGCGATTCTGTTGGCGATGGAAGATGCTATCCGTCTAGGTCTCTCGGTGGTTATCTTCGAGACGGACCGCTTGCCATGTGTTCAAGCACTTTCGCGGCCGTTGGATGATATGTCAGGTTGCTTGGCTTGCCGTCCTTCAGTTATGCTTCCTTTTCGTTTGTCATGCGAACTGGTAATTTTACAGTTCATTTGTTGGCTAGGCATGGTTTAGTTCACCTTGGTCGTGTTGATTAGGATATAGCCCACCCTCATAATGTAATTCTGCCGCTATTGCGGATTTAACTTAATAAAATTTCTTTTTACCTCCGAAAAAAAAAGAGAAAAGTAAATGGCAAATTGAAAATCAAAGGAGTAGTATCTCTATTACGGAATGATAGACATTTTAGCATAAGTTTTATTATCTACTACTACCTCCGTCCCATAAAAAATGTCAATTTTTTGTGGTGCATACTGATTAAGAAAATAATTAATATATTGTATTTTAAGTAGTGATAGACATTTATGCCCCTATCATATAATAAATGCTCTTTTAGAATATGAAATGAATATATAAACGTTAAATGTTATGATAGGAGTATGTTTAGAAAAAAATGTATTAAATGATGTATTGGTTTTTTAAATTGACATTTTTTATGGGATGGAGATAGTACTATTGTTTTAAACCAGGGAAAACATCAATTGACCAGCTTAAATTTTGTTTCATGTAATTTTTTTTATTTATAATTTTAAACTTTTATCAACCAAAAAAACACTGCCATAATCGGTGCAATGCACCCTTGGGAAATAATTCTATATGTGATATCCCACGTTGAAGAATAGCCCTCCTATAAGTGTAAGACATAAATATCTTGTTAACTCAGATTAGTTTTTTTAGACCAAACGATGACGACAATTTAAGCAGTTGATCGAATCATTTATGGGTAACTTAACGCTACCAGATCCGAAGTCCTTTATGCCTCGCTTAGCGTTGTCATACCCGGGTTTTCGGGGTGTTACACTGATCTCAATAAAAGAGAGTGAATTCAAAAGCATAATGAGGTCACAAAATTATGATTCGTTTCTTTTATAATCCTTGAGATTATCATGTTAGAGGGAGCAAAATTAATTGGTACCAGGTTGCTACAATTGCTTAGGGTGTGTTGTTATCGGTATTATCATGTTAGAGGGAGCAAAATTAATTTATCATGTTTTCAGTTCTTGAATCTTACATTTTTTTCGACCTCCTCTTGCACTTTATCAAAGAACCACTGACCAAGTGGTTATTATCGAGGCCCCCTAAAAACTCTTTGATTCGAGTCCCAGTTAAGACAAATGGTTACGTGCATTATATTTTATGCTATCGGTTGTTTTAAAAACAAAAAAAAAGGACAAATTGTATCAAGTAAAATTGTATATATATATATATTATACATTATCGATATGAATTATAAAATGAAATGAAATGTGAGCGGTATGGGCCTGGAGGGAGACAGGGATAAACCAGATCCAATTATTACGTAGGTCCCATATCCTTTGTGCGCCCATCCCTTCTATTTTTGTATTGTTTTCGCCCATCATTTTTCCCCATTCCTTTCTTGTGAATTGCGGGGTCTGTATCTTCCTCTCATTATAATTGGGGGCCATTAAAATTTACAAAACCACTTCCACTTACAATCGATCATGGTAATTTTATCGTACGAAGTCTCTATTACATTCGATCGTCAGATTTGCGTTACGTGGACAATAAACAAAACAGTTTTGTTTTTATATACATACGGCACACATCTGACGGTCGAATCCAATAAAAGCTCCCTACCTAAGAATTTTCTGATCAATCATGCAGGTCGTTTATTGAGGATTTCACTGTAGGGATCTGTCTACGTGGCGAGGATCTCAACCACACAGATTTCACGAGGTGGAATACACAAATCTTCGTGTGTGGAAATTGTGCATGGCCCAGATCCGCTTAGCGTAGGGGTTCCTAAGAGGTCCCCAGTGATAATTTTCCAATCATGCATGGCTCCATAATTTAACTCACAAGTGTCAAAACACAACTGAATTTGATTACTCGTGCCAATTTAATTAATTGAATCAGCAACAAATCATTTTATCATTTTTGGTTTTTAGTCTATCACATTTAAACTGGCAAAACGACATGAATTTGGACAAAAGTTTGAACACTTTTTTTTTTTTTTTTGGTAGCAAAGTATTGTTATGGCCGTATTTGATAATGTCACGGTTAATATTCAAATTTACAAATGTCGTTTGACATTATCGATTTTTTTTTTTATGGCATTATCAATTTGAGATAATAATAAGATTGAATCAATAGTTTGTTAAAATAATATGTTTTGAATTTAAATTATGATAGAGTAGTTAGTATAGATTATTTGGTTTAAATAGACATCTATTTGAATAGATGTCTATCTTTTCTATTCATTATTATTATCAACCAATGCAATGCAATCAAATTTATTTCTCTATCAGAAATACTCGGCTAACGTCATTTTTTAGATCCTGGTCAATCGTAAGGAAATTCCTTTAGATGGGAGGTGGTTACCGTAATCTAAACGAAACCCCATCTGGCCCATCTCACATCTTTCAGAATTTTATCTTTGATTTGTTTTCTATGGTATTTCACTTATTTTAAATAAATCTCTTCTTCATGATAAAGTCTACAAACAGCAGGAGCAACCCAGCCAAGAGTACAACGGAACAAGTCAGAAAAGTGGAACTTGTGCAGCAAGATAGATAGTTAAGGGGGAGTTGGAATATTCCTTGAATATTCCAACATTGACCGGAATATTCTCGAATATTCCAATGTTGACTTTAATATGCGGAATATTCCCTCAACAATTAATCACAGCGTAGAATTGAAGGGAAAAGTATAAATAGCTAGATCTTACACTGTAACACTAAGATCATTGTTATGACATAATATAGAAAGCTTCAATACTACTTCAAATGGTGTTTTATGTCATTTTTCTACATGGTATCAGAGCGTCCAAATAGATCCTGATTCCACTTCGTTTCATCCTCCTTATTTCTGCACATTCTGTTGTTTTTTTTTTTATGGCAAATCAGCAACATCAAGTAGTTCCCCTTCACCCAAATGAAAACACATCCCTTGTGTGGACAAACCTGCAAGAAAAATTTTCACATGGTGATTTCAGGTTATCAGATTTGCTAGAAGAAGTAAATTCAATAAGGCAAAATGATCTCAATTTTACTGACTACAACAAAGCTGAGGCAGAACACATTGTCAATCAGGCTGCTGTTCTAAGTGCAAACTTTGGATCTCATACTGGTAAGGTGGCTGGTAAGTCTAAGTACTTTCATTCAGAGCATTGGATTATAGATTCTGGTGCCTCTGATCATATAACATGTAATCTTAACTCCTTCTCATCCTACGCTTCTATTCCCTGCATTTATGTTACCCTACCTGATGGAAATAAAATTGTGGCCACACATCAAGGTGCTGTTCAACTAACTCCTACCTTAAAGCTCACCGATGTCTTGTATATACCATCTTTTAAGCACAATTTGTTGTCTCTTAGTAAACTTCTACTTCAGAAATCTCTATCTGTTATTTTTTCAACTAATCTTTGCATTCAGGACATTATGAGCAAGAAAATAATTGGTTTAGCTAAACAAATATATGGCCTCTACTACTTAGTTCCACATGCCTTATTTTCCCACATACAGCCTACTCATTCTACATCATCTACTGCTGCAGCTGTCAAGACCAAGACTGCTATATTTGCAAATAAATCTGATGCATACTTGTGGCATCTTAGGCTAGGGCATATGTCCAATAAGGTTGTCAATGATGTAAGGCTCATAGAGCCATCTGTTGGTTCTTTTCAAATCAATGAATGTACTGTTTGTCACCTTTCAAAACATAAAAAGTTATCCTTCCCTTTAAGTGATTCCATGGCTGCTACAGCCTTTGATCTAATACATGTTGACATATGGGGACCTTACAAAAGGGCCACTATCTATAATGAACATTATTTTCTTACCATAGTGGATGACCACACTAGGTACACATGGATATTTCTTCTTAAGAATAAATCACAGGCCAGCATACTTGTAAAACAATTATGTGCCTTCACTCAAACTCAGTTTCACAAAACTATTAAGACCTTAAGATCCGATAATGGCCCAGAGTTTAACCTCACTGAATTCTATGCTCACCATGGAATCACACACCAAACCTCATGTGTTCATACTCCTGAACAGAATGGCATCGTTGAAAGAAAACACCAACATATCTTAAATGTGGCCAGAGCACTTAAAATCCAGTCACATATACCCATATCCTATTGGGGATTTTGCATACAACATGCTGTTAATCTCATAAACATCACTCCATCTCCAAAAATCCAACACCAAAGCCCTTACCAAAAACTATTTCTCAAACCACCATTGTACTCTAACCTCAAAGTGTTTGGATGCCTAGGATTTGCTAGCACACCTCCACCACACAGAACTAAGTTTGATGATAGAAGCATACCATGTGTGTTTCTCGGGTACCCACCAAATGTTAAAGGTTATATACTCCTAAACCTTCAAACAAAAAACATCTTCATATCTAGGAATGTCCTTTTTCATGAACACATCTTCCCCTTCACAATACAGACAACACACAATCCACATCATCCTTCCTACTCTTATCCCATACCTGCTTGCCACAGCCATCTACCTTTTGATCTCACTTCCATACCTGCTCCATCTTTCCACCATGAGCCTCATTCACATTCTCAGCAATCCACAACCACTACAAACTCTAATACTCACCAGGACACATCTCCTTCCACCTCTCCAGCATCATCCCACCAGAATTTTTCTAATCCAACATCTCCAGAATCATCCCCAGAATCATCCCCAGCTGATCTTCCTCTCAGACAGTCCTCTAAACCTAAACAACCGCCTAAGTATCTCAAGGATTATGTCTGCCACAATGCCTCTACCACTACCAAATACCCTATCCAAAATTACTTGAATTATGATTCATTGGCACCTAACTATAAACGTTTTGCTTTGAATGTTAGTGTCTCAGATGAACCAACTACCTATCAACAGGCCATCAAGGATGACAAATGGAAAGAAGCCATGATGGCAGAAATCAATGCATTGCAAAACAACAATACTTGGACTGTTGTTACTCTACCTGCAGGAAAAAAGGCAATCGGGTGCCGATGGGTTTATAGAATTAAATATCTTCCAGATGGGCAAGTGGAAAGGTACAAAGCCCGGCTAGTTGCCAAGGGCTATACACAGCAACCAGGGGTGGATTACACAGATACTTATGTCCCTGTTGCCAAACTTACAACAGTCCGGGTTGTTCTAGCTGTGGCTGCATCTGCCAATTGGCACCTTGAACAACTTGATATTAACAATGCATACTTACACGGTGACTTATCTGAGGAGGTCTACATGCAGGTACCACCTGGGTATCACACAGCTCTACCTAATGCTGTTTGCAAGCTGAACAAATCACTTTATGGCCTCAAACAAGCCGGTCGTCAATGGAATGCTAAACTTTCAGCCTACCTACTCAGTCTGGGGTTCAAACAATCAAGAAGTGACTACAGTTTGTTTACCAGGGGCTCACAAAGCACATTCATTGCACTCCTAGTCTACGTTGACGACATCATCCTTACCAGTCCTAATTCGACTCTCATTCAAGAAATTAAGCTCAATCTGGACACCGCATTTAAGATTAAGGATCTGGGTAGATTACACTATTTTCTTGGGGTCGAAATTGCAAGAAGTTCCAAAGGGGTTACCTTGTCTCAAAGGAAATACACTGTTGATTTGCTTTCTGAATTTGGTCTCTTGGCTTGCAAACCCGCTGCTACCCCCATGATTACTAGCTCCAAATTGTCCAAGGATGACTCACCTTTGCTGTCGGATAACTCCAAATACCGCAGTCTCGTCGGCAAGTTGATTTATTTGACTTTCACCCGACCGGATATCAGTCTAGCCGTCCAACAATTGTCCCAATTCCTTGATTGCCCAACAGTCAACCACCAACAAGCTGCCATTCGGGTGCTGCGTTTTCTCAAAAAATCTCCAGGGCAAGGGTTGTTGTATCCCGCCGGATCTGGTCCCGTTTCCGCTCCACTTTCCCTCACGGCATACTCCGATTCCAACTGGGCTGGATGCACCGATACTCGTCGATCTATTACTGGGTGGTGCATCTTTCTCGGCAACTCTCTAATTTCGTGGAAGGCCAAAAAGCAAAGCACCGTATCCAGAAGTTCGGCGGAGGCAGAATACAGAGCGTTAGCCTCCACCTCATGCGAATTACAGTGGCTCGTTTACTTGTTGACTGACCTGGGAGTCAAACTCCATTTACCCATTCCCCTTTACTGTGATAATAAGAGCGCATGTTACATCGTGGAAAATCCGGTGTTTCACGAGCGGACTAAACACATTGAGCTCGATTGTCATTTCATCCGGGATAAATTCCAAGCCGGCCTTCTCACACCCACTTCCATCTCTACTCATCATCAGCTTGCGGACATTTTCACCAAGCCACTTGATGCTCCACGGTTTGACTATCTCTCCTCTCAATTGGGCACTTATTCCATTTTTTCCCAGTCCGGCTTGCGGGGGGGTGATAAAGTCTACAAACAGCAGGAGCAACCCAGCCAAGAGTACAACGGAACAAGTCAGAAAAGTGGAACTTGTGCAGCAAGATAGATAGTTAAGGGGGAGTTGGAATATTCCTTGAATATTCCAACATTGACCGGAATATTCTCAGAATATTCCAATGTTGACCAGAATATGCCCGGAATATTCCCTCAACAATTAATCACAGCGTAGAATTGAAGGGAAAAGTATAAATAGCTAGATCTTACACTGTAACACTAAGATCATTGTTATGACATAATATAGAAAGCTTCAATACTACTTCAAATGGTGTTTTATGTCATTTTTCTACACTTCATGTCATCATACGTGCACTCTTTTCCTCCCTTTTCCATGATCTGACGAAGATGTGAGAATTGTGTATTGATTGATTTTTATACGCCATGGTATCATTGGGCTATGTCCAACTTCTATTATTTTGTTAGCCTCAGGAGAATAATTTGTTCCCGTATGTCACTGCTGCCGGACTTCTCCTTTTCGTTGATTTTCTTTTCATCATCAAAATAAATTGTTCTCCCGTCATTATTTGTCTTCCAAACTCCAGCGATACGTGATTCACTCCTTATTTTATTATAAAAAAAAGATGATCCAATCACTTAAATGGTGATAGTCCCTTAAAATGTTTCTTTTTCCATCTCTTCTAAGCTCTCTACACCTATTTCCTTATATCAAAAAAAAAAAAAAAAAAAAAAAAAAAAAATCTAATGTTAAACTTCTTTTAAAATCAATTTCTTAATCTTTTATTATTATTTGTCTTTTTTTTTTCTTTTCTTTTCTAATTATCAAAATCAAATTTTCTCTCTCAATTCACTCCTTTCATCGGTAGCTATACTTTCACTCACTTGATTTGCTCTATCTCAATCTATAATTTCTTCTATATTCTTTTTTATATTGGGTATCTCATCATCTTAAGGATGATCTTCCCTCCAATCATAATAGAGAAATAAAATTGATTGCATTGATTGATAATAATAATGAATAGAAATACAATGTTTATAGACTAATTGATGATAGAGATCTATTCAAATAGAACTCTATTTAAACCAAATAATCTATGCTGACAGCTATGTCATAATTCAAATTCAAACACGTTATCTAAACAAACTATTGACTCGATCTTGTCATTATCTCTAATACGCAACCACAATCTCATGGTAATGGAATGAACTTGGAGATTGACTTGTATTTAATGAATCTTGTTTCCTTCACATGATGCCTGCAACAAACTTCTCCATATCAATCGACAAGAACTGCTTCACATCAATCTGCTACTGCTTGAATCTGCAATGGATGACTCGATATTTTTTCAAGAGTAATAGAAGAAGTAATAGAGAGGAGGAAATATTTGGTGGAAAGATAATCCTTAAGATTATGTGATACCCTAAAAGAAATAAAAGAATTTACAGATTGAGATATAGCAAATCAAGTGAGTGAAAGTATAGCTGCCGATGAAATGAGTGAATTGAGAGAGACAATTGATTTTGATTACTAGAAAGAGAAAGAAGTGAGAGAGGCCCGTGTGGGGGTGAAATGGATCTTTTGGAGGTTGATTACTCTAAAGAAGATGCCCAAAAAATCAACATACAAAAATATTGAGGAGGTGGGTGAGGATTTGGGGAACTTTGCAAAAAGGTTTATGGGGTTTTGGAAGATCATTATGACAAGAGAATAATTTATTCTGATGACTAAAACAAAATCAACAGGAAAAAAATATATGAAAGATGACAGAGATATTGCTGATGTACATGATGTAAAAGGTTAATTTTGTATCCTGTACTTGATGATGTAATTGGTATTAATGACCTAGTATAAAACGACACAAGTAAGTGTAAACAACATTGTATCAAATAATATTCAATATATAGTTTTTTCATCTCTTCCGATTCCTCTCGTTGTTTCCATTGCTGGCTCCGGCCAAAACCTAGCCATCAATTTCAGTTTCTTCACATGGTATCAGAGAGAATCAAAGCTTCTGCCATTATATGTGCCACGTTTTCTCTGTTTGATTGATGTTTTCGTATTTTTCGTTGAGTTTTTAGATCTTCACTGGTTCGTCCTCGAGTTTCATCCATGGCGAAAGTTGTCGATACCGAAATTACTCCATTGCATCCTCTCTACATGCATCTTGTTGGGGAAAACACCACCGGTAAGCATGTTGTCTAACAAATTAATTTAAACCAGATTTCGGAACACATGAACACGTTTGAACCAAAATTAATAAAACGAGACAAGAAAACTTATTGACTGAGGTGAGTGCACCACTCTGTCCTTAAGACGTTTTGCTCCGATTATGTGCACACGGTAATGACAATCGTCTCCCAAGATACAACAGTCACACTTTATTCGGATAGTTGTACTTTAATGAGAAGAAGACGGCGAATCAATCATGTTCTGTAAATCTCTTGTTGACTCAAAAAATATGCAAGGTGTTTATGAGTATTTAATTGCAATCGGCCAGAAATTTGTCTAAGGAAAAGCTTACAAAAAATCCACTATTTTTCACAAAATTGATGAGAATTTATAGGAGAAACGTGTCCGGTTATTTAAATGTTGCAACCTTTAACCGAAAGGATACGACCTCTTACGGGGTTGTAACCTTTCTCCGAACCGACGCGACTCTCCATTAATTTTTAATTCAAATTTTCCAACAATCCGTCACATGAATGAAAATTAATGTATATGCAATGCAGACTCTGAAGAGATCACATGCTGAAATCTGTTGCATTGGGCGAGGTGGTTTTGCTGCCTTGAACCTTTCGTAGTAGAGTACCATCGGACATACCCGGCTAAGCAGTGAACTAGGTCTTGAACTGCTCAGGATTTGGTGCATACCTAGACAATGATACCTACACAACAGATGCCTAGACAATGAGGTTCTCATGGTTTTGTCCGTTTTGGACCTGGATAACCTTGGTTTCAGAAAGTGTTTTACAGAATTCAGCCTCAAAATTCTCATAGAAGTGGCCTCACTTCCACTTACATAGGTGACCTGCTATATAAAGAGTACTCTTCAATACCCCACTTGATTTAACCAAGATATATGAATCATTAAAAGCTTAATGCATAACCTAAACCTTTCAGCAGACATCACTTTTGTTTTAACAGAATGGGTAAGTGCTAATTGTCCCTCATAACTTAGTTGTCCATTTTGAACCATGATCTTGGAATCTCCAGTCACTATGGTTGGGTTGCCACTATAAGGGAACATGCGTAATAGGCTTCAATCTCATTCTGTTTGTCAAAAAATTGACACCCGATCTCTAGCTAAACCTTTTTATAAGCGGATCCACAAGATTATGCTTCGACTATATATAATCAAGGAAATCAAACCATTAAAGATCAATTGTTTAATGGTATTATGTCTACGACGTATATGTCGAGACTTACCATTATTTATGCAACATTGTGCAAGTCCTATAGCCGACATACTATCACAATGTATGTTGATAGGAGGAATGGGCTTTGGCCAACAAGAAATATCCACTAAGAAATTCTGAAGCCACTATGCTTCTTCTCCAGCTTTATCCAATGCAATAAACTCCGATTCCATAGTGGATCGAGTTATGCATGTTTGCTTTGAGGATTTCCAGGAAACTGCACCACCACCAATAGTGAATACATATCCACTAGTGGATTTTGAGTTTTTACAGTCAGATATCCAGTTTGCATCACAGTATCCTTCAAATACTACTGGATATCTTGTATACTGTATTCCAAGGTTCATTGTAAATTTCAATTACCTTAACATCCGGTCAAGGGTTATCCAATGAATATACACAACCAATGGTTTTAGGCCATATTTTCACTTGCTTTGGTTTGAGTACTTCAACCGTAGCCAAACACCCCTACACTTTCATGAATTTGTAGCTAGGCTTGGGGCCTTTCCACAATTTATACGGGGTTTCATCCTTCTTCTCAGAAGGGATCCTACTCAGAATGAAGATTACTAAGAAGATAGCTCCCCCCACAAGTTCTAAGGTAACCCCAAACGTATCAACATAGCATTCATCATATCTTCAAGAGTTCGGTTCTTGCATTCAACAATACCGTTTGACTAAGGTGTATATGGTGTAGTTGTTTGATGAATGATGCCGGCGCCTCAGCAAGATTCATGAAACAATACATCTTAACCACCACCACAATCACTAAGGATACACTTGATCCGTTAGCTACTTGATTCTAAACTTCATTCTCATAATCATTAAAGACATCGTTCGTTGCACAACCATGTTTCACGTGTCTCAGTACGTACTTCTCCAAGCACAAGATGAGATTGACCAGTCACGGGAACAACATACAGTGCCACAACTAGCATGTACACATGTGTCACAACCGGCACAGTCTTATTTTGATTCATCTCGGTGTTCCCTGTTGGAAAAAAATTAGTATTTAGGATATTGACGGATTATGAATAACTCCAAGGCACGTTAAAAAAACGCTGTATTTTAAAAGATGTTCGTCTCACACGATTAGTCACTTAGTGATCAAACCAAAATCTCTCTCAGGATATATTGGAGGTGTTTGATTCAAACAATGACTTGTTAGAATAAAACCCGAGGACACTCAAAGTTTTTCCTGATGATGATGTGACTTAATATGAATTCGTTTGCATGCATGTTCCTTTTATAGGCTGAAAGTACCCCATTCACGAAGTCAGGGCCGGCCCTCGCTTGTATTGGGTCTAAGACCAAGCTTCCGAATTGGGCCTTTTAGTTGAAATTGTTTTTTTTTTAAAACATACTTATTGTTAAATATTTTTTCATAAATAAATATTTTGGTTATCGTTTGCTACGAGTTGCCGTACGAATTAATGTTATCACAATGAAGCGGGGTTCGACCTAAATCAATGCATGCATCAGTTCATGAAGGGATATGCATTTTCAGATACACGCATTTTCGAACTGATATGTACTTACCATTTTGTGTAAGGGTTGCATGCTTTCATCCGGTGCAAGGAGTACATCCATTCGTTTATGGGGTTATTTGCAACCTATAAAAGACATAAGTATGAAGACGAAAATCCATAAATTTGACAACATCATTAGAAAACTTTGAGTGTTCTCGGGTTTGATTCAAACAAGTCATTTGTTTGAATCAAACACCCCATTGTATCTGAAAGAGATTTTCATTTGATCCCTTAGTGACAAATCGTGTTGGACAAAACATCTCTTAAAAGACAATGTTATTAACGTGCCTTGGAGTTTCTAATTCTCTGTCAAATCCTAAGTACTACATTTTTTCCAACACTTATCGCATTTTTAACATCCGTATATGCAAAAAATTAATAAAACTTGTTTGTATATATCTATTTTTTTTGGGTCAAGTAAATTTTTTTATTAGGGCCTTTATCAATTAGAATAAAAATAAATTTGGGCCTCTACCAAAAAAGAAAATTAACATATTTTTTAGGTTGGATCGGATTAAATCTACACGATTTTTTTTCTTTTAGCGAAACATGTACCGTTGGGCCTCCCGACAGAATTGGGCCTAAGACCCGGGTCTCGAAGGCCTTAGGGGAGGGCCGGCCCTGCACGAAGTGAGGTACTCTTACGCGAAAAGGTAAGGCTCATATGTGTTCGGCCCAAAAATTGCAACTTGTGGCTTCATGACATGCATCTTTCTACTGGTTCATGAATCTGAATTCGAACTGATGCAATTTCCGAAAATGCATGAATCAGTTCATGAACTGATGCATGTATCTGTTTATCAGGTCGAACCCCGTTTATCATGTACTATACAGACACAACCTTGATTAAATTAGTAGCTACTAGCATCAAACATTTTTTTTTCCTTTTTCCCCAAAGCAATAATCAATTCTCGATTATCCATTTCTTTTTTTTAAATATTTTGTAAACCCAGAACAGAGATCAAATCTCGACAATACCCCTTAATTTTTTGTTTACGAAATATAGTGTGTGTTCTCAAACGAAATGAAAACATAACTAGGAAGAATAAAATAGAGGAAGATTCAGTTTGGGATAAACCGATAAACAACTTTAAACGATTTCGGTTCTGCACAACGGTGATCACTAGCAACGACAACATAAAAAATCAAATGGATTTAAGTGAACCAGAGAAAACGTCTTCAGATTGTTGGGGAAAACTCCACCGGTAATTATGTTGTCTAACAAATTAATTTAAACTAGATTTCGGAACACATGAACACGTATGAACCAAAATTAATAAAATGAGACAAGAAAACTTATTGACTCAAGCAAGTGCACCACTACTCTGTCCTTAAGACGGTTTTGCCCCGATTATATATGTGCACACGGTAATGACAATCGTCTCCCAAGATACAACAGTCATACCTTTTTCGGATTGTTGCACTTCAATGAGAAGAAAACGGTGAACCGATCATTGCAGTGCGATGAGCCCTAATTTCGAAGAACAAATTAGGGTTTGTAGATGAAAATTTCACCGAATATTTTATTTTTTCATGCTCTTCATTTTGAGACTTAGTTCGATATCTTTACATCGTTTTTTATGAGATTCACTGTCGAAATTCATTCAGTGAATCTAAAAAAACAGTGAATCTCGAATAATATAGCATCTGTGATCGGCAACCATCTATTGCAACTTGATGGATTTTTTGCTATTATAAAAGAAAAAAAAATGCTGGAACAGGAGCTGGCGAAGAAGATGGACGGAGCCGAATTTTTCGGGATGATCATGGTCACCAGGTTGGTGTACATGGCCGACGACGAGGAGCAGGATCAGCTTCCTCTCAGCCAATTGTGACCAAAATAGCAACAGTGGGCTCGGCTCAGCCCACCACTTCGACTCAAACGAGTGATTTAGACCAATCAGGGTTGGCCAATATTACACCACCTCAATGGCAGGGCATCTTGGATCTTTTAAGTGTTCCAAAACCACGGGATCGCTTGACAGGTAGCTCTGCATGGATTAATGTCACAGGAGCTACTCACCATGTGACATGATTTTTTGAGTGGCTCGTTGATCCTCAGAAAATAGTTCAATGTCCCATCGGGTTGCTGATTGAGCTAAAATTCACCCAACAAAAACAATTTATAAAGACTCGAAACCGTGGGCAAACTAACTCTCTAACCGGCAGTGTACCGGGTCGATTGCTAGAATAGCTACAGGAGTACGAGGTCGAACCCAAGGGAAAAGTGTTTGTGAGTACCAAAGCGAACGTGTTACGTAGTCTAGGTGATCAATGTTTTTAAAGTGCTTGTTTACTACGACACTAAAGTGATTCTTACTAACGAGTCTAAAGATAGAAAAGAAAGAAAGAAGATTAAACTACTAGGTTTTAAAGATATTGACGATACGGGATTTCACCCCTCCACGTGGAATTATCTAATTGGTCCAGCTGGCATGTGGAAAAGTCCAAGTATATTATCCACATCGGGTCGAATACGAGACGAATCAGTGATCACCACCGCCGCCAAGCAGATCTTGCAAGTGTGTCAACTCGAGCACCCATGTCGGTGTCATACGAGTCGATATCGAGCTCCATCCAGGTTCCCGGTGCCCAATAATCTAGAGGTTGCTTGGGCAGGAGCAAGGCCCATTAAAGGGCAATTATGTCAATAGACCAAACCGCCCCTAGGATTAGAGGCGGGAAGAAGGGCATGTGCCTATAAATACATCATTCCGGGAACTACGTAAGGCTTGATTCTGGACAATACCACAGATACGTAGGCAATCCAAGATACATTCTTGGACTCAGCCATAGAACCCTAAAATCACCCCCAAAATCATCTTTGATTCTATCACCCCTAGATTAAATTGGCCTCAAATTATACATGACAAAATCCAGCATCGTCATTGGCGCTAGAAGGAGGGTCTTCTATCGGTGGTAGATCAAGGAGTGGTGGTTCGTGATCAATTTAATGCCAAAAACGCAGCACCCAAAAACGCAGCGAGATCGGCGGCTAATTTATGGAGTTTCAACCGTTGGAACTAGATTTCCACCGTTCAGATCCAAGGATTATGAGGGACGAACAAGCCCTCCAAATTTCAGGCTGATCGGAGTTGTTTTGAGTCCCCGATCGTCGCAAAGAAGTTGCTGCTGTATTAAAAGTGCAGCAGCCCAGAAAGCAGTCAGATCGATGGATTATTGCCGGAGTTTCAACCGTTGGAACTAGATTTCCACCGTTCAGATCCAAGGATTAGGGGGTACGAACAAGCCCTCCAAATTTCAGGCTGATCGGAGTTGTTTTGAGTCCCCGATCGTCGCAAAGAAGTTGCAGCTATATCAAAAATGCAGCAGCCCAAAAAGCGGTCAGATCGATGGATTATTGCTGGAGTTTCAACCGTTGGAACTAGATTTCCACCGTTCAGATCCAAGGATTAGGAGTAACGAACAAGCCCTCCAAATTTTAGGCTGATCGGAGTTGTTTTGAGTCCCCGATCGTCGCAAAGAAGTTGCAGCTGTATCAAAAATGCAGCAGCCCAGAAAGCGGTCAGATCGATGGATTATTGCCGGAGTTTCAACCGTTAGAACTAGATTTCCACCGTTCAGATCCAAGTATTAGGAGGGACGAACAAGCCCTCCAAATTTTAGGCTGATCGGAGTTCGTTTGAACCCTCGATCGTGGCAAAGAATTTACTGCAGGTACCAAAAACGCAGCAGGATTCTGGACAGCAGCTGCCAGATCGGCGGCTTATTCCCGGAGATTGAGCCATCGAAAGAACAATTCCACCGGTCACATCGAAGGAAAGTGAGGTAAGAACGATCCCTCCAAATTTTGTGCCGATCGGAATCCGTTTCGAGGTCTGATTGCCACCGGAAAGACACTGCTATGGCGCCCCAGAAAGCTGCGAGTTATCTACCGTATCTAGCTATCCACGAAGCGAGTTCTCGAGCTCCAAGGAGCGAGCCGAGCTCTTTAGCTCTCCAGGTTCTTAAATGTTATTTTAAATTCTTATATACTTTGTAACTCTTTATTATATGTGTAATGTTTTTTATCACAATCACATTGCACCACAAAGACTCGAGATATCGAGCTCCGGCATTCGAGCTCTACGGACTCGTCTTGCCCATAAACCCGAGCTCGCCTCGGCATCATATTTGGAGCTCTCTCGAGCGTATCTTTTATAAGTCCGAGCTCGACTCGGCATCATATTTGGAGCTCTCTCGAGTGTATCTTTTATAAGACCGAGCTCGGCCTCGGCATCATATTTGGAGCTCTCTCGAGCGTATCTTTTATAAGTCCGAGCTCGACTCGGCATCATATTTGGAGCTCTCTCGAGTGAATCTTTTATAAGTCCGAGCTCGACTCGGCATCATATTTGGAGCTCTCTCGAGCGTATCTTTTATAAGACCGAGCTCGACTCGGCATCATATTTGGAGCTCTCTCAAGCGTATCTTTTATAAGACCGAGCTCAGCTCGGCATCATATTTGGAGCTCTCTCGAGCGTATCTTTTATAAGTCCGAGCTCGACTCGGCATCATATTTGGAGCTCTCTCGAGCATATCTTTTATAAGACCGAGCTCGGCCTCGGCATCATATTTGGAGCTCTCTCGAGCGTATCTTTTATAAGACCGAGCTCACTCGGCATCATATTTGGAGCTCTCTCGAGCGTATCTTTTATAAGACCGAGCTCGACTCGGCATCATATTTGGAGCTCTCTCGAGCGTATCTTTTATAAGTCCGAGATCGACTCGGCATCATATTTGGAGCTCTCTCGAGCGTATCTTTTATAAGACCGAGCTCAGCCTCGGCATCATATTTGGAGCTCTCTCGAGCGTATCTTTTATAAGACCGAGCTCAGCTCGGCATCATATTTGGGGCTCTCTTGAGCGCATCTTTAATAAGACCGAGCTTGCCTCGGCATAACATTCGAGCTCGGCGATCTTACGTAAGTCCGCCGCCATCTAAGCATGGTACCGGCGGACTACGCCAAATAAGCTAAGCCTCGTCTCGATTAACTTGCTTTTACTTTTTATGTCTTGTAATAAGTCCATGTGACAATTTCATAAATATTCTAATAAGCATGTCTTTCCTCGAGACGCTTTTGTGTTTGTTATGATTTCTGACCTTCACATACTGAAATGGCAAAGGCAAAAATTCGACCGACCTTAAAGCAAAAGAAGTCCATGTGATTAAAAGATAAAAGAGGCAAAAGTCAACCACAACTACAAATCCTCGACACGAAGTAAGAGAATAATATGGTGAATAAAGCCAAGTCGCGACAAAGGCTTATATCACCTCGACACGATGCAAAGAGAAATAAAAAAGCAGTGAAAAAGCCAAGTCACCGACAGAGCTTATATCACTCCCGACCGCCAAGAAGCCACGATGCTAAGCGGTTGGAAGATCCCACGATGGATACCCTATTCGACCGAGTTGAAGCACCACGAAGTGCGGCGATCAGTAGTAGGATTTTTCAATTCGACCATGTCGAAGCCCGGCGAGCAGGCAAGCGATCGACTCGAGCTCCGACCAAATAGCCAAGTCAAGCCGATAAGGCAGTACAGTGCTAGGTCGACTCATATCCAAGTGTACCATGAGTCATGTACTCATACTACACTTCGAGGAGCCACAGGGGAATTAAGTCCAAAGGACTACACCCCACAAGGCAGCTTTTGCAAGGGAATTAAGTCCAAAGGACTACACCCTAGGCAAATATTCAACAACACAAACAACATTCAAAGGAAAGGTCAGAATTCAAAATTCAAAATTCAAAAGTCCCAGGGATCGAATTGTGAAAGACAGACAACAAAAAGCGACAAGCAACATACTGCAAAAATTGAAGCAAAATAAAACTAGGCGTCATATTTGGAGCTCACCGATGAGTGAATATGTAATAAGTCCGAGATCGACTAGGCATCTTACCTCAGAGCTATATTATTTTGGAACTCACCCTACCGAACTGGCGGGTCGAGTTATCTTATTTTGGAACTCACCCTACCGAATTGGCGGGTCGAGCTATCTTATTTTGGAACTCACCCTACCGAACTGGCGGGTCGAGCTATCTTGTTTTGGAACTCTCCTAGCCGAGCATGGCGGGGACGAGCCTTCTTATTTCGGGAACTATCCCATGGTTATTGCGACATTTTGACTAGTGCCTGGCGCACTCGAGGATCCACTCCGCAAAGGATCTACTCAACGGTCTACGAGGATCCGCAAGTCGGATGCCTTCGATGTCGGCGATCCAACGTTTACAAGTCCTAATAGGGACGAAAACACAATGGCATCAAAATCCGAGTCGACAGCCGTGGCGTGATCGACTCCCAAAAGAGAATTTACTAGGGCATCGAGGCCGGGCAACATGATCACTTCGATCGGATACCATTGAATCTAAAAGTTCCATGGAACCAAAAGGCTAAGGCATCGAGTTCGGACCAAGTCCAAAACTCTCGGCGATCATGTGTCATGAGTCATGAGCGACAAAGAAACACCACGACACCGAGATCCAGAGCGACATTTACGTATTACGGTCTTATTAGACGGTAAGTACTAGGACATCGTGGCGGAAATATCTATCGGCAACAGAAAAGAGCATCGATTCCGACAAACGAAATGAGACAACCAGGGCATCTCTTCTACCACGCAACAACAAAGAAAAGTCCAAAAATGCTAAAGCATGGAAGACAAGTTACATATGGTCGACATAAATGGAACTCACCGAAAGTATAACGAAGATGATGAATGCATTATACTTTGGAGGCAACAACAGTCGACATTGAATACTCGAGAAAAAGCGAGCAAAGGAATGGGAGTCGACATGCAACAAAAGTGTTTGACACCAAATACTTGTAAAAATTTCAGCATTTATAACAAAAAAGCCTAGTCACAAAGACCGGCCAAATATGATCCAAACCTAAGGTTCTCATGATACTTGGAGGCGATATCGACATATATGCATCGACATGAGAGAGGCCGATGTGCAAATAAGGCCAAAGGCGCAATAAAGCAAGATGGTCTAGTTCAAAGACCAAAGAAAAGAAGGAAAAATGTAACAATTTTTCAAGGAAAGAATAAGCCAAGTCCAAATGACCGGCTAATTGTTTATACAGATGGAAGCCAATGACAACGTCTCAAGACTGTTAGACTAACATTCGAGATCCGCATGCCGTACTCCAAAATCCAGGCAAATCGATTCTTCAGAGAAGTCGCCTCGACCGAGACAGTCCCAAGTTGGACATCTCATCATTCCTTCGACAAATCACGGCATCGAAGTCGATGTCAACTTAGCCACACGTTATAAGTCCTAGGACGAGATAATGCTAAGATAAAAAAGTTTGCAAAAGGGATATGGAAAGGCCGTATGTCGGACTCCACAGAAGTAAGTCCGCAGGCGATTTAAATTGAGCATTGGATGAGCGATGGCGAGATATACTTTGACAGATCGGACCGACCTCAAGAGCTCGGACGGATCCGGGGGCTTATGACGACACGGGATTTCACCTCCACGTGGAATTATCTAATTGGTCCGGTGGCATGTGGAAAAGTCCAAGTATATTATCCACATCGGGTCGAATACGAGACTAATCGGTGATCACCACCGCCGCCAAAGAGATCTTGCAAGTGTGTCAACTCGAGCACCCATGTCGGTGTCATACGAGTCGATATCGAGCTCCATCCCAGGTTCCTGTGCCCAATAATCTAGAGGGTTGCTTGGGCAAGGAGCAAGGCCCATTAAAGGGCAATTATGTCAATAGACCAAACCGCCTCAGATTAGAGGCGAGGAAGAAGGGCATGTGCCTATAAATACATCATTCCGGGGAACTACGTAAGGCTTGATTCCTGGACAATACATTGAGATACGTAGGCAATCCAAGATACATTCTTGGACTCAAACCATAGAACCCTAAAATCACCCCCAAAATCATCTTTGATTCTATCACCCCTAGATTAAATTGGCCTCAAATTATACATGACAAAATCCAGCATCGTCAGATATATTAAGGGACATAGCCGAACCATGATCAAAATAGCTAGTTTCAACCCCAAGGATAGACAAAACCGGGAGTGTGCATTATAACAAACGAACTCTCGCATTCAATTTCACGGGTGCAAACTCTTAATCCCGGTGCTAAGGTCTGAACAACTCTCTCCTAACACCTTATGCCATGTTAACTACCCTTCCCTAAAGAAGATTCACTAACAAGACATGTTATGCACTAGAGCCGCTTAAACGTTAAAACGAGTAACCTCACTTTGGGTCGGGCTTAACAACTAAGCCGAAGTCACGCCGTGATCTTAGAACCCTTTTCCCACATCCTCTATCTCGAATAACTCTTTAGAGTGATGTGTGTGATTTTGACCTAGGTGATCAATCTAGCCCAAATCTGTTATAACAAGTTCTAAGACATGAAACATGCAAGATACAACAATAAAAAGCACTACCCACTCCCAATTTCATCACCCAAGGGGTGATTTCACCAAATTTCACATGATTCGACTATGAAAAGGGATTAGCTACTCATTATACTAGTTAAAACATGGAAGAAACAGTAAATTAAAGACATAACAAGTGAAAGAGAGAGGAAATATACCATTAATGTGTAGAAATTCGAAATTTAGATCCAAAAGTTCAAAATAGAAAATTAATTAAAAGATGGTCTCTTAGTGTTTGGAGTACAAATCTGAGTTAAGAAATGGAAAGACTAAGCTAAAATAGTGTTGATTTAAGCTAAAAGAGTGTATTCTAAGCTATTACAAAATTCGAGCTAAGAAATGGGTAGGGTTTTGCTAAGAAAAATTAGTTGTTTTAAGAAATAGTCTAAGGGGGATATTTATAGGTGGGGATGAAATCTGCAGAAAAGGGTCCAAACGCACGTTTGGAGGCTGAGACTGGCGTTTAACTTCTTCAAACGCGTGTTTCGCTTCATTTCTGGGCAGGGACTTGACTCATCTTCATTTGGAACGCGCGTTTAGGAGGTTCAAACGCGCGTTTGGTGGACTTGGAACGCGTGTTTAGGATGTTCAAACGCGCGTTTGGAAGACTTGAACGCGCGTTTAGGAGAAATTTGAGACGCGCGTTTGGAAGGCTTGGACTCTGATCAAGTTGTGCTCTTTAAACGCACGTTTGAGGGGTTCAAACGCGCGTTTGAACCCCTTTTATCCAAATCTTCAACTTTTCTCCCTTTTCGACCTCTTCTATTGCCTCGATCATGCTTTTCACCATAAAACATCGCCTTCCGGGTCTTGAGACACTAATACCCTACAACATCGTACATGACCAAAAACATCCAAACAATTCTGGAGGGTAAAAGTGCTCGGGAATGGGGTGAATATCAACAAAAAGGGGTAGTAATCCATCAAAGTAACAGATTCACTCCCCGTGCCATAAGCTCACGATATCACCCCGAAAACGGTCTAAATCACCCAAAAATGTGCTGGAAATATGGAAAATAGGGGTAAACAATGCACCGGAGTCATGTAAAGTTGACTCCCATCAGTTGCCGGATGTACGATCATCACCAGCGACTCATGAAGGAACTTTTTTTTTGTCAGGAAACTTATATTTGAAAAACGTGTTACATGTTCCCAATTTGAATTGTAACCTGCTCTCGGTTACTCAGTTTCAGGATGATCATAATTGTATTATGCAACTTACAAAAAATTTATGCGTTATGCAGGGCCGAGTAATGAGAATGCTGATTGGACTGGGTGAGCGTGTGGATAGACTTTTCTGTTCTAAGGAGTTCCAGAGGTTCGGATTCTGCCAGTTGATGGTGCACAGACTGGGGATTTGTAGCACCGGCGTTTGGGACGCCCACCAAAAAGGTCCTTCGGCAGGTGCCAAATATTTATATTTCCAAACATTTACATAAAGATGGATGTGATATTTGCTTTCGGGCAAAACAGACCCGTGAACCTTTTCCCCTTAGTGAAAATAAAGCTAGTCATATTTTTGAGTTGATACATTGCAATTTATGGGGTCCCTACAGTGTTCCATCTACATGTGGTGCTACTTATTTTTTAACTGTTGTGGATGAATACTCTCATTACGTTTGGAATTATTTATTGTTCAATAAAATGGAGGTTGAAACTGTTTTTATGGATTTTGTTGCCTTAATTGCTCGTTAGTTTGAGGTTACGATTAAATGGGCCCGCAGCGACAATGAGACTGAGTTTAGGCCGTTGCTTCATTATTTTTGAAATGAAGGATTGATTTTTGAAACTTCATGTGTCAGTACTCCTCAGCAGAATGGAAGGGTAGAACGTAAGCATCAACACAGCCTAAATGTTGCACGAGCCCTTAGGTTTGATGGTCATTTACCCCTTAAACTCTGGGGAGAGTGTGTTTTGGCGGCTGCCTATATAATTAACCGAACCCCGTCGAGTTTTTTGAACTACAAAACATCTTATGAGTCTTTATTTCACAAAGAACCGGATTTCTCGATGCTTAGAATTTTGGGGTATTTGTGTTATGCCTACGACCATCGTCCCTCACATAAATATGCCAGCCATAGTCGTAAGTGTGTGTTCTTAGGGTATTCTTTTGGGAAGAAGGGGTGGACCCTGTACGATCCTGATTCGGAGGAGATTTTTGTATCCCGAGACGTAGAATTTTATGAGCACATTTTTCCTTTTTCTCACCAGGCCGAGGGTAGTGTGTCTCTCTCTATCCCTTACCCAATTTTCGATGATGTTGACATAGTAAATACGGGGTTTGAGGCTTCTCCTTCTTCTCCTGGGGATCCACCATTGACGGATCCTCGGGTTGAGGGGGGACGCACGAGACCGATGATACAAGCAACCCGACATATGATATTGCACCCTCAACACAACCAGGTGACGGTGCAGAAGAATTAGGCAGAGGTAGACGACAGAAGATCCTGAATTCTAGGTCTCAGGATTTCGTGACACATACTCTAGTTGAACCGAAAAGTCCTACTCCCACTCATCCGCTCCCTCGGCATCCTCAGGTACTCAGTATCCTCTTATGTATTTTGTAAATTATGATATGTTCTCTAATGAGCATCGCAAGATTCTCACAGCTATCACAGTTGGGAATCCTCCGAAATCTTTTAATGAGGAGGTTAAACATGAAGGTTGGCGTAAGGCCATTACTGAAGAGATTCAAGCCCTAAAATATCAGGGTACACGGGTGTTGCAGCCTTTTCCTCCCGGTAAAAGGCGTTGGGGAGTAAGTGGGTATATACTGAGAAATATGACGAGCATGGGATGCTGCAGCGGTTGAAAGCCCGATTAGTGGCGCTTGGGCATCATCAGGAAGAGGGGATTGATTTCACAGAGACGTTCACCCCTGTAGCGAAGATGGTTACTGTCCGCACTTTTCTTAGTGTTGCTACGGTGAAACGGTGGGATATTCACCAAATGGACGCGCATAATGCCTTTTTGCATGAGGATTTGGAGGAGGAGATTTACATGAAACTTCCTCCTGGTTTTGAGAAGATGAGATCGAACTTGGTTTGCCAGATGCACAGGTCCTTGTACAAGTTGAAACAGGCACCGTGGTGCTGGTTTGCAAAGCTTGCTTTTACTCTGTGTGCGTATGGTTTCCGTCAGTCCTACTCTGATTATTCACTATTCACCTTGCATCGCGGTGAGATTCAGCTTAATGTGCTCGTGTATGTGGATGATATGATCATTTCTGGCAATGATAAGGTTGCGATGACGATTTTTAAAGAGTATTTGGGTAATTGCTTTAAGATGAAGGACCTCGGAGTTTTGAAATACTTTCTCGGGATTGAGGTGGAATGAAACAAGGATGGGATTTTCTTGAACCAACGGAAGTATGCTTTTGACATTATTTATAAGGCGGGTTTACTTGGGAGCAAACCCACGGATTTTCCTATTGAGCAGAATCACAAGTTAGCACTTGCTATAGGTGATTTATTGAGTGATCCTGGGGCCTATCGTCGGTTGATTGGACGACTTATTTATCTGGGTGTCATGCGCCCAGATATTGCATATTCTCTACACGTGATGTCTCAGTTTATTAGGGCTCCACGCATTGAGCATTGGGATGCTGCGTTACGGCTCGTTCGATATCTAAAGTAACATCTGGTTTAAGGTATCTTGTTACGTTCTGATAGCACTCTTTTTCTTGAAGGGTGGTGTGATTCTAATTGGGCAGCATGCCCTCTTACACAAAGATCATTGAGTGGGTGGTTTGTATTTCTTGGCCTTTCTCCTATATCTTGGAAATCTAAGAAATAGATGACGGTTTCTCGTTCTTCTGCAGAAGCAAAATATCGGTCCATGGCCTCTCTTACTTGCGAGTTGAAATGGTTGAAGAAGCTTCTGTGAGATCTTGGGGTGCTGCACCCTCGGATATATGACTCTTTTGTGACAGTCAATCGGCTCTATATCTCGTACATAATCCAGTTTTTCATGGACGGACGAAGCACATCGAGGCAGACTGTCACTTCATACGGGATGCAATCAGATGGGTTGATTCTTCCTTCATATGTTCCTATGAAGCATCCGTTGGCGGATATTTTTACAAAGGTGTTGGGTCGACAACTGTTTGAGTTTTTGTTGCGCAAGTTGAGTGTTCAAGATCTTCACACTCCCACTTGAGGGGGGTATTACGATAGCTATGATATATTCCAATAAATATTGTATTTAATTAGTAAGGGTACTTCGGTCATTGTGTACAAATGTGGAAGCCCTGACTTTGGCTCTATTTATTGTAACATGTGATCGATGAATATACGAAAAAAATTGATTACCGATATTCTTTTCAATTTACTTTTACACTCATAAATTGCACGAGCTAACATACATCAATACGTGTTTTCGAGCGAGGGTTGAGGATCTCTTCTCTGCTCTTTTCTTGTAGAACCTCACATAAAATTATGTTTCTTCTTTCTCATCTCTCATCCTTCTTCACTCAAAGAGAGTGTCGTTCCTTATATTGAAATCAAGAATCACAAGGCACGTGTTTTCGAGCGAGGGTTGAGGTTTTCTTCTCTGCTCTTTTCTTGTAGAACCTCACAGAAAATTATGTTTCTTCTTTCTCATCTCTCCTCCTTCTTCTCTCAAAGAGAGTGTCGTTCCTTATATTGAAATCAAGAATCGGAAGGCGAGATCTTTTCATCCAAGGAGGGTGGGCTGAGCTTCAAATTTTGAATGCATTAATTAGTTAGTACAGAAGTTGGCAGCAACCTCAAGTTTACGTAGTCGCCAAATTCAAATTTGAAAAATAAAATTATTTGAATGATTACTGCAAAAGGAAAAATGAAGAGTACCACATGTAATTCGGAGACAACATCTATTATAATTACCATTACTATTACATATTATTTATATCCGAAGAGTTTGTATAAGTTGTGAACGAAACAACCGATGATGCCAAAAAAAAAAAACATGAGAAAATTATGTGAAAATACCCAAATGAACCATCTATTTTTCGCACATCACTTATAAGCTACACTATTCAATTTATACCACAAATCAAACGTTTTCTTTCCGCGTATCACGAAGAATATGGTTGACAAAGTCGATTATCAACTTTGATTAACGATTTTGCCTCTAAATGTAGAAAAGAGATGAGAAAAGTATTTTGTGAATATTCCATATGGTTATAATTATGAATTCAGAATGAGATGTTTTTGTAACAAGTTTTACAGTTATTTCTCCACTTTAAGAAAGTAAAAGAATTTATACACTAAATCGATAATGCCTTTTCGTCAAATGTCAGCAAAGTGACTTGATCTCAAATCTGGTAGAACTAATTTGTGAAGTCAGTTGAATGAAGTGTATCCAAGTTTGTGAAAGTCAGCTGGGAAGACTGCTGAGTTTCTTCTGTAGTCAGCAGCCTGCTGAGGTCTGCTTGAGGTTTTGGATACAAGTTCTACATCTGACCTGCATGATTACAAGTCTGGTGATGTCTGCTGATGCTGAGTCACGTCTGAGAGCATTTATGACAATTCCGACAAAGATCCTTTGGCGGTTAGAGTTTAGGGAATTGTGCCTATAAATACCAACTGTTGTAATCAATGTGAGTGTAATCCGTCTGAAATTCAGTGCATAATAAAACATCTCTTTTCTGTCTGTGGAGTAGTTGGCACAACGCCGGAAACCACGTTGAATCTTGTATTCTTCTATTTTCTATTATTTCTGTTGATTATTACTGTTAGATTGCATCTGTTCTTTTATCTATCTTGCATCTGGATTCTCTATCCTGTTATAACAAACTGGTATCAGAGCGTTGGTTTTTGGGAATCATCTGTACGAACGGAGTTTATCTTAATCAAGACCTTTACATTTGCTAGATTCTGTGATAAATGTTATGTTCTTTGGCAAGAAAGATGTATGTAGTTAACGTAAAAATTGATAAATTTACAGGAAGAAACATTTAGTCTGTGGAAAATCAAGATGGGAGCTTTGTTAAAACAACAAGGTTTGTGGAGTTCTTTATTTGATAAAAGGGATGCCAGTGCAGCAGATTATGCCAGTCTGGAAGAGAAAGCACATTCAACCATCATATTGTGCTTATCTGATGATGTTATCACTGAAGTTGCTGAGGAAGACTCAGCTGCCAAGTTGTGGTTGAAGCTTGAAAGCCTGTATATGACTAAGTCATTAACCAACAAGTTGATCCTGAAGCAGAGGTTGTTCAGTTTGAGGATGCATGAAGGAGGTCAGCTTAGGGAACATCTGCATCAGCTGAACACAATATTACTTGATCTCAGGAATATTGATATTAAAATTGAAGATGGAGATGTAGCCCTAATCTTATTAGTGTCATTACTTGCATCATATGAAAACTTTGTACAGTCATTCATAGTTGAGAAAGATACAGTGGCTTTAGAGGATGTAAGGACAGCCTTGCATGCCAGGGAGTTGAGGCATAAGACAGTAAGTACAAAAAATCAGGCAGGTGGACAAGTAGCCAGCAACAACAGTGGAAAAGGGCATGGACAGAAGAAGAAACCCATGAAGGGTGGTTCCAAAGGTCCTAGTTCCACAGATGTCTGTAATTACTGTAAGGAGTGTTAAGAAATCTACGCGGGAACGCAGCGGAATTCAAAAAATTATTTCCTTTTAACCAGGATCGACTTCGTTTAAGCAATAAACAAATAAGCTAGTAGACGGTGGTTACCTTGGTTGATCTAAAAGATCGACGCTTTGACCATCTAAGGAGAGTAGTTATGGAGCCGCCCAAGCGTTCGGCCTCTACCGCTAGTCCACACGAACCACCCGCCGGAATCCACCATTGGATTGCTACTAGAAAAATCCGGTTGCTAGACCGGCCTTTTCTCTCTCTCTAAACTCTCTCTAAGAAGCTCTCAATTTTCACAAAAACTATTAGCTCTTGGAATTGTGATGTACAAAAGAGCTAGCCAAGCCTCCCTTAAATAGGGGTTGGGGCACCATTTTCATATCCCCAATCTGATTGGGAGAAGCTTTCTAATAGATTGAGGAGAAAGAAAACATTTCCCAATAAAATAAGAAAAATACATTTGATTGATTTATCTCAATTATTATTCAATATCTTATATTAAATATGCTTCCAAGATATATATTGACAATATCTTATATTGAATATATCTTTATCTTATTACCATAAATCTATTTTCCAAAAATCAATTAATATCCAATATTAATATTGTGGTAATCTTATTAATTAAATTGCACAATCCACGTGTATCTTGTACGCTACTATTGGCGCCACCTTTAGCCATGAATTGGCATCTGCCATATTTTTTAATTAATATAATGTTATGATTAATTAATTTGCAAAATACATGTGTATCAATATACACAATTAATTTCGACACATACATCAACAATGTATATTTAATTAATTAACATAATTAATATCTTGTATTATATTTATTCATAATAAATAAATACCACCATATTAAGTACCACTATAACCCTTTATAGTCGAGATAAACTTTTCTTAATTACCGCATTTTAATCCAGCTAGATGGTCTTATGTGTGTGATAGTCTTCCGAATATATTGGCCGTAGACACAAAGTGCAAATTACGAAAATGCCCTTCATGCCTAACGATCACGGGATAGCGTCTAGCAACACACCGTGACCCCCAATCATCGGAAGAGTCAAATGCAATGATTACTACCTTTCATGTGAAACAGTTACCGTGTAAATAGAATCCTATCGCTGTAATAATATCCATACGGTCGTACGTCGAGTGTCAAACTTCAACGACCGTATCTTATAATCTGGATATCATGCTCTCCCGAAGTAACTCATTTACTTCCACTTTGCAAATATTCACGAGAGTAAGATATTCCTTATAAGAAGACCCTTTCGGATATTCACACATACTATTAGGGTACGCGATTTCCGGACGACCAAACATGTATACTCCGCATGTTTTAGTATCACACCCAATCACTACCGTATGATCGCCCCGTGGCTAGGGGAAACCTCAATAGTGTAAAAGCATGACAATCCACACCGTGATGCCATGAAGACTCCGGTCCTAAGGATAATTAAGCAACCGTCACATAGTGTGACACTTAACAGTGCAAGTGGGTCAGTCTAACGTACGCATCCTCTAATACACGTCCACATACAGTCCAAGTGTCTCTACACTTTTATCCCTACCCTTAAAGACAAAAGACATCTAATATGTGCTAGCCTGTTTGTACTATCAATGCCCTGTTTAATAGTACATCAGCCTAGATACACTTAAGTATCAAACTTATTAAAGTGATTAAAGATCTCATCAACCATAATCGCCTGTCATGGTTTCTCTATCACAGTTGAATACTAAGGACGTTATCATATAACAATTCATAATTGGTTCTTTAAAAGAACAAATATATGACAACAGAAAAGCCATTTAATATATGTATAAACATAAAGAAATAGTAGAAATGATCCGACCCGGTCAAATCCGGTCCAACCCGATTGGGTTTAGGACACTATTTCAACAAGGAGCAAGGACATTGGAAGTCCAATTGTCCAAAGAAGAAAAGGCAGCAGGAGAGCAATTTTGGCACAACAGTTGTGCCTGCTGAACATTCTGATGAGGATCTGGTTCTAGTTGCTGGGGATTCAGCATATCATATTGATGTTTGGATCCTAAATTCTGGAGCATCCTATCATATTTGTCAACACAAAGAGTGGTTTTCTACTTATCAACAGATAGATGGTGGTCATATTTCTATGGAAAACAACAAGGTCTGCAAGATAGTGGGAATTGACTCAGTTCAGGACAGAGGATGGTAGATTCTGCACACTGAAAGATGTTAGACATGTGATCGCATGTAAGTCACAAACGTCGATATTACTAGCAAGAATACTAGGTACATCGTATTATAGTAAATGCGAGTCAAGGTCGATCCTACAGAGATAATGCAACTTTAATTACAAACGATTCTAACCTAACTAAGAAGCGGTCATTGACCAACAATAGACATAAAACAAACTTGGTATTTCCCCTCTTCTCACCGATCTACTAACTTGGATTAGTTAATCATTACGTTTACTTCCCCACATAATTTCTTTAAATTAATCGAGCGAGCGTTTGATTTAATTATTAGCTACGGGTGCAATTCCTAACTCTATCTACTCCGACAATGGTAGTAGACATTCTATACGCAAGATACCCTCCTTAATTGGTCCGTAATAGCCCATACACATAAAGAACTATAATTGCCGATATCGAGCGCTAACTCATACCGCTAACCCGCCTAGACAGCTGTCGACACTGATCAGCACGTTCCATTCAAGACTATGTCCAAACTAACATTTCACTATTCGTATTTCATGCTTTTTTACGATTACAATAAGCAAATTGGCGAGATCTAACCTCATCGTTAATTAAACTCGCCGATCAACGAAATGTAGTGAATCCAGCTTTAGTTTTTCTAAATATTGCCTCGGTAAACCGGTATAGACCTCCGGTTTACCGGGGTCAACTTTTCCTATCCCTGGATCTACATTGCTCAATTACGATTAATCTAAGTAAATCATGGGGTCTTTAAACATGCAGATTAACTAAAACACATAAATACGAACAGATCTACTATACTAAAGACAAAACAGAACGTTCAAAGCTTCATACCTTCCACGATGGAGATCTAGCTCGATGTAATCAAGCTGGAGATAGGAGAGAAAGGGAGAAAACCATAAATAACTCCTCAAAAGCTTGTAATAACTTTATTTCATCAAATTGTATAATGTAATTGAAGAATCAATAATAAGATATTTGTAACTTATGTAATAATCTGTTAATGCGGTCTTATATAGATACAATGACCGACTTATGACTCTTAGAAACCCTAACCAATCTAATAGAGGCGGAAGAATCGATTTCGTGTCCAAGAAGCCCTCGGTTTACCGGCCCTAGCCCTCGGTAAACCGGGCCGAATTTTCCTCTTTTTCTTCAGCAGATTTCTTCTTGGACTTCTTTTACTTGGCCCAACATGCTCCTTTTGGTCCAGATCCGTTCTCCAATGCTCCAGATTCGGTATATCCTATAAAACATATAAAACGAGACAAAACAGTATCAAATCTTTGGGAAAATAACATAGATACAGAATTACGATCCTAGAAACATACACATAGCATTCAACACATATTCCATACGATCATGAGCCTATCTATCCTCTCTTGAGCAGAATTCGGGGTGAATAAGGGTATAAATAATGGTACCATTTAGGGCATTTTCAACATGTTCCATAGATGACCAAGAATTTGGTATCTCTTAGTCTACTGGACAACAAGGGGTTCAATTTCAAGGGAGAAGGTGAAGAGCTGAATGTCCACAAAGATTCAGATGTGGTCCTTAAAGGTATCAAGAAGGGAACCTTGTATATATTACAAGGCTCTATTGTATCTGGCTCTACTGATATGGCATCCTCAGCAGTTCATCAATCACAGCAGACTCAGCTGTGGCACATGAGACTTGGCCATATACGTGAAAGAGGAATGCAAGTCCTTTCTTCAACAGGTTTTCTTGGAGGATATAAGGTCAAGACTCTGGACTTATGTGAGCACTCTGTGTTTGGGAAGCTACATAGAAGCATATTCTGAGAAGGCAAACACACTACAAAGGCATCACTTGATTATATCCATTCTGATTGCTGGGGTCCATCAAAGGTGGAATCATTGGGTGGTCACATATATTTTGTGTCATTTATAGATGACTATTCAAGAATGACTTGGGTGATAATGATGAAACATAAAAGTGAGGCATTCAACAGTTTCAAACACTGGAAGGCTCTAGTGGAAAATCAGACAGGCAAGAAAATCAAGAGGCTTCGAATAGATAATGGTCTGAAATTCTGCTGGTCTGGGTTTCATACTTTCTGTAAGGATGAGGGTATTGCCAGACATAATACAGTCAGGAATACACCTCAGCAGAATGGTGTAGCTGAAAAGATCCAACTCTTCTAGAGAGGGCACAATGTATGATCTCTAATGCTGGTTTATCTAGAGGATTTTGGGCAGAGGCTGTAAGTACAGCATGCTACTTAATCAATAGGAGTCCTCACAAGGGATCAATCTCAAGACACCATTTGAGATGTGGTCTGGCAAGTGTGCTGACTACTCAGTTATAAGGGTTTTAGGAAGCACAATTTACGTACTATCATGTGAGTGAAAGTAAGCTGGAACCAAAGTCCAATAAGAGAGTGTTTGTAGGGTATGAAGATAGGATGAAAGACTATAAAATTTGGTCATCAGCAGAAAACAGGGTCAAACTCAGTAGAGATATGGTCTTTGATGAAAATTCTATGATCAGCTCATTAGTGGGGAGGTCTTCTGAATCTAAAACCAGTGCTGAATCTGAGAGTGCTGAGAAACAGGTGGAGCATCAAGTGGATTCAGTTATGATGCAATACTCAGCTGATCCAAGTCAGCACTTATCTGATCTGGTTGCTGAACCAGAGTGTGATCCAAGCCAGTTAGCTAAACAGGGGTCAGCTGAGCATCAAACATTATATATTGGTCAGTGGAGTATAGCTGTCAGCAGAGCTAGAAGTACCAATGTTGGGGTACCTCCCAAGAGGTATGGTTTTGATGATATGGTTGGATATGCTCTTCAAGATGCAGAAGATGTGGATAGTTTTATACCTTCTACTTATAGAGAAGAAATGACATGTTCTGAAGCATCTCAATGACTTGCTGCCATGGGAGATGAAATGGAGCCATTACTGAAGAATCGGACTTGGATCTAGTTAAACATCCAACTGATAAGAGACTTGTTACTTGCAAGTGGATCTTTAAGAAAAAGGAAGGAATGACTGAGGCAGAAAGGGTCAAGTATAAGGCACGTTTGGTTGCAAGAGGGTTCAGTCAGAAAGAAGAGGTAGACTTTGATGAGATATTTGCTGGATATACAGAAATTGGATCGTCTGATCCGATTCACAGCACCGATCGAGACACTCAATCTTGCACAGCGGAAGCTACGAATAAATTCGCATGCGATTATACCACGACTTTAATTCACATAATTAATTAACAATCTACAAGAAGGTTAGTAGATTTACCTCAACGGAAAGGAAGAAATAGTCGACCAAAGGGAGATGCCGTAGTCTTCCGGATTGTATCCGCAGTTTAGCGACGATCGATGGACGCCGATCCTCGACGAGAACCTCCTCGAATATGCACGAGAAAACCCTAGTTTTTCTTGATTAATGAATAAGGCAAGAAACTAATTTTTCTTCCTTTTTATTTTGATGTTGGCGCAAATTGTAATGTAAAATTGTGTTGGGAGGAACTCTCTTTATATAGGAAAACAACTAGTCAAGAGAGAGTTATCATTTTCATACCACAATTACCTATTCCCACAAGGAAAAGATATTTGCCAAGAGATAAGAGATAATTCCAAAAAAATCAATCTCTTTATCTCTTTTCCAGTAATTATCTAACAAATAGATAATTAATTAATTACACATATGAGATAAAATCTAGGAAAATTTCTTCTCCCAATTTATCCATAATGTGTGGCGCCATTTTAGTCAATAATTTAATAGAAAATGTTTTTTCTATTTTACATATTATTTACCAAATAAATAATATTGCATATTCATTAAATAGACCAACTATTTAATTTATTCTCTAGGTTCCATAAAACGAGAAAACACTCGCGTGCCAGAGCCAACCCGGGACCATGGACCTATAACCAAGTGAGCTACAATAAATTGAATAAAATATTCATCGAACATAATATTTCTACTCAACTCATTAATTCCGGAATTACGCCACCATAAATCCGAAACTGAACTCTATCGATTATAGATATAACTTATTCTCAAAATGTCGAGTCGAGTCGATAAGTGTCCATTGATAATCATTACATATAAACTAACCCTCCATAGACTATCCGTAATGAAGCGGGAATATTTCCGTAAACCTTCTTCAATACATCTTATCCGTATTTACCATTAACCCACTAGTGACCAATTAGTTCATAACCAATACGAACTCCGCGGATCGATCAGTTTCTAGGATTAACAAATAAGAGGATTGTCTTTCTACTTCCCGCAGGAAGGAATGGATTCCATATCTGTGAGACACACACTTCTCACTCATTCTAGAATAGTGCCAACGTGAAAGTGATTCGACCACGCCACTTAGCAATCCTTAACGAACACATCAAACCCTATCCTCAAACAAGTAGGAGTCTGTAATCACGTCAGGATTAAGGTTAATCCATAAATGATCATCTTGTGATTTAATAAGATTTCTCAATCAGGGAATTATATGATAAACGAAGATTAAATCGGTCCAGTCCTATATGACTCTCATCATATATAAATGCCCCACATAGACAACCAATGTCGACGGTCCGGATAAGAC
Organism: Gentiana macrophylla; assembly: GCA_026214975.1. NCBI lineage: Eukaryota > Viridiplantae > Streptophyta > Magnoliopsida > Gentianales > Gentianaceae > Gentiana > Gentiana macrophylla. Next base: position 58,947 of record JAOBSW010000620.1, read on the forward strand.
GGTCACACCATAAAGTGTTATGGGTGCATTAATGGTGGTTTAATCAATAGACCCATACTTTGATTAAGTTCACCACGGACTAACATTTCAAGTGTATCACCATAAACTTAATCCTCATGTGTGACACACACTAAGTTATATGGCTACATATGATACGACTTTGGGTTTTCAGCAGTGTATTACTTATAAGCACGAAGCAAATAATAAGATGATAATAAATCTGTCATTTATTAATTATTACAACAATATTTTGGGCGCTACTTCCAACAATCTCCCACTTTCCCGTATAGACAAGTAACAATTGTCTTTCGGGCACACTATATTTAACAATCTCCCACTTGCCCGTAAAGACAAACAATGATTGTTTTTAGAGCACCATACCCTTATTCTTTCTATCCACAACATTCTCCCACTTGCTCTAAAGCAGATGAGACATATCTCCCAATTTCATACCCGCCAAGCGCTTATCAGTGACATTAGATGCCACACGACTTGGTAATCTGATCAGCTAGGTTGTCGGCTCGAGGCGATCTTTAGGACCGAAACGTTGCCTCTTTGCACGGTCTGTCTGATTAGGTGGTATTTACTTTCAATATGATTTTGACCTCTTGTGATTGCGAAGATCATTTGCATGAGCTACCTCTCAACTATTTTCACAAGAAATGGTATCGGCTCATCGAGACCTAGAATTACTTCCAGATCCAACAAATAATTTCTCAAGCCACACTACCTCTGTAGTTGCTCTGAAAGCTGCTATGTATTTGACTAATAGAGTCAAATTGGCAGGGCTGGATTGCTCCAGACTATAGCTTCATCATTATGAGAAAACACTGAGCCCGAGATCAATTAACGATCATCCTTAATCTGAATGTAAGTCAGAATCAGTGTAGTCAACAATACTCAGGTATGCACCCGAGTACACAAGCATATAATTCCTCATTCTCTAAAGACACTTGAGGATGCACCTGTTGGGTATACAAAGACTCGCCCGCGCTATGTATGCGCTCAACCCATGGCGCTGTGAAGGTGTGGTATAAGGAAATAAAGTAGCACCTTTACAAACACCAATTGGTTTTAGTACAATGGTAAGTGCTTGATCCTAAAAACTGGTAGCATAGCAGGTCATGGGTTCGAATTCCGGCAACAACATTCTGTGGTAAACCACGGTTGAGTGGGTAGCAGTCTTTGGGAGATTGTTGGGTATATAAAGACTCTTCCCGCCTATGTATGTTCAACCCATGGCGCTGTGAAGGTGTGGTATAAGAAAATAAAGTAGCACCTTTACTAACACCAATTGATTTTAGTACAACGGTAAGCGCTTGATCCTAAAAACAAATTGTTGGTCCCTTGAAAAGGCTTTGGTTAAGTTTAGAGGTGGGGTGAATAAACTTAACACTTAAAAATTTTGGAGTTAACAAACTCAAAGAACTTCAAAGAACATACGATGCTTCAAGAGTCTGGGCCGATACTCAAGAGTCTCACGACCGTGAGTTTATTGAATTTGTGCAACGGAGTTATATAAAAATTAAGCCTTATTACTTGTTGATAAATATGATACCAAGTATTAGATACTCAAGAGTGTATGTGTGTGAATTCGATTGCTAGATTCAAGAGGTTGATGTGTGTAATAAACTAAATGCAGAATGTAAGTGCGTAAAATAAGTAGGCATTTTATAGTGGTTCCAGGTGGTGTAATCCTCGTCACCCACTCTTCTCCGTGATGTTGGAGGTAATTCACTAGAGATCTTTGATGTAGTGTTATAAAACCCTATGTTGCTTGTCCTTCACCAATAACTATGGCTTCACAAACCGAACACTTGGAATGTGTAGGATTGTTGTTCCAAAGTCTTCCACCGGGTCCTTGAAGGGTAGGATTGCCTCTTCACCACTCTCCACCACAAACAATGAGCCTTCACACATAGAAGTGCTTCACCTGCTTGATGAGATTCTTATAAAATAAATATTGAATCAAGTAAATGATTCCATTGCGTGCCAGCCTTGATCAGGATGATATGATCAAGAGCCTTGATGTCTTCAAGTGTGTAAACTTGATGTAGCTTGAATGCAGATTACACATGAAGATTTTCTAGATCAAGAGCCTTAAGCTCATTAGAGGTCACAGGTGTTTTTCTTGATTTAATCTCGATTGTCAAGATAGATCCTTAATTTTCATCAATGTTCATCACTTGTATCTGAATTAGAGTCCTCTATTTATAGGTAGGAGTCCTTGTGACTTGTATTTGAAATTCAAATAAAGCCGCCTGCATTTTGTCCCATTTGACTTGCTTTCATCACATGCTCATAGTATCGACACAATGATCGCTTTTGATGTAATGCGCCTATCCATCCTTTGACTTGTGTTAAGGCCATATTTATATGATTATTAAGGGTTTATTTCATTATTATTTTCCCCACATTTGCATAATTTACATGAGAATTAAGTGGTTTAAGTGTAATTATTTAATAAAGATGATTTTAAGATGATTGTATGCAAAATTGATGATTTTAAGTGTTGATTTAATGGAATTATTATTATTTGGATTTTATTACGCTTTTGCATTGTTTATTTATCATGTAGAGTTAATTTTCGTGCTATAAGTGGATAAATGAAGCTCAAGTCAAATTATAAGAGATAGAGTTGGAATTGGCTTGAAGAAATTGGATAAAGATGAAGAGATCCGATCCTCGCTAGCTTCAAACGGCGCCTCATCGATCTTGAACGAGCGCCCGAAGTGAATGGCGGCCCATGCGGCGCCCGTAATCGATTTTACATTCAGAGAGTTCGTGACGGAGGATGAACGAAGGCTTACTCGGCGTCCAGGCATTCTCGACGGGCGCCCACGAGACCGCAGACGAGCGTCCGCTGTCGACTTAGTCATAACCGACTCAAAACTCTATATATAGCAAAGCAAATTTCTTAACCCTAACTCATACCACATAATTGAGATCGCAATTTTACACCAAAAAGTCATGCCACAAGCCTTTTACACAGAGATGAATTTTCCAATCCAACAATCATCTTCAACATGATTGTTGGCTAAAAGCCTTGCAGTGAGTCGACGGAGGAAGCCTATCAACAGCACAACCAACTAGAGAGTTCGATGCTTTAAGTTTAGTGAGTTTATTTCGTAGTTTTTCATTACTTTGGATCTGTTTTGTATTGTTTAAGTTTTAATGAATTAAGATTTGATGAAACGATCTATGTTTAATTTATGCTTGAATAAATTTATGAAAGTATGTTTATTTAAGTTCTCTTTTATTCAAAGTAATGCCTCTAATTGTGTTTTAAGAGATTATGCATGATTAGTTGAGTAAGAGTTTGGAAACAATCTCGTGATCCTGTTTTGGTTGCATGTTTAGTTTGTTTGAAAAGACAAACGAAACCCTAGAATTTGGTTGAAGAAATTTAATTGAATTCGTGAATAAATCACTTCTAAAAACTATGTCTTTTAATCACCGCCTAGTTGGATTGTTGGTTGATAGGTGGAGCCCGATTCGCTTTCTTTGTGTTTTCCTTTAATTGTTTATTAATCGAACCGCTTAGATTAAGTTTAGTTTAAGTTCTAGTTATATAAACCCTAGTTTCTCATTGCTTTTCTCGCACTTTTCTCGCTTCATTCATAATCGATGCTCGTCCGCAATAGCGTAACGCCGTCCATTAGATTGCTTTTCCAGACGCTGCTCACTTTAGTGAACGTCATTCCGCTTTTTTGTTTTCTTATTTTTCGCTTGTTTTTATTTCCTGTTTTAGTTTTAATTTTAGGTTTAGGTTTTAGTTAGTTTCAACCTTAGTTTAGATAGATAATTGTGACATAATCGATATAGATTTATACTGTAATCCGATAAACATTCCACTCCCTTAGACGCACCCGCTAACATCCTTTACTACAGATCCTTATACTTGGGGTGTTTTGGTTATAAATTGTAAAACTCGCTTTTACCGAACAAGTTTTTGGCGCCGTTGTCGGGAGTCGGTAACGGTTGTCGGATTCTATTTAGGACGCTTTTCTGGTCAAAAGGATCGCTTTTAGCACGTAGTAGTATTTTGGCCGTAACTTTCGCTCGAGTGTCCGCTTGGAACGCAGGACCCCAATTCGAAAGCTCGCTCCGACGCCGACGACGTATGCGCGAGGTCAAAATCCACTGCTTTTCCTCCATTTTGGCCCTAGAAGATTTCAACACGCTTTTTTACCGCCCTAGTGCCTTTTCTATTTTAAATTTTTCGTAGGTAGGTTTCTTTTCTTGTTTCTGCTTTCTAGATCCTTTTCTAAATTCGAAAATAAGATATTAATAAAAAATAAAATAAAAAAAAAAATATCTAATAATATTAATAATAATAAAAACCTTTGAACGAGCGCTCAACAACTTGAACGCCCGCCCACCTCAATTTCGGCCCTCTCGAACGAACGCTCATTCAATCGAACGAAGCGTTCAGCTTCGAAACTAACGCCCACTAACACCGACGCCTTGATTCAATCTGCTCAATCATCACTTCTTTTCTTTCTTCTCTTTTCTTCTCTTTTCTCCTCTAAACCATCTAATTTTCTAAACTCGTTTCTAATCAACCCCAAAGCGGTTGATTTCTTCCTTTCCTTTCTTCCGGTTTATGCAAACGAAGTAAGAAAGGGACCGATCTTTGATCCCGAGCCCGAACGATCTATCCTAAGAAGGCTTCTCCCCGATTTGACAAAATGGCGGATCAAGATCCACCAATTCCAAATCCTCGACCCCAAGCTCGCTTAAATTTACTCCTTCAACAAATGCAAGCTCGCAGAAGAATAAAGCAGAATCAAGAAGTCGGCATAAATCAACAACTTCAACAATTCCGCTAAAACCAAATTTTAATGGGCTTGAACCAGACCCTACACTCCATATCTAAATCAAGATTTTCTCGAGGGGCATAGATCTATTCGTCCTCCCGACATGGGAGGAGTGAACTTTGATCTAAAGAACGGAGTAGTTGCTCTCAGTTCGTAATAGCTCTTTCCATGGTATCGCTTCAGAAGATCCACACGACTTCTTGTCCACATTCGTATAAATGCGTGAAGGTGCCATTATCCCGGTGTTGATTCGAGATCGTAAAGTTGAAGCTATTTTTTTTGCTTTGAAAGGTGAAGCAAGCAGATGGTTTAAGTCATTAGCACATCATTCCCTCCATACATGGAATGATGTCAAAAGAGCCTTCGCTCTTAAGTGGGTTTCACTGTGCAAGATTATGGAAATGAAACGGGAAATAGTCTGCGCTTGACCGAGATGGAGGATGAGACTGCTGGCAAGGCTTGGGAGAGATTAAATCTGCTTGATGAGGAAGTGCCCCAATCACGGATATGATAGACATGAGTTGTTGGAACTATTTTACAGAGGAGTCTCTCAACCTAATAGAGACTATCTTGACTCACACACTCATGGATCCTTCTTGGGGAGGTGATGAGATCGCCACAGAGTGGCCGAGACCATCGCAAAGAACAATATGTGGTCGACTCCTAAGAAGACCAATATTGTTAAGAAAGAAGGCACCGCAAGCAATCCCGATACACGAATCGTTGGTTGCTCGGATGGAATTGATAAGCAAGCAACCGCCAATCTTCGATGCAAATTTTCTAATTCTAATTATCTTGAAACACAGCAGGACCGAGATGAGATGAGGAGGTAAACTTAATGGATAATCAAAACCAACCCTTCCAAACTTCAACCGTAACTAACTATTCAGATTTCAACGACAAAACTTCAATCAAGCCAAGTTATCACCTGGCCCTTCAAATTCGAATTCTTTCAACTCGAACTATCAAAGGCCGCCTCGTAACGCCCAAAGGCCTCCCGCGTGGTCGGAATCAAACTCGAAACAACAATCATACCACCTCATGTGTCCTCAACACAAATTCGATGAGTTGGTAGACATGGTGAAGACTCGCCTACTAGTGTTAAAGCAATTGAGAGACAAGTTGGTCAAATGGCGCATCAAAGAAGCAAGCAGACTCACGGTAAACTTACGAGTTATACCGAGAGAAATCCGAAAGCTGATGTGAATGTTTGCACTGCCATTACACCTCAGTGGGAGTATGGGCAAGAAGAGGAGTTGAACGAAGTGACTCTGAGAAGTGGTAAGAAGGCTGGACCCGGCAAGATGTCGGGAAACGAGTAGCCCCTCCTGACGCCATGAGTTCAGGAGGGGGAAATCAGAAATCACATGCCGAAGAAAGCAACGATGAGGAGGAGCTTAGTGACAATTCTTCGGAGGGCGACAATGATTCTGATGAAGAGGAAAGGAAGGAGAGTCAGGAGGCTGTACCCCTGACTAAGAAAAAGGAAGAAAAGTTTGTGAGATGGAAGGATAAGGAGGATGAGGCGATAAAGAATCAGGCCACGAAGAATGATAAAGCCCTTCCTTATCCCCCAAAAAGGAAAGAGAAAGCCCTCACTAATGACAAGCAAAGATATCGGAGTGAGTGAGAGGATGCTTGAGACACTCAAGCTAGTATGCCCTTAGCCGAGGTATTAATCGAAATGCCTAAATGCTCTAAGTATCTTAAAGAATTCTCTGTGGGAGTAAGAGGAAGCTTCTGGGGATGGTCAAGAAGTGCTTCGCGAGGATTGCGTGATGGTTTCATGTAAAATTGTCGTTGTTAAGCGAGGTGACTCTGGCGCACCTTCAATATCCTCGCGAGATTGAAGGCCATTTGTTCAAAATGTCTTATGCGACTCAGGGCCTCTATTAATGTGATGCCATTAAATGTATGCAAGAAGCTCGGCTAGACAAAAGAATGCGAGAACGCCCGATTTCTCTTCGATGGTAGATAAATCTAGCCGGATCGCAGCCGGTTGTGTAGCTAATGTTCTCCTTCAAGTTGAACATTTAGTCTTCCCTACCGATCGGGTTATTCTAGACTATCCACTGATAAGGAGATGCCTCTAATTCTAGGCCGAACCTTTTTAGACACTTCTAACGCCTCATCGACGACTCGCAGCGACAGACATTTTAGAGTCGGTGACACATCCGTCACCTTCACACGGGGACACATCCCGAAAGAGCCGTAATTGATGAAATATCGCTTGTCGGCTTATCTATGAGGACGAAAAAGATGCCTACTTTGAAGAAGCAGAGGAGTTGACAAAGATAGGTGTTTTTGAAGTCATGGACATTGAGGATCCGGCCGATCGCGGACCACCTTCTAATTCATTTCAAGCCGTAGGCATTGACGAAGTCATCTTCACTCGCTCACACCGGGCCTCGTTATTGAGTTAGAAGCATGGAGATGCCCAAAGAACAAACGATGATTTCAAAGAATCGAGTCGAAGACTTCATCCTGGTGAAGAAGAAGCTCATGGGTAGTTGGGACGAGGTAGAGTTTTGGAGAGAAGCTACCATTGGGAAGTAGATGATCGGGAAGAGTCGCGTAAGAGCTTAAAGATGAAGAGTTAAGAAAATGACCGATCACAAGAAAAAGGAAGCAAGTGTTGACCGGAGGATTCCGATGGATGATTTGATCCAAGACTTCTTCGGGTTGAGCCTCGGGAAGATGAGGTGTTCTCATCACAACCACTTCAAGCTCATAAGGAGAAAGGTGGCCCGTTAAAGTCTAGTATTGAGCAACCACCTACCGATTTAGAGCTTAAACCGCTTCCAAAACACCTTAAGTATATCTTTCTTAAGGATGGAGATAAATTGCCTTTGATCATTTCTTCAAACTCGACTAAGAGCAAGAAGCACAAATTGATAGAAGTGCTTAAGAAAACATCCTCGCTCGTTGGCAAGTGGGTGATATCCGAGGATCACCCCTGCACATATGCATGCATAAAATCTGAACGGAGGAGGAGCTAAAAAGGTAAGACAACCTCAGAGAAGACCGAATCCAAGATATGCAAGAGGTTGTCAAAAAGGAAGTGATAAAGTGGCTTGACATGGGCATCATCTATGCAATCGCCGATAGCGAGTGGGTCACTTCTACTCAAGTTGTGCCAAAGAAGGGCGGAATCACAAATAAAAGAATGAAAAAGGGAGGAAGTTGCCCTACGCCTCGTGGATCGCTACATAGTCTCAGACGACTATCGTAGATCGAATGAAGTCACCGCAAAAGATCACTTCCCTTACCCTTCATTGACCAACTAATTGAAAGACCGAGTGGTCACAAGTATTATTGTTTTCTCGATGGATACTCGTTACTTCCGGATAGCCATCGACCCCAATGACCAAGAGAAGACCACGCTTACGTGTCCATCCGGCACTTTTGCTTTTCGTAGAATGCCATTCGGTCATGCAATGCACCCGCGACTTTTCAACGGTGTATGTTGGCCATTTTTTATGGACTTGTTGAGAAATGCATGGAGGTCTTCATGGATGACTTCTCGCCCACGGCGATATCTTTGATGAAATCTTAAAGAACCTAGATATGGTACTCCAACGGTGTGTTGAGAAAACTGTGCTTAATCGAAAAATGCCATTTTCTAGCAGACGAAGGAATCGTTTTGGGACATAAGGTGTCCAATGTCGGTATTCAAGTTGATAAGGCTAAGGTCAAGCCATTGAAAGGATGACGTACCCTAAGACAAAGTGAAGGAGGTACGAGGTTTTCTAGACACGCTGGCTTCTACAAAGCGGTTTATTCGAGACTTTTCTACCATCGCCAAGCCTTTATCAAATCTTTTGAAAGATGATGTAGATTTCTTGTTCGATGCGAAGTGCAAAGAAGCTTTCAATTGTCCTGAAGACAAGTTTATCGCTGCCCCTATTTTAGTTGCACCCGACCGACCAAGCCTTTCGAGTTGATGTGCGATGCTCTAATTACGCCAGAAGGCGCAGCTTTAGGTCAAAGAGTTGATAAAAGGTTCAGCCCATTTATTATGCGAGCCGCACTTGAACCCGGCTCAATGCAATTATACCACAACCGAGAAGGAATTCTTAGTCGTTGTTTTTGCCATTGACAAGTTTGAAGTTATCTTCTCAGGTCTCAAGTTGTTGTTTGGACCGACCACATGCAATTTTGCGCTACCTTATTGACAAAGCAGATGCAAAACCAAGGTTACTTCGATGGATTCTCGATTTTACAAGAGTTTGACCTTGTGATTAAAGATAAGAAAGGTAGTGAGAATATTGTGGCTGATCATTTATCTCGCTTAGTAAATGAGGGTGCAGAGAATCACAATGATATAGGCATTGATTTTCCGATCGAGCAATTGATGAAGCTTGAAACGGTTAGGTCGTGGTATGTCGACTCACGCCAACTATTTAGCGAGTGGTCATTTAGAGGATATGACGATATCGAGGAGAAGAAAAAGTTCTTTCTCGATCTTAAATATCTCGTATGGGAAGAACTCTTATTTGTTCAGAGTCTCAGAAGACGGGTTGCTTCGACGGTGTGTTCCCGAGCATGATCAAGTGGGATATCCTAGAACAATGCCACAATGGATCCTACCGGAGGTCATTATGGAACACCAAAGACGGTTGCAAAGATCCTTCAAGCCGGATTCTACCGGCCGACTCGTTTAAAGATGCGTAAGCCTTTTGTAAAGGTTGTGATAGGTGCCGAGAATCGACGGCAGAGTAGTCGGATGGAAATGCCACTTAAGCCCATTCTTGAATGCGAAGTTTTCATGTATGGGGCATAGATTTTATGGGACCCTTTCCATCCTCATGTGGTAATAAGTATATCCTCGTCTGGTGGATTATGTTTCAAAGTGGGTCGAGGCCATAGCTACTCCAACTAATGATCACAAGGTTGTAAAGAAATTCTTGCAAAAGAATATCTTTACTAGATTCGGCCGTCCGAGAGCACTCATTAGTGATGAAGGTACTCACTTTTGCAATGCGCCGCTTGACAAGATCCTTGAGAAGTATGGTGTCAAACATAAGATTGGTACACCATATCATCCTCAAACTAAGGGCCAAGTCGAGGTAAGCAACCGGAGCCTCTAAAAGAATTTTGGAGAAGACCGTGAACAATAATCGATCTAATTGAGTCTTAAGTTGGATGACGATTGTGGGCTTATCAGATCGCATTTAAAACCCCGATGGGCACGCCACCCTTCCAAATGGTCTATGGCAAAGCTTGTCATTTACCTCGTCGAACTTGAGCACAGAGCTCGGGCAATTAAATTCTTAAATTTCGATAGCCAACTCGTGGGGAGAAACGATTGTTACAATTGAACGAGCTCGATTTAATTCGCACTCAGAGCATACGAGAATGCTAAACTCAAAGCAAGGAGAGAACTAAGATACTCCATGACGCTAAGATCAAAGACCGAGAATTCAAAGTTGGTGAAATGGCTTTACTCTATAATACCTGCACTTCATTTGTTTCTGGTAAGCTAAAGTCTAGATGGTCTCGGTCCATTTGAGATTCTCGAGGTTAATCCAAGTGAAGTAATTACTTTGAACGGGTATGGTAATCAAGCTTTTAAAGTGAATGGCCATCGACTTAAGAAATATTTTGGGCAACCAAAGGAAAAGCCTGAGATTCTTTATTTCCAAAGAAGAGATGAGAGCACAGATGTCCCGATTTGTGAGGAGATTCCATCTTATTTCTTTGAGTCGATGATGATGACGCTCCTATATCCACCCGTAAGGTACCTTTCGCACAAACTTCGATCATACCACTATGTCTATGCCTATCGTAAGCGCAAGAACAAGAAGAAGAGAGTCGTTGTAGTTTGAGAGAAAAGTTTAATGAACTTATTGCACACTTGACTTGTTGTTGTGGTGAAAATCATTTCCGCCCCAATACTCCTGATTCTGATACTGAGGTGGCGGCAGTTAGACCAAAGTGGCCCGATCCGGGTTGATCTTGAACTTTGTGTCAAGCTATTGACATTAAAAGAGCGCTCCTAGGAGGCAACCTAGTTTTCTTTGTTCGCTTTCTTTCTTAGGTTGTTTTATTGTTTAAAAATAATCCTTTAGTTGATTATGTGTTGGCCGGGTTATTCCTCCTACGCTCATTGTAAGTGTTTTGTGTTATGTGTTGCTCATATACCCCGTGTATCCCGAGATTATATGGTATGTCGAGTGTTGTGATACTTTTGAGTGTTTTCGAGTTATTATCGTCCGTGTTGTCTATTCGAGTTGTAGCTGTACATTCATGCTCCGCCCGACTCTCCGCTAACTTTCATCCGACAAACCACCGTTGAAACCAAATAAGTTTTCTTTTCTTTTATTCGCACATTCCGAGGACATAATGTGATTTAAGTGTGGGGGTGTTTGGGTATGTTTTTATGCTATATCCTTTGAAATATGAGTGAATGTTAAATTTCTCATGAATTTAAAATTTTTTGTGAGTCTCGAGCATATAATTGGAACTAGATGCTTGCTAGTTGTAGTTTTCTAACGATGATAGTATGTGACTTAGTGAGATAATTATAGCATGTTTTACTTTTATGGAGATAGTTTCGCTTTTCACTCTCACTAAAGCCTTTGATTTTGAAGCAAGTCTTTTGAACTATATCCTTTCATTGTTTTAGTGATTTACCTTAGAAGGTCAAGATAGTAACACCGTAGTTAGACCGTGTCTGTGTGAATATCATAAAGTTCGAATGTGATAAGTGAGATGTAACTTATGTCTTCAAGAAAAGAATGAATAAGCAATCATAATAAATACGCTTGTCGGAAGTCGGGTCGATGATTGGAGTGAGGTAGGCATTATCTCGAAATGTCCTATACCACTATGATGACCAAAAGCTCACGATACCATGAGAAGCTACCTTATGATTTGAGTAAGGTAGGTGTTATCACTAAACATCCTATTCTACTATGATGGGTAAGAGCTTATTCTCGAGCATGCGCCAAATTTGAAAATTTTGAATAGTGATGAATAAGAATAAAGTAAAGTCTTTGTTATCATGGATCTTATACCCAGTAGAAACCGCATGACATGTCAGTAGGATTATCCTACTGAGTGCGTGGGAAGGCTTTGAGTGGAGCTACATCGTCTGCACTTAGGATAGTCATTGGAATTTTTGAGAGGATATTTCTTTGAAAGGCTTGTTAGATTGAGAATGGCTTGTCACACTTACACCGAATCTATCTCTCGTGTTGGTATCATTTGCTATAGTTGTTGTACCTTTTGTTACTTAGAGTTAGAGATCTATGTGGATTATTTATAAATTTGAGCTATAGTTTTGATTGTTTTGTCCGAGGACGTACAAAAAGTTAAGTGTGGGGGAGTTGTTAAGGCCATATTTATATGATTATTAAGGGTTTATTTCATTATTATTTTCCCCACATTTGCATAATTTACATGAGAATTAAGGGTTTAAGTGTAATTATTTAATAAAGATGATTTTAAGATGATTGTATGCAAAATTGATGATTTTAAGTGTTGATTTAATGGAATTATTATTATTTGGATTTTATTACGCTTTTGCATTGTTTATTTATCATGTAGAGTTAATTTTCGTGCTATGTAAGTGGATAAATGAAGCTCAAGTCGAATTATAAGAGATAGAGTTGGAATTGGCTTGAAGAAATTGGATAAAGATGAAGAGATCCGATCCTCGCTAGCTTCAAACGGGCGCTTCATCGATCTTGAACGAAAGGCCCGTATGAATCAAGGCCCATGTAGCATCCGTAATCGTATTTTACATTCAGAGAGTTCGGGACGGAGGATGAACGAGCGCTTACTCGCGGGCCAGTGCATTCTCGGACGGGCGCCCACGAGACTGCATTTAGCGTCCGCTGCCGACTTAGTCATAACCGACTCAAAACTCTATATATAGCAAAGCAGCCTCTTAACCCTAACTCATACCACATAATTGAGATCGCAATTTTACACCAAAAAGTCGCGCCACAAGCCTTTTACACAGAGATGAATTTTCCAATCCAACAATCATCTTCAACATGATTGTTGGCTAAAAGCCTTGCAAGTGAGTCGACGGAGGAAGCCTATCAACAAAGACAACCAACTGTAGAGTTCGATGCTTTAAGTTTAGTGAGTTTATTTCGTAGTTTTTCATTACTTTGGATCTGCTTTTGTATTGTTTAAGTTTTATTGAATTAAGATTTGATGAAACGATCTATGTTTAATTTATGCTTGAATAAATTTATGAAAGTATGTTTATTTAAGTTCTCTTTATTCAAAGTAATGCTCTAATTGTGTTTTAAGAGATTATGCATGATTAGTTGAGTAAGAGTTTGGAAACAATCTCGTGATCCTGCTTTTGGTTGCATGTTTAGTTTGTTTGAAAAGACAAACGAAACCCTAGAATTTGGTTGAAGAAATTTAATTGAATTCGTGAATAAATCACTTCTAAAACTATGTCTTTTAATCACCGTCTAGTTGGATTGTTGGTTGATAGGTGGAGCCGCCGCTTATTGTGTTTTCCTTTAATTGTTTATTAATCGAACCGCTTAGATTAAGTTTAGTTTAAGTTCTAGTTATATAAACCCTAGTTTCTTGCTTTCTCGCACTTTTCTCGCTTCAATATAATCGACGCCGTCTCGCAATAGCTTAACGCCATTCCATTAGATTGCGTTTCAGCACGCTGCTCACTTTAGTGAACGCCGTCCGCCTTTTGTTTTCTTATTTTTCTCGCTTGTTTTTATTTCCTGCTTTAGTTTTAATTTTAGGTTTAGGTTTTAGTTAGTTTCAACCTTAGTTTAGATAGATAATTGTGACATAATCGATATAGATTTATACTGAATCCGATAAACATTCCACTTCCTTAGACGCACGCTAACATCCTTTACTACTGATCCTTATACTTGGGGTGTTTCGGTTATAAATTGTAAAACTGCTTTTACCTAACAACTTGTATCCATTGGATAAAGTCCTCGAATCATCCTAACGTCCATTTAATATCAACCATTGATTTGTTTGATAAAATCGAGGTTGTTAATCGCCCTTATCCTTGTTTTCTTCCAATGTAATCTTGAATAAATCGAGGTATATGTATCAAAGAAGGTTCATGAGTCTCATTGAGATACATATCATCACCAATCATAATTTGTCGTGTTTAAAATACAATGCAATTGACTTCCTTTATCTAACTTTTATTTGTGAAGTTAGAGTACACCATTTAATCATAACTAAGTTCCAGCCACCATCCAACTTATGGAACTTAGACTTGTACATAAGGTATATGTAATCGCTTTAGTCATCATGCACTTCCCTAAATTCTCGATTCCATATCCTTGACTTTAATTACTAAGTTTGATCCCTTAGCCTTCATTAATCGAGTTTGAGCCTCACTTTCGCCTTCAACAGTTCCCCGACTAGTCTCATCGACTCCAGCTACCCCATCGATATAAACCATCTCACGATATAAACCAAATTGACCTTTTACGTTGCTTTTGATCAAACATATACAAGATCAAACTCTAATAAACCTATACATTTGATCTAGACATCTTTTTGCCTTTGCTCTATAACAGCTAGTCTGGCACTCATCACTAAAACTTAAAAATAAGTCCAACAATTTCCCCCTTTTTGGTGATGATGCCAATACCCTTTCCTAACAGCAAAGCAAAAAGATTAAAACAAAAACAGAACAAACTTGGTAATTTCTCATTATAATCATTTGTTCAAAAGTTATTACGTACTAGAATCAGCAAAGATAAAATAGAAGTAGTATGCTGATCTACTGTCTTCTTTCCCTTTCTTCTCTTGATTTTTCCACTTGTTCTTGGTAAGTTCTTATCTCTCTGATCATTTCTCTCATCCATTCATTTTCAATCAGAGAGAAATCAATATGAGGATTCACTTGTTTCCACCAATTCCATGCTTCAGGTAGAGTTAGATTTATCTGATGTACTCTAAATCCTAACCGCATGTAAACTTCTTTAAACTCATTCAGTTGACTCCTTTGCATTTGTGGTAGGTAAACTCCTTCCACCTCTACCACCTCTCCCACCTCAAGCAGGTCGCCTCAAGGCTTTGACCCTTGTTTCCCAAAACTTAAGTCCAAGAAAAGAATTGAGTCCTCATGGAAACCCTTATCATGAAAAGGTCTTCTTTGTCGTTGTAGACTCTCTTGTATTCTTTGAGAAGATCATCAAGAAGTGGAAGCCCGCCAAAGTGTGCTCCTTAAAAGCATTAGTATCATCTTCCCATCTTTTCTTAGCAAAGATTCAGCAGCCTCTTTTGCTATTGCTGCTTGTCTCTCTTCCCTTATTGACATCATCAATAAACCGACAAAGAAAGCGATGTACACTTTCCCCGTGTGAGCACTAGGTTGTTCAATTTACCTTCCATTATTTCAACCTAGTGTCCACAAATTGTGATCCTTCCTTGCAATGTTTGCTCCAAAGAGATTTATCCTTTTAGTGATCTTGTGATTCAATTCAAAGAGTTGAAGTGTTCCAAAGAAATTTCAAGCAGCTTAGGTGACTCAAGCAAGTTTATCAAGTTTTTGATGAATAGATGCACATTGGTCTTTCAAAACTTGTCTTTCAAGTATTACCTTGCCTAATCCTCTTACATCTTGAGCAAGGTCAGCAAGAGCATATTGAGTGAGGTAATATTGAAGCAATAGTTTCAAGTGGTTCTTCCTCTATTCTCCACTAAGTTCAAAGAATCTTCAAATCTCTGCTCTTGCCTCGCAAGTTGAGTTCTTAAGTTTGTTATGTCATTCCCCGACAGCCCTCAACTCTTCCATAATATGTGTTGGTACCCCACCACCCATTCCTCCAGCAGCCTCCTTCAAAGAGGCTCTTCTACATTGTATTGTTGCCTCTGTCACGATAACTAAAGCATAGCTCATATCCCTTCCAAAGAAGGTTAGGTCCTTGGAATTCTTCCAGAATCGGGATCAAGAGTGTGCTCTTCAAAACTATTACAAATGCCCGCTGAGGTTCTTCATCAATATGGTCTTCCTCGTGCACTTGAAACTCATCATCACCGTAGTCATAATCCAAGAGTCGCCATCGTCATCAATAACAAAGGTCTGGCCGACTATCTTTACCTACAAAGTGGTTTTGTCTCCAAAGAGTCGTTGTGTGATGCCTGAAAGATAATTTTTGTAATTGTTTTATTTAATAAATGAATTGACATTATTATTCATATTTATTATTCTCATAATCACCGATGTGACAATAGTATTTACACTATGTAAAACCCTAAGTATATCGCTTATGTAATCACTTAACTCGTTGTATGGTATATACACGGGAGGATTGAGTTAGTGAAGATGTACTTAAAATACAATTAGCCCGTAGTGAAGTTAATCGAGAGTATCGGTCTCTCCTTTAACGTGCTATTAATGCGCCTGCAACACAAAAGTGTGATAGTCCTATCCGGACTTTCGGTTAAGAGAACCTAATGGGCATTTACATATGATAGATATATCATATGTAATGGACCGATTTGATTAGAGTTCACTTATATAATTCCGTGATCGAGAAGTCTTATCGAATCAATGGATGATCATATTTATGGATATATCTTAATCCCGAGGTGATCACGCTAATCGCTTGAATCGCATGAGGTTTGACTTGACGGTTAAGGATTACACCGAGTCCGTGGTCTGAATTACCCCATCTTGGCATTGTAATCGATTGAGTGAGTAGTCGTGTTATCATTGAGATACGAATCCATTCCTTCCATTTATGGAAGTAGATAAGCAGATTCCTTTATTTGTTAATCCTAAACCGATCGATCGCGCGAGTTCATATCACACCGATTGATCACCAAAGTGAGTTGTATGAATTAATTGATCACTAGGGTTAATGGTAAATAAGGATAAGAGGTTCTAAAAAGTGGTTAACGGTAACTTCCGATTTAGAATGAATAAATCATGAGGATTAATCCATATGTAATGATTATATCAATGGACGCTTATTATTATTCTCGTGAGGAGATAAATATAATCTCATAATCGGAGGAGTGCGCCACGGGATTATGGTGGCATATTCTCGTGATTGATTTATCGAATATAATTATTCTATAATTATTTATTTGATTTATCGGAGTCACTGATTATTAGTCCATGGTCCCCGACGCGCTTCCAATATAATATAGCATAGCTATTCTCGGACGTCGAATCCTAATAATATTAATTTAGTTCTTTGTTGGACTTTATTAAAACGATATGAATTAATTGTTTAATGATTATTAAATTAATGCATTTAAATAATTAAATATGGAAAGACATTTTCCATAATCTCTACTAATTGTGTTATAGCTCAAAAATTAATTATGACTAGGTCATGAATTAAAAGTGGCGCCCCCTCTTATTTTTGGAACAAGAAATTAGTTTTCATGACATTAAAGATGTGATAAAATATTTATTGGATAAATATTTATGGTAAGAAATAAAGATAAAGATTATTCTAGATTTGTTCTAGAATATTTTGGGATTATCTTTATTTAATAGGATTATCATAATTGATTTTGTATTAATTATAAAATCTTGCAGAACTAAAGTTTTACTCTCCTATATAAAGATAGCCTCCTGCCCAAAACACATGTAAATTTCGACTTCACCTCTTAGAGAGGAGAAGAAACAAATTTCGACATGGGGAAATTTGGGGAAAATCTTGGAGATTTTTCCAGTAGCATATCGGAAGGATTCGGAGGCAGTGATTTCCTTCCACCGGGAGTTGCTTGGATCACACGCGGAAGATCGTGGTGCTCTTCACGCTTTCCTTCGCTCATCCTATTCATGGTTCTTCAACTTGGATTTTGAGATCCAGAGGTATGATCTACAACCCCTTGTAGATATAGATCTAGTTATTTTATTACGTGTAGTTTATAGATCTAGATCCATAAATCGCCTCGCTCGCGGATGGTATTACTAACAAAGTGGTATCGAGCCATGGTGATCTATATTTATACGTATAAAATATTAGATCTGTGAGTGGTAAAACATGTAGATTTTTGTCCCAATTTTTTGGGGCCGATGCATATGTTTAATTTTTTATGCTTGGCGATCGTCGTGGTTGAAGAGATGGATTGGGGTTGGCATCGCTGTTATCTGCTAGATCTATTGTAAACTCATATAAACGATTAAAATTCGTCCATATGAGATATAGGAAATTATGTAATTCTTTTTTATTGCAATTTTAATTTCCAGAAAATAGATCTGTTTAGTATCTGTTTAGTATTTTCTTTTCCCGCTGATCGAACTATTGAAACGAAGATCCCTCCGGTCAGAATCAAGATTAGAAGATGATGATCAACTCCACAAATTTTGGCTTCGATCAGAGTCCGTTTCGATATCCGCTTGATGCTGCGAAGAGGCTGATGTAACAGAAAAACGCAGGATTCACAGAAACCCTACCTGTGACTTCCTCGATTTTCTGGGAGAGTTTGGACCGTTGAAAAGAAAATCCGACCGTTCAGATTGACCAACTTGGAGTTTTGACGTACCATAAAAATTTCAGGTCGATCGGGATTCATCTCGATTCCCGATCTGCCTCAGGAAGTCATTGATGCAGTGCAGTCAAAGTCAGATTCAGCAGCAAGTTTGGCGGTTTACAAGAGAAAATTGGTAAGTCAAAGCACCGATCCAACCGTCCATATTGAAGTTCAAGGAGTGAAGATAAGATCTGGAAAGTTTCGTCCCGATCCGAGTTCGTTTGATTTCCGATCATCGAAGAGTTCGAACAGCTGCAGATTTAGTTAGAAAGTAGTAAACCCTAGTTAGGTTTTGGTCATTTATTTTCTAATAGGTTAGATTCTGCAAAAGCCAACGATCCATCTCGGTGTTTAAATTTTCCGCATTTATTTTTATGTGTTTGATCATAAAATAGATATAAAACCGAATTGCCATGACATGCATCATATCATAATCCACTCCATGCATACATGTAGAATTTTAATTTTGGTAATTAAAATAGGCATGTATATAAACTCGTGTAATTAGTTGAAATTTAATTAATACGTGGTAATTAATAAATTTAGTAACTAATTAAAGATCCGAGGACGGGTTATGAAATCGTTAAGCCTTTCGATTGTGTGTTCTCGTGAACCGCCTTAAAGCACAAACGAGATCACGCTCGATTCGTAGAGTCTACTTAGATCGAATGATGGTAAAAGAACAAAGAAATCTTGGATAAAAACGGTTCGCCTATAGGTTGGGTGGTCAATCGAGCTTCGGCGAACGCGACTTAACCCTCCTAGTGTGATGTATGCACGGGGTCCGGCAAGACTAAGCTACACCGGAGAACAGAGGGTGATTCCTTCTTATCTCAATGAGGTCCGTCTTGACCCGATTTCGTCCGATCACACATATGTTCCAACGAATAGGACGGGTAGGCTTGCCTCACGCATCGACACCATTCGAATCCTTGGTTTGATGAGCTTTTATGTTAACATCAAAAAGACGTGGTTAGTTAACCCACCACCACTTCCAAAATATTGAGTGGGAGCGGGGAGGCGACAACAACCCACGGCCTCTACTATAGATACAAGTAAGTGAGAGAAGGGTGACGCCGAGGCGCTTTGATTTCGCCCCTAAGGATGGTGTTCGCCCTATCAACATTCATGGCTTGGTCTCCGAAAGGATATGATTTTGGTACTCGTCGGGTCACCGACCTATCCTAAGACGGCATACTGGGCGTATCAAGAGATCCGATATAGTAGGTCACACTCATCATGGGTATTTTTGATAATATCTAGGCTAAAAGGAAGGTAGTCAATGAATAAAGGGATGTTCGATTCTCTCGTGGGATGTACGATTCTCACAAGTTATTCATTGATTTAGATTGTCTCGATTTAACCGTCATCTCTTTGACCTACCCTAAGGCGGCATCAGATGCGAGGTTAAAACCTTGGAATGGTAGAGTAGACTTAATTTTAGTTTACAATTCCTAAAATAAATATAGTAGTGTTAAACTTGAATTAATATATGTCATTTTATTTACAAGATTATATCCCCTTACTAAATTGCTTAAAATTTATAATTGACTAGTATTGACTTCGTTTAAAAAGTGGAAAGTAACTCAGACGCTGAACTAGTTAATCGATAATGCAATTATTTTTCAAAGAGATATTTTTCTCTTAAGCCTTTTAAAAACCAGAGTGACATATAGTGTATGTCACTAAGTGTCATTCGTGTCAAACGGAAGACAAACTTAGTTTGACCAAAGGTGATCTCGGACTTTGAAATTTTAGTGAATTTTGAATGTGTAGTAATTACACGAGTAATTTTCTAATTGAAAAATCGGAAAATCATGAAGTGTTACTTAGTTGGACGATATTTGGAATCGATGAACTAGTGGGAGCTTTATGATTTGTTGTTTTCTAGAACATTAGAAAAGTGTAATCGACTACACACGTAATCGTTCTAATTGAAAAACGGAAAGTCATGAAATGTTGCTAGTTAGACGATATTTGGAATCGATGAACTAGTGGGAGTTTCTATGATTTGTTGTTTTTCTCCGAAACAATAGAACTATGTACTTAAAGATTTTCTAATTTAAAATCGGAAATTCATAAAAATAAAGCATTGCTCGTTAGACGGTGTTTGGAACCGGATAAACTAGTGGGAGCTTTAATGTTATGATTTGTTGTTTTTTCCGTATATTAGAAAATCGAGAAGTCTCGATTTATAACACTCGAAAATAGACATCCCAACGGTTCCAAGAGTAGTGTCTACTCAAACGAATCATTGGTTCAAGATCTGATTTCCATTCACGGAAAGTCAAGAATGGAGAGTATGTCTAAGAGTGTTAGTCATCTAAAAGCGAGTTGATTTTAAGGCTAAACTGAAATTAATTAATCGAAAATCATAGGATAAGGAAAGTGATTTTGGATCACTAACCAATGAATCCTTGGTGATTTTCTCGAGCTAAGTTCTTTGGAAGAACAAGGTAGCAAAGCAGTGCATTTAACGATTAAAAGAGTAAACAACGGGGGCGCTTAATTTTAGCTAGAATAGTGGGAGTGATATAAGGAAATGAATCTCGGTTCAACTCCTTGGATATCGCGGAAAATTTATTTTCTGCTTCGTAATCGTTGGAACGAATGGATTTACCTTCATTCGATAATTTGTTTGTCGATAGAAAGTGAATATACCATTTGTAGTAATGTAATCCAAGACTCGGACTTTTGTTTGATAAAGTCAAAACCACTTAGAATCGCTGAAATATGTATATAAAACACATCTTAAGAACTATTAAAAGCAATTGGTTTCTATATTTAGATAAACACTTCTTCATATTCCATAGTTAGTGCATAGTCCCTAAAAGACAAGACCAAGACCCGGCCTGGGTGATTCCTTTCTCCTACCTGTTATATTGTCTCAAAGGTTCGATGACTAAGTTTCCTTTCAATCGGAAAGGATAATGGTTATAAAGAAGTAATATGGCTTGTTCATGACGACTCTTAGTCCGATGAAAGAAACAAGCTAGTAGTGAGCTTCCGAGTAGTGACTTCTTTGTCCGATAACTATTCA
>JAOBSW010000384.1:0-80000 GCA_026214975.1 Gentiana macrophylla
ATTAGATCCATGATATCGGTTTCCTTAATTAAACTTGAATTAACCGACTATGCAACCTATAGTATATTACAACGGAATCAATACATCATTTCTCAAAAATACAAAAATTGAAGCCAACCGCAAGGAATCTCCGTAAGTTCCAAATTAAGTTGCACTTGGCCTTTGAAGCAAATTGGCTTTGATCATCATGAAAAACTCTATCGCTTACTAAAGACGTGGAGTAGACACTCAGCTAAAATACCCTCATATTCCTCTCCTTCCATACATAGATTAGCACCGAGAAGCCAAAGCAAGAACACTTCATGCCGAAAGCATCACTTCATTCCACTTAACACCACGCCTAAGATGTCTTCAAAGCTATCAATGGTGGTATTCTACAAGCTAAAGGCATAGATTTTGATTAAACATATGCACCGGTTCGACTAAAAGCTATTAGATTTGTCCAAGATCATCTGACTACAAGAACGTCACGATCTACCAGATGGATGTGAAAAGTGCATTTATTAATGTAATTCATAAAGTGTAAAGATATGTTCAACAAACCCCAAATTTTGAAGTCAATTGATGAAATAGACACCTAGATCCTGGTTTGAGACTCTGTCTCATTTTCTTATTCAGAATGGCTTGACCAAATGAACAATAGACAAGACCTTGTTTAAAATCAGGAAGGTGAAAGCATATTGATAGTCCAAATATATGTTGATGATATCATATTTTGGGTCAGAAGATGAGAAGCTATGTGAGAAATTCTCAAATCTAATGAAAATGAAAGTCCAGAAAAGTATGATTTAAGAGCTGAACTACTTTCTAGGATTGCAAGTTAGACAGCTGAATAATGGAATCTTCATTCATCATGCCAAATACACAAGAAGACTGATCAAGAATTTTTGAATGGAGACCAGTGAAAAGATTTCAATCACCAATGAGTACATGAATTAGATTAGATGAAGACAAAGATGGCAAAGATAAGTATCCGACCCAGTACAAAAAAATGATAGGATCTCCGTTATACTAGATGTGACCACCGGACTCGACACATCTCCTAAAGTTAGTGTTTGTGCAAGATTTCAATCTAAACCTAAGGAAACTCCCTTTGCGTGTGCTATGCAAAGAATTTCGAGATGTCTTAAAGAATATCTAGATGTTGGCACATGGTACTTTAGAGATGGAAGTATCAAGTTGATATTCTATTCAGACTCAGATTATGCGGGATGCAAGGTGGACAAAAAAAGCACCCCAGGAACTTTTCAACTAATAATAAACATACTTGTTTCATGGTACAACAAGAAGAAAAACTCAATGTAAACTTCCAATGTTGAGGCAGAATACATAGTTCTTGCAAAATTTTATTCATGGTGTTATGGAAAAACAACAAATTTGAGAGATTATAGGAGTGAAGAAAGAGGAATTCTACAATGTTTGATAATGAAAGTGAAATAAATATCACAAAAAATCCATTTGTACATTCAATAAGCAAACACGTTGATGTTAGATATCATTTTATCTGAGATCATGGTGACAAGAAAGATGTCATGGTGAAATACGTTTCTACTGAAGAGCAACTTGTAGACATATTCATAAAGCCTTTGGATCTTTGAGAGGTTTCTAAGATGATGACGGAACTAGGAACTATCAAATAAAACTGAATCAGATCAGTTAAGATGCAAATTAATGATCAACTGAGCAAATGAAATCAACCAATGGATTGATCTTTGACATGTTGGGTGAGCTTGCTTGGAAGATCATTCATTGTTTATATACATGATTTCATTGTGCTTCTATAGTTATCGGTTGAAAGTTTTATGAAATGAGAATTCAAGGATTACGCTACATAGTTTCATAAAAGTGAATGGGTAGATCATTTGAGTATTATACATCAAAATCGAGGTCACTGCACGACTTTCTTTGAGAATACAAAACGGAGGTCAAACACTAATGAAAAGTAATATATGATGAAACAGTTCTTGACCTTATCTTTTATTACAAGCTGTAAATGTATGTACATGTGTCAATCCCCATAAGTCAAGACATTAACTTTATTGGTATTTTGAATTTCATATGGTACTGTACTAATTTGATTTTTACCTTTTCCTATCAATATGATCGGAATCAGTACAAATTCACCCTTACATGCTCCAAAAATCTTCCTAAGGCAAAAATTATCTGATTTTCGCTCATTCTTTTCATAGTCTTACAATATGTCTTTATATGATGACTTTAACGGAATTAGCATTAGTGTCTCAGGAAATGTTATAAATTTTGGTGAAACTGATCGAGCCAAAAAGATTTCAAAACATGTTCGACAAATTTCCGGATTGGAGCAGATTTCCAATGTTATAGTGGATTAGTATGCTATGAAAGAATGTGTCTGTTTTGGGAGAGTTGCGAGATTCATAGTAAAAATGACACATTTACAACTACTCTAAATAGGTTGAGCATCACGATTTTTGAAAGGGTAATCAAAAAATTGTTTGGGTTTGCAAAGCCCAAGGATTCTTTTGACACTAAAAAGCTTGGTATTGATAGCAAGGCATTTCTGACTAAAATGGACATAGGCATAACATCAAATCTGACTGTTTCAAGCTTTGAAAAGAAGTTCTACAAGGAATTTGATCGGAGGAGCAAGTGGATTGCTAAAGATATCATAGGAGCTACTACAGGCCGTGATATACTAGTTTATTTGTGAAAGTAGGTCTGAACGTTGATATTTACTTGCCCAATGAATTCAAGCTGGGCCGGGTTTGTATTCAAACATATGAAATACATCTTAATGAAAGCAGGATAGTCTAAGAATGACCCATATTCTTAGATGAATGGAAGATTCTATATGAGGAAGTCGTTTCGATTCTCGAGTCAATTCTTTGTTAAAATCTCGCACATCCTATCGAGTGAATCCTTTATAGGTCGAGACATAGCAAAGTGATAAACACTGAAGTTAGTGTTCCTTAAGATCAAGAGAGGCAAAGGAACCCATGGTGAGAACCAAGAAACCAAAGAATTTCAGGGCTACTTAACAAAATCAATCATTTATGCCTTATATATCAATTGAGGAACAAAGGGTATCTACTCCCAAAAAGTTAGTTGAACATGTCAAGTTTACAAAAAATTCCCAACAAGTTTAGAAGAAAAAGATCAAGAAGAGGAAAGGTTTTTCTGAATAACAGATTGTTGAGGAGCAATTGTTTTATGATAAGAAAAGCCAATATAAAGCTTAAGTCTTCAAGAGAAAGAAGAAAATTGTTGGTACAGGCAAAAGTCTCAAAGTTCGGGAAGAACAAAGATCAATGGAAGAGGATGAATAATCAAATCGAAAAACAAATAATTTACAGGTTCATGAGGCTAACAACGAATCATTTTTATCTGATTATGTACATGTTGTGTCTAAATCTACTCAGGAGATGTAGGACAAAGACTTAGTAGTGTTACATGTTGTTTCCACAACTGAGCCGGTAAAACTGGATTTGACATCAGTTGAACAGTGCTTCATACTGTTGAAGAATCAAGTATCAATGAGGTTTAATTTCCTCCAATACAGCTGATAGATCCAAAAAGATTATCAGCCTATGTCACATGAGAGAGTGTTTCTAAGAAAACCGTATCAACGAAGTTTCTAAACATTTTGAAGTTCAAGTTTCAAGCCCGAACAACAAAAATCAGATAATCAACAGCTAAGCAGAGGGTCCCGAAAAGCTAATGAACCAATCCTGGAGGTGAGGTCGGATGGGTTTCAGATAGCTAATCATGCATTTAATCCAGTAGATATTATATTTGAGTTTCAACAACTAAGCATAGGGTTTGCGTTTGAGGGGAAGTTCATTTTAGTTACGGTAAGCTATTTCCTGATGGAATCATCAGACCAAAAAATCCTAGTCTTCATCCGAGTTTTTCCCTTGGATATTTTCAATCTCCATTCATTGTTTCCAATGGACTGAAAGTTCAACTGCCCCAAGTACCTGAAGTCCAACAACCTCAAATACCTGAGATTCAACAACCCTAAGTTCTAGAAATTCAAGTACAAGAGATACCAGAGAATCCTTAAGAGCCATTTTTGTATGATAGAAAAGAGCATGAGAACACTTTTATTCTTGAACCAGACACAACTGAGGTGGATAGTCTCAAGGAAATCATAGTCAAACTGTATGATCAGATGAGAGATCAAGAACAGAGAATGGATGACATGATCAATATTGTTGAGAATAAAGGGAGAACAACTGTAGCCACTTATCAAAAGGTGGATGTTCTAGAAAACAATTTCAGAGAAGTGAACTCAATGGTATTCATGCTATATAGGTTTGTTCGGTATAAGGACAAAGATTTAAGGAAAAAAGTGACTTTGTTGGATGATAATCTAGTCAAGCATACAAAATTTTGAGTCTAGAATGCAACTCATGGAGAAGCGATCTATGTTGTTTGGTCACATGCAAGGACAATCATTGAACTTGTTACAAACCTTTCGATGCTTTCAATAAGGAAATGAATCCAGCTCATGCAAGATAGGAAAGAAGGTTTTCGGGACAAAGGAAGTATGATGAGACTTTTGCGAACTTAGAAAACAAGCACTTGGGAGAGTATGCTTAAGCGATGAGCTATCTGAGACAACTTAAAGTAGAATACCATCCTATGAAACGACTAATTTTTATCATTTGGACTTGAAGGGTTTAAATTCTTTTGAGTCAAAAGTCTATAATGAATGAATTAAGAAAAAAATAGAATCGAAAAGGCCTAAAGACAATAAAAGGTAAAAATGCCTCAACTAATACACGTTTGGGTCTTACAATGGGTTTATAAGTAGAAGGCGTAATCCTACTTTGCGAGGAGCTTGAATGCATAGAATATTTATCACACTTAGCAATAGAGGACTTAGAAAACCAGAGAAGAACATAATTTTTACAATCATTATTTGAGCAATTAAGATACAACTTCTTTGAGTTCTTCAATTTTTAAAATCTACTAAGGCTTTCATGGCAAGATCTAGAAACTTGAAGTGTGCCTTTATTCAAGATCTATCTAGAAATCTACACTTGATGCCGAGCCCTTTGAATTTACAATAAACATCAAGAATCAAGCTTATCCAGAATCTAAGGATTCAAACCACAACTATGTTTTACAATGTCTTAGGAGTTGTGAAGCATATCTGAGTGTGTAAGGGGCGTGGTCGAGGTGAATCGAGAGTATCGACAAGGATACGAGTTACGTGGTGGAGCATTTGAAGATGTAATCCTACCCTCGAAGGAAAAGTGGAAAAACTTCTGTGAAAAGTGAAGACAACTGTGAAGGACTGATTTTGTAGATTGTGAAGCTGAGATGGGATCAGACAAGGACATTCCTTTGAAATCTTTTGTACTTGTGTAACCAAGTACATTAGTGAAATTTATCCAACATCATAGGAGATCGGGAGACGTAGATTATTACACTACCTCAAACTTCCATAAACAAATTGTGTGTTTTTACTTTCTGCATTTAGTTTTCAGTATACTACTTTCTGTTTATCAGTTTACCAAACACATAACATACACAACACAAACACAGCACTACTGAGCATCTAACACTTAGTCCATCCAGTTTTAGAACAACAGTTTTAAAAGGCTTTATATCTGCTGCATAAAAACATAGCTAAATTGAGTTAGTCTTTAGACTAAATTATCAACTATGTTTAAAAACTCTAAAATTCTCATGTTTCCCCCCTAAACATGATCTTAACCTTTCCAATGGACCAACAAATTTACCAGCTAATCTGGTGTTTCGGTTGTACGAAAAGTGATTTATGTATGGTTAGTCAACTTGTTTCTATTAGGTCAAATAAATAGCTTACACTCCAAATCTTATCTTGGTTTGAAAAAAATACAACATTTCCGTTAATAGATTTGTGCTATTTCCGTTAGTTAAATATGCAAACAAAATATAGTTGATGGTTCTAATGTCTACCTGTTAGGACATTGGACTCTGAATGCTGGCGGGATTGAAATCTTAGTGGAACCTTTTTCCCCTTTCTTTTTTGGTATCTCTTGAATGGAAACCTGCAGTCGTGTTATGCTTGCATATGTATTCTCAGAATTGCATTAAAGACTTAATATATAAATATATACATATTTACAATTATTGAATTTATTTCTTCTCCTAAAAGTTTGATTTATATTACAATATTTGAAAACATCTTCCACACTTTGTGAATATGCAGTTTTTCTAAGAGGGATAATTGTCCACCCGTTGAGCTTTAATTCGGTACATAATGATGGAGCCTTATGCGTCAAATGGTTCCGTGGTCTAGTGGTTAGGACATTGGACTCTGAATCCAATAGCCCAAGTTCAAATCTCGGTGGAACCTTTGTATTCATTAGTCATTTATTTTTGGTCTTTCTTCCGAGAGTCTCATGATGGGAAAACTGCATTTGTGTTATGCTAGCAAATAGAATTTGGAAATGTCGAGAACATTATGTTCTTCTTGTAGTAACAACGAATTTTTTTTATGGAAACAGTATTTGGAATTTTTGGGAACTTTATGTTCTTCTTATAGTAAAAACGAAATATTGTATCTCTTTTATGGAAGATAAATTTTCATTTACATAAATTCTAGAAATGTGTGTTTTGCATATTAGGTGAGATATCTTCATGTATGGACCCTTGGTAAGATACTTCAACTGTCAATTTAAAGTTTTGTCATGCCGAAGGTTTGGAAAGGGCTACAACTGGACATTGTTTCAATTGGGTAGAAATTGATGCAATTGTATTCACTACATGGTTCCATGGTCTAGTGGTTAGGACATTGGACTTTGAATCCAATAGCCCGAGTTCAAATCTCGGTGGAACCTTTTTTCTTCTTCTTCTTTTGCCTCTATTTCAATTTAATTTTTATTCTTTGAATTTATATCCACAGGAAGCAAGACTTGAGTAGAGGAAAATGTCATATTCTCATATTTCCTAGTAGAGGCAAGACCACGGTCTTCTTGAGTTAGAATGACAACTCATTTGGATTGTGTAAGCATAAATTCTAAAACTTATGAAAGCGACATCACGAATCTTGGTTTCCGATGCATAAGCCTAGGGTTGAAATACTGGTTGAACCTTTTCTATGGATCTTTTTGAATAAGAATCGCAACCTTTGAATGCATTGAGTAGATATTGTCATTTAATTGTAACGAAAAAGAGTCAAGGTTTTGTTTTGATTGTGCTTTTGTCTTTTGCATAGCTTTTTGAGGGTATTTGCAGCGTAAAATAGGGAATATTTTAGAAATATTTAGGTTTTGATGATGAGTCCCAGACAAGCTTTTATAGATGCAAGCAAAAGGATGTCTTAAGTTCAATGTAAAGGTCTTACTAGAGTCAGATATTGTATAGGTTGATCAGACAAGCACTATAATAATAAGTTGATAGAGTCTCAGTAGACTAAGGTAAGGTTTTAGAAAAATCAGTAAGCCTATGATCCTAAGTTGAGCCGAACTGAAGGCTGATGGAACAAAATCATTAGAGAAGACATGGAGGCTGACGGAACAAACTCGGTATTGAAGAATGAATATGAAGACTGAGGTTTCAAACTCAGTATTGTAGATAAAAGTCGTGAAAATAAAGTTAAACTTTAGGTAAGTATGTGATGGCCTAAAGTAAATTTATCGATCTTGTGTAGAAGGTTTTAGATTCAAGAAATTGTGATGATGAATCTCAAGTTTTGACAAAAAGGTGTACTCTGATATCCCAAACAATGATAAGATGCAAAATCAAGCCAGCTAAGTTGAGCTGAACCAGTGACACTCAGCAAAACACTCAAGTCAGCAATGTTGAGTCAAGCAAGTCATATAAGTTAGCTAAGAGTAGCCAAGAAAAATATTCAGCCGAGCAGAATCAACATCAAAGATGAAATAGTACAAGTACTATTAATCCGTTATTAAGATTAATTTGAATATTGTTTTGACGATCGGGATTAATATTGGATGTCTGATCAAACACTCAATCAATGGACAAGTTTAAATGAAGGTTTCAAGGATTTTGATACCGGAATATTAGAGAATTCCATTGGTCGACCATTTTGTCATGTTAGATGAAAATTGACACTGAAACATAATCAGAAAGCACTGAATTTCAAGGAATAATTATGCATATCTCATAAACGGTCATTTGAATTTAATATATGAACATTGGAAATGTGCCTATAAATGGAGGACTTAGCAACTAGAAGAACATAATTTTTACTTTATTATTTGAGCAATCAAGATGCCTTCTTTGAGTTCTTCAATTTTCTAAAATATGCTAAGGCAATCATTGACAGATCTAGAAACTTCAAGTCTTTGGTTTATTCATGATCTATCTAGAATTCAACACTTGAATCCTGAGAAACTGAATTTAGAACAAACATCAAGAATCAAGCTTATCCAAAATCTAAGGATTCAAACCACAACATTATTTTACAATGTCTTTGGAGTAGTGGAACAACTTCAGTGAAGCAGCATATACAACTATGAAGGAGTGATTGTTTAGATCGTGAAGCCGACCTTAGATCAATTAAGTACAATCTTTTGAAGTCTTTTGTACTTGTGTAACCAAGAACATTACTGAAATTTCCTCCAACATCATATGAGTTGGGGAGACGTATATGATTGCAACACCTCGAACTTCAATAAACTGCCTTTTTTTCTTTCAGTATTTACATTTTCATTACTTTACTTTATGTTTATTAGTTTACCAAACACAACACATACACAACCCATACACAACCCATACACATCTTCTTTGAGCATCTAACAATTAGTTCATCGGTTTTAGAACAATGGTTTTAAAAGATTTATATATGATGCATATGAACTCATGTGAGTTGAGTTAGTTAGTAGACTAACTTGTCGGCGGAGTTTTAAAACACTAAAAGTGTAAAGTTTATCCCCACACCCCACTAAACTTGATCTTAGCCTTTTCGGAGGACCAACAAATTTAGTAAGCTAATAATTTGTTTTGGATGTATAAAAAGTGATTTCTATATTGTTACTCAACTTGGTTTCTATTAGATCTAATAAATAGCTTTGACTCCAAATCCTATACAGGTTTGCAAAAAATATCACATTTCCATTAATTGATTTACTCTATTTCCTTTAGTTAAAAATGAAAAAGTTTTATAGTGATGGTTCTGTTGTCTTTCTGTTTAACATCGAGAAGATTGTCTTTCACAACACTCTCAACTGCTTCACAATCTGATCAACCAATCCCTATGTTCTACTCCATTGTTCCTTCGAAGGTGAGATTGCTTCTTCAACAACTCCACCACAAACAACCTCTGTAGACGGCATGCTTCCGTTATGCACAATCCTTGAAACCTAAAAGCTTCTTCACCGCTCACAGTCCTTCAAAGAAAACTATTTTTTTACTGCTTCAAAGTCCTTCAAAGCAAACCGCTTCTTCGCTGCTTTCACCTGTTTGTTGATGTAAAATCAAACAAAAGTTGAGTTGATTCACTGAAGTTGAAACTTTATGGATTTGTTGATGTAGATTCTGGTAGAGCTCAACTTAATTCAAGAGTTGTTGTCAGATCTGTCATTATTCTTTAGAGTATTTGCAGCCTCTCGAAATTCTTTGGATATAACATTTAAGTTCTTGTATCTAAGTATATTTCCTTTTTCTTCTTGGATAGATTGTCTCAATAAAGATCTTAAGATCTTATCCCGTGAAAACTCTTTTTCAAATGACTTGAGTCTTGTATATATTGGTGAGAGATATACTAATTCAGCTTTGATTCTTCAGTTAATGTCTGTCTTCTTACTGCTGATGTGACATAGTTGACCGTTGTAGATCTTCAATATATATTTTCAAATATAGCCATTGTAATAACATAAATCCTGATTTGAGCATTTCTTTTACGTTTGAAATAGATCTTGTCTTCCAGCTAGCATAACGTTCATGTTCTCAGTCTTCTGACATATCGTCTATTTTCTGAGTTAATGGCTTTCAGCTTTTGTCTTGTCATCATAATGTGTATAATCTTGAGCTTATCTTTTACATACGAATTGAATCTTTGGAAGTGCGATCCGAGTATCTTTAAGTCGATTATATATACCTTAAAAATGGAGTTACGCTTTGATTATCTTGATTTACGCTTTGGATCGATTCTCGATTTCTTTGATCTTTATATATGTGATCGTCGCGCGTTACATCGATTATACAAGCAAGAGTACTAGGTCAAATTATAGCATAGCAACGGTGAATCAAGGTCTATCCCACAAAGACAATGCAACTCAAGTATAAACGAATCTAACCGAATTGAGTAGACAAATACGGTCAATGACCAACAACGACATAGAAACAAACATGGTATTCCTCCCCATCCCGCCTATCTACTAACTTGTTGTAGTTAATCCTTATGTTTACTTCCCCACATAATTTCACTAAATTAGTCAAACAATTTAATTCGGTTTAGCTATGGGTGCAATCTCACAACCTCTCTACTTCCAATGTAAGGACAACGAGACAATCTATATGCAACTAACCTCCTTCATTGGTTGTATTAGTCCATCACGCAATAAGTTTTAGAGATGCCGGCACGAGACCGAAAACCTCCTAGCGACTATCGACAATGACTAGCACGTTCCTAGGGATCCATCAAGACTATGTCCTAATTAACACTTCACTAACAGTCCTTCATGTTAATTTACGATATACGAATATTAGATTCGCCAGACCTAATTAATCATTTTAATTAATCATGTCGATCATCGTAACTGAAGTTGAATCTCCAGATTAGGGGTCCTAAGAATTGCCATGATTAATCGGTATAGATGGCCGATTAATCGAGGCGTAGTTTCTGATACGGAATCTACATTAACCGTTCGATTAATCCAAGTAAAGTATGGTGTTGTTAAACATGCAGATTAACTATAACACATAAATACAAGTAGATCTACCATAATAAAGATATAAAGGTATGTTCAAAGTTTCATACCTTGGTTATGGAGATCTAGCTTGATCTACTCAAGCTAGAGATGGCGTGGAGGATGGAAACAGGAAAATAAATCACAAAACATCTAAAGAAACTTTATTTCATCAAAATGTAGTAATGTATAGGTAAAGTTGTTAAAGAATACGGTAGCATAATATTACAATCAGTATCTGTGGTATTTTATAGATGTTATGGCCAACATATGACTCAATAAAACCCTAACCGAGCTAGTAGATATGGCAGACTTCGGTTTCTTGTCATTCAAGGTCTCGATTAATCGGGCTGGCCCACGATTAATCGGGCCAGTTTTTCTTCCTTTTTCTGACAGATCTCTTCTTTGAGTTTCTCTTCTTGTCCCAATGCTCTCTCTCCGGTCTAGATCCATTCCTAGCTGCTCCAGAATTCGGTGCATCCTGAAAAGTGTACAAAACAAGACGAAACAGTACCAAATCTACGGGATCATAGCATAGATGCAGAATTGTAAAGCTAGGAACACACACTTAGTATTTAACACATATTCCTTACAATAATGAGCCTATCTATCTTCTCTCGAGCATAATTCGGGGTAAATAAAGGTTAATTTAATGGTCGTATATAAGCACTATCAATATGCCGAGATCAGAGTGCTCCATATTTACCTTTTTGTCATATTTGCAAGTATCATAAAGTTATTTTGAGACATCAAATACTTAATAGAAGATAACTTTATGATCTATATTTCTCAAAGTTTGCAACTACGAGTCTAGCCTCGATCTTTAGATCTTCCATCTTTACCTTTCGATCGACTCTTGACCTTCATTCTTCGAGATATATTTTTGAATTGTTGATTGCATATGAAGACTGTATAATTTATATCACAATGCTTATACGATAGAACCTATACAATTATCGGTATCTAGTGAATCATAAATATCTATATATATATATATATATATATATATATATATATATATATATATATATATATATATATATATATATATATCACATCTAACCTTACATGCTTCTATAACACCTGGTTTGACCATTATCACATCATCAAAACCAAACTACTTAACAATCATCAAAATTAAACCCAACATCATGGATTTCTAAAAAGAAAAGTCTTGTGTTTAAATCAAGCATTAAATCCGTTACAGTATACCTGCTGAAGGGATGTTGAATGCACGAACAGCTGAGTGTGGAAGACTAAGCATACCATATATTGACTAAGCGGTTTTATGAGATAGTCAGTATATGAGAGTTGAATAGATAACGGTTATTTAGTTAGATTCTGTTACAACCGTTTGTAACTTACTCTTAACTGATTCATGAGGTGTATGAAGCTATCAACACCCCATGATCAATAGCATTTTAACTTTACATATTGATTATTATTTGAATAAAAAAATTCACACATTTTCTTCTTTTTTTGTTTGTACTTTACAAACTTCTACATGGTATCAAAGCCGAAACATGAGAGTTTCTGATGCTTTTCAGCGTTTATTTCTAATTTGTTGGAGAATCTTGAGAGAATTCTTCACTTTTGTTGAGTTTTCCACAGTTTCTTGAGAACAAATTGCTATTATTATTTCTGTTTCAATCAATTCTTGATTATTTGTTGTGTTTGGTACTGAAAACAGGTGTTCTTTGAGTTCTTGATAGCCATGGCAGCTAAAAAACAAGAATTAAGCCCATCTAGTCCATTATATATTCATCCTAATGAGAATAAATCATTGGTACTTATTCAGCCATTGATGAGTGGAAACAATTATAATTCATGTATATGGGTTGATCACCAAAAAATTTTGGCTTCATAGATGGCACAATTAAAAGGCCAAAAGCGGTCTGTAGATTTATTCGCATGGAGGCAATGTGATACAATGGTGACATCTTGGATTTTGAATTCTGTAGAGAACACCCTTGCGCAAAGTTTGATGTATTTCAAGAATGCTTATGCAGTTTGGAAGAATCTTGTTGCTAGATTTTCCAATGTAGATGCATTAAGGCTCTTGGATATTCGTGAAGAAATGCATCTGTTGAAGCAAGGCACGGATTCTATCAATCAATATTTCTTTGGGAGGTTCATATGATTCTAAGTGTCATATGATGGTTCTTTAAGGAATAAATCATGACTATCGGACCTATGCATGTATGTTCATATGATTCTAAGTGTCATTGCAATGCCATCAATACCTTGGTGTATCATATGGAAACTAAACATGTCATGAAGTTTCTTAAAGACTTAATAGATGAATTTGAGCATATGGTTTCCCAGGCAATGCAAATGGTGCCATTCCCTAAGATCCGTGATGCCTTTGAAATGGCCATTGAATTTGAAAGACAGGAGTTATATGTGGCAAATAAGGCCAAGACTCAAGATTCTACGTTTCTCTTGTCTGAGAAGAATGGACAGGGGCAACATCAAGCAGTCAGTAGACCAGGATTTGAACTTGCTGCAAACACTAGACCTAAGAATCCTAAGAATATACAGTGCAGTTTTTGTGGATTCAACGGTCATACCGAAGAAACTTGCTGAAAAAAGCATGGCTATCCTCCTGGGTTCAAGTCAAAAAGGACTAACTTGGAAGAATAGGACAGTAACCAAAAGAAGATCAACCCCAGAATAGGTCTGCTGGACCAGGGTTTCCTAATATTACTACACATCAACTTGACAAGTTGATGGATATATTGAGTTCTAATCCTCCTAGGCATACATGGTTTGTTGTTGTGTAGTCTAATGCAGATAGTAGTCATTGTTCACCAGCCACGGGGACATGTGACTTGAATTTAGTGAGACCTATTCAATGGATCTTGGACTTTGGTGCCATAATATCTTTTGATACATTAAGTAATCATAAACCTTCATATGGTATGAAATGGGATAGCCTAAAGGGAATAATGTTTATGTTACACATATAGGACAAGTGAGAGTAAATTCTTAGGTGGTCTTACATGAGGTATTTTGCATTCCTAGTTTTAAATACAATTTGTTGTCTTTGCCTTCATTGATTAAACATTCCAAAGGTACTACTATTTTTTCTGCTAACAAGTGTATTTTGCAGGACAAGAACGAGAAAGTGATTAGTTAAGTTGAGCTACATGGAGGCTATATGTCTTAGACCAACTAGTTTGATTTCTACTATTAATGTTGTAGAAAATAATACTTTGTCGATAGGTTAG
Source organism: Gentiana macrophylla (assembly GCA_026214975.1). Taxonomy (NCBI): domain Eukaryota; kingdom Viridiplantae; phylum Streptophyta; class Magnoliopsida; order Gentianales; family Gentianaceae; genus Gentiana; species Gentiana macrophylla. Next base: position 14,075 of record JAOBSW010000384.1, read on the forward strand.
ATGATGATCTTTTATGGCATTCTGAGACTAGGACATTTGCTAGATAAGAAGCCGAAAGTTATTAGTTCTCAATCTACTAATGTCAAATTTTGTGAGCATGATCTTTGTTATATTTGTCCTATGTCCAAGTTAAAGAAAAATTATTTTCCTTTAAGTACTACAAATGTAAATTCTAATTTTGATCTTGTTCATATGAATATTTGGGGCCTTTTGAGGCACCACAACGTGAATAGACAAGAGTATTTCTTAACTATTGTGGATGATTTTTCTAGATTTACTTGGGTCTTTCTTATGAGACACAAATGAAACTTCCGATCTTGTTAAATCTTTTGTTAATTTTTTTCTACTCATTTTAATTAGATCAATAATTTAATTAGAGTCGATAATGCATTTGAGTTTTAACTCTTTGAGTTTTATGATCGACTTGGAATTATACATGAGATATAGTGTGTGTCGACACTTGAAAGCGAGAATGGAATTGTTGAAAGGAAAAATCAACATCTCTTGAATATTGCTAGGGTTTAAGATTCTAGAGTAACTTACTTATTGAGTATGGGGTTTTACGCCTTTTGCATGCTCTCAATTTAATCGATGCAACACCCACACCACTACTGTAGGAAAACACTCCTCATAAAGTGCATTATGGCACTAAACCAGATTATTCTATGTTCAAAGTTTTTGGTTCCATAGATTTTTCTTGCACACTTCAGTAGAAGAAAACCAAGTTTGATTCCAGATACAAGACATGTGTCTATCTTAAAAATTCAAACACTTCCAAGGGTTTTATACTCTTGGACATCACCAACAAAGACATCTTTGTTGCTAGGAATACTCAATTTCATGAGACTTATTTTCCTTTGTTTGAGCAGGTTCTAGGAAAGGCTAGATATATTTCTGATATGCCAGTCCCATTACCAGACATGAAAACTTTTGATGAATTGTTGAGTGAGTCAGCAGAGCAGTTAGACATAGGAGCAGATGCAACAAAGGTTTCCAATGAACAGAATGCTATCGTCAGTCAAATACATGCACCTGCACTTGTTCAGTTGAGGAGATCAGCAAGGACAAGAAGAACACCAACCTTTTACCAAGGTGGTGCTCATGCGATTCAAATGCAGACACCACATCTACTGAGTGAAGTGATGAATATGGAAAATCTTTCAATAGAGTATGCCAGATATATTAATGCAATTGATTATTCTAGAGAACCTAAGACTTACAATCAAGTCATCAAACATGATGGGTGGAAGGAATCTATGCAAAAAGAGATTGAAGCTTTACAGAACACTCATACTTGGAAAGTGGTTGATCTACCTACAGTAAAGAAACCTATTGGATGAAAATGGGTGTAAAAAATGAAGTATAATCATGATGGTTCAGTAGAGAGATACAAGGCAATATTAGTGGAAAAAGGGTATACTTAGACATATGGCATTGATTATCAATAAATATCTTCTCATGTTGTCAAGATTACCTCAACCAGAGCTTTACTAGCAGAAGCAGCAGCTAATAATTGCCATCTTCATCAGATGGATGTCAATACAACCTTCTTGCATGTAGATCTATATGATGATGTTTACATATAGCTACCCCCAGGTTTTGCATTAGACAAACCAAATCAAGTTCGTAGTTTAACAAAATCTTTGTAAGGTTGTTATCCTTGATATTTTATGGTTATTCTAGACATAGTCTTTATGAAAGAGAATAGTGTAATCAGATGTCATTCGGATGATGTCTGAAGAATGTGATTATGATTCATGTGGGTAATACGTATCTTATATAAGATGGCTAAAATTCCCTTTTGGGAAAATGTTATACATTCTAGAGTATTGACTAAAGCCTAAACATATTGATGTTGTTTGGCTTATGACTATAAATTCCACGAATGATATTATTGTTTATTACTCTCTTTGACTAATTTAGAAATAGTCAAGTATACTCAGTGAAGTGCAAAATTCGGAAAGCCCAAAATGTTTGAGCTAGTACGCACATGAGATTGATGAACTACTTAGGAATTAATCTTCAATTGGATTGAAGTAATTAATACCTGAAGGGTGTTTCAGAAGTTGTCTAAAAAGGAATTAGATTCTCCCTTGAAGAATACCATTTTGGGATACGCGATCAGATCGTGTTTCTAAAATGCAAAACAACACTTTATACGATAATGGTGTAACGTAAGCCATGCGAAGTATCTCTTACCTATTTTGGAATAGTGTTCTTATTCAATACATATACTTAACCGAGTTCTAAAGAATGAAAGTTGGATAAATTCCATATCAGATATGAAAGACAATGACATCAAGTCCGTCTTAACCGATGATTTAGGGTTGTCGTGCTTCTAGTAAGCATGCGATTAATCCGAAAGTCAGGAGCCTAGTACGACATGTGCAACTTTGTGGAATATCTTAGCAAGCATTTGGATATTATTTACTTGCCCGTGGGGCAAAAGTGTTTTGAATCCAAATATGCTAATATCTAGAGGAAGTGTTTCTTCCAAAAGAAATAGTGGGAGTAAATGACATCTCAAAAGGAGTTTGAGAACCACCAAGAGATATTCAACCATTGGAACATGAGCGGCGCGCCGCATAGTGATGAGGTATAAGACACATTTCGGTGCACGAGTACTCTATGAGTCTGCGGATGACCACAAGCCTGAATAGGCTATTGGTATATTCATATTGAAGAATTAAGATCTCGCAACTTATTCATGAATGCTTGGAAGGAAAGATTAAGAGATATGGCATGGAGCCATAGTATCTGAAGAAGATTCCATGTAAGACAACCGGGTTATGAACCTAGTTTGATTCACTTGAAAGGAATGTCTCTAAAAGGTATAAGCAAGTCTTTATGAAAGACTGACATGGGAGGTAATAAGATTACTTGTTTGGCTAAGTTGATAGGCTGAAGGCTACGGGGTGTAAACCTTGTCATTTCCTTTGTGCTACCAGCTATGCTTAAATCTATTCAGATTGTGCTTGTTGTAGCTACGTATCGTGGCTATATGATAGTGTTGAACACGTTGGGCCAGTGGCTTGATGTTAATAGATGATAACGTAATGTGTAGCTTTGCTGTGAGATCCATTTGTGGACTCCAACAAGTTCTTCTATATAAGTTCCTTGCATTGATAATTCAAAGAGTTTGATTTCATCAAGACAAAAGATATGCCTTATGTGTAGAAGGGTTAGTGGGAGTGTCACGAGGTTTTTGAGCAAGGTATCGGATATCCTTCTCTGAACCGACACCCTATGTCACAGTCAATTAATGTTTGGTAGTTCAAGGCCTTTACGAAAGTCCTTGGAAGTAGCAGTTCTTATTTTGGAAATAAGAATCTATAGTGATAGATTTATATACTGCTTTATTATCACAGTTCACCTGCATTGATGAGATTGTTGGTCATAGAGATGGGTGAGAATATAGTCAGAGGGGGGTGAATGACTATATTGGAGTTTCAAAAACTTTTCTTATTTTTAAAATATTTTGGGCAGCGGATAAGTCCATTCTTATAAGTTGTTTTAAAGTAGGTTAAACACACATAGAGTATTAATGAGCAATGATATTGAGCTATTTGTAAAGTAAAGTCTGATAAGTAAATCAACACAAAGGTTTATAGTGGTTCAGGGTGGTGTAATCCCTTAGTCCACTCTTCTCCTGTGATGATTGGAGGAATTCATCATTGCCTTTCACCAATAAAATAGCATTATTGCCCTTGGCTACACAAGCTTCACAATCTCAAGACTATCACTCCCTGGCTACAAAAGCTTCAGTGACTCAGTCTTCCACACTGCTCCTTGAGAACAAATCCTTCAACAGCTATCACAGAGGATGCAATTCCTTCTCAGACAATCTGATTTAATTGTTGCAAACTTGTGTGAATAAGATTCACAAAGGGTAGATCAATCTCAGTGCTTGATGTAGATTTGTAGCTCTAAATACTGAGTTGATCTCTAGATATTTCCTTACAAGTTCAGAAAGAAGTCTTTTGAAATTGACAAAGTTTCTGCACTTTTGGTATTCTGTGTTTCTTTTATATTCTGTCAATGCCTTGTATTTATAGCCATGATCTCCTTGATTTGAAAATTCGTCCGTTGGCTATTTAATGCTGAGAATAATCCTTGAATCTTCCTTGATTTTATTCTCCTTATTTCAGTGATCCGGATTTTCTTCAAACGTTCATCATAAAATCCGTCATTGATTGATTCTACATTAATTGCTTGATCTCCTTATTTAACGTTCAGAATCAATTGCAGATAGCATACTTCACTTACCTATTTCTCAACTTGGCTATTGCTTGGCGGTATAGTGATTCTGCTTATAAGATGTTACTTGAGTGTTGAGGTTCTCTTCACCATTCTTCTTGATAGTCAGCCGGTAGAGCCTTCACTTAGCCGGTTTACTATTTTTCTACATTGATATTTCAATGTCTAAGTTTGCTTGTTCTTCACTGATCCTTGATTTGGGTGAGATCATTGTACACCATATTGAAATAATAGATTCCATCACTTGTAAAAAGTCTTAGACTTACCCAAGGTCATCACAGACTACCCTGGTTGTAAGTCAGCCCATACGTCTTTACTTTACTATGCTGGTTCCTAGGCTGTTTTCACTAAGCTGTTCCAAGGATTTTACTGAGCCGTCCTACCAGTCTATTACAGTGCTTGTCTAACTGAACTTATACAACATGTCAGACTTCTAAGTAAAGCCTATTCAAACATCACTGATCATTAGACTTATTTCAGGCTTGCTATAACAGCTAGTATGGTCATCATCAAAACAAATAAAATATTCCTAACAATTTCACCCTTTTTGATGATGCCAAAACCCTCATAAGCCTAAACATAAATGAACATTTTCATATGATAAAAATAATAAAACTCAAAAATTTTATTCATCCACGAAGGGCATAAGTTAATCAAGGGATCCAAAAATAGAACCATATTACAACTACAATTTGTTTAGATTTTTCTTGTACCTTTAAACTTTCTAGTTTGAATCTCTTCCATGTCCTTCAAGTCAATCTTTGGAGACTTCCATTTCCAATATTCCAATGCAGTGTTGAAGAAGAGACCTAGGGATTCTTTTTTGTTGTAGAGCTTGTTGAAATCTGTCATAGTCTCATGTGCTTGTGGCTCTCCAAAATATTTTTCCAGTCTGCCATTTGCTTCATCAATTGTGGGTCTGCAAACATCAGATCCTTGTATATTACCCATTGTTGCCGAGGATTCAACCTGCCCAGAGGTTTGAAAATTTTCACCATGTTGTTGAACACCTCTTGTCTTTCACTAGACTACTCATCTGGCCCCTTTGCAGTGAGAGATACTGATTGGTTTGCTCTGCTGCATGAGCCAGATGCTCCTTCCCCATTTCCTTGCTTTAGAGAAGCATATTCTCTTTTCACATCATTGTACATATTTCCCATGTCTATTCTTGAATCTGTCAAACCTTTTGATCAACAATGCCACTTGCTCTTTCAGTTCTTGAGTCTCGTTGTTGGTTGACTCCACTATTTTGCTTTGTTGGGGTGCTACCAGTGCACTGGGCTTGTTTCACTCTACTGGTGCACCTTCCTCATTGTTCAATTTGAATTCCTGAACTTTCAATTGTGACATTAAGGTCAATGTGTCAGTGTGGGCAAGATCCAATGCGCCTTTACGCACTGACGCAATGATCTTCCATCTTTCAGGTAGACCTCTCAAGATTTTCAAGAAGACTTATTTTTGAGGATATTTATGACCAAGTTGTTGCAGTTCACTGATGATGCTTGAGAACATGTTATCCATTTGATCCACAGATTCACCGGTCTTCATTTTGAAGTTTTCAAACTTCTGTTTTGCAACAGGTAGTTTTTTTTATTTGATTTCCTCTGATCCTGCATTGACAAGGGCCAATTTATCCCACATAGCTTTTGCAGTTTTGCAATCTTTAATTCTCATGAACATGTTACTATCCAGAGTCTTCTAGATCATATCTTTTGAAACAAAATCGAGATTTGCTCTTCTTCTATCATCTTTGGTCCAATCTTTCTTAGGATTTTCTTTTTCCTTTCCTTGATCTGCACCTATGGATATCGCAGTCATGATCTTGATTGGGACATCATTGATAACATCCAGCATCTCTTCATAAGTTGCTGCAAGATGAGACACCATTCTTATTTTATATTCATCAAAATTATTGACATTGAATACAGGTACTTTAGACATGAAATTTGAAGAATCCATAGTCACAGACAAACAGGTGTATATGTGTAAAACATAGATTTGAAAACTAATTTGAAAGTATGTGATCTCCTTGTTACCAGAATCATATCTGAACAGGTTCTGATACTAGGCACACTGCTCCGATACCAATTGTTGGTCCCAGAGAAGGGTTAGAATATACTCAGAGGGGGTGAATGACTATATTGGAGTTTCAAAAGCTTAGCATTGAAATGTTGTAAAGTAAAATGCAGTAAGTAAATGAACACAAAGGTTTATAGTGGTTTAGGGTGGTGTAATCCTTTAGTCCACTCTTCTCCTGTGATGATTGGAGGAATTCACTATTGTCTTTCACCAATACAATAGTATGATTGTCCTTGGCTACACAAGCTTCACGATCTCAAGACTATCACACCCTAGCTACAAAAGCTTCAGTGACTCAGTCTTCCACACTGCTCCTTGAGAACAAAACCTTCAGCAGCTTTCACAAAGGATGTAATTCCTTCTCAGACAATCTGATTCAATTGCTGCAAACTGGTGTGAATAACATTCACAAAGGGTAGATCAATCTCAGTTTTTTATGTAGATTTGTAGCTCTGAATACTATGTTGATCTCCAGATATGTATTTACAAGTTCAGAAAGAAGGCTTTTGAAATTGACAGAGATTATGCACTTTTTGTATTCTGTATCGTGTGTTTCTTGTATATTCTGTCAATGCCTTCTATTTATAGCCATGATCTCCTTGATTTGAAAATTTGTCCATTGGCTATTTAATACTGAGAATAATACTTGATTTAATCCTTGATTCTTCCATGATTTTATTCTCCTTAATTTCAGAGATCCGGATTTTCTTCAAACGCTCATCATAAAATCCGTCCTTGATTGATTATGCATTAATTGCTTGATCTCCTTATTTAACATTGAGAATCAAGCTGTAGATAACATACTTCTCTTTTGTTTCTCAACATGGTACATGCTTGACCGGTATAGTGATTACGCTTATAAGTCGTTACTTGGTGTTGAGAGTTTCTCCTCACCATTCTTCTTGATAGTCCGCGGTAGAGCCTTCACTTAGCCGGTTTACTATTTTTCTTTCTACATTGATATTTCAATGTCTAAGTTTGCTTATTCTTTATTGATCCTTGATTTATGTGAGATCGAGTGTACACCATATTGAAAGAATAGATTCCATCACTTATAATAAGTCTTAGACTTACCCAAGGTCATCACAGACTTCCCTGGTTGTAAGTCAGTCCATATGTCTTTACTTTACTCCGCTGGTTCCTTGGTTGTCTTCATTGAGCTGTTCCAAGGATTTTATTGAGCCGCCCTACCGGATTTATTACGATTGCTTGTGCAATTTGAATTTATACAACATGTCGACTTCTAAGTAAAGCCTATTAAAACATTATTTGGTCATTAGATTTATTTCGGGCTTGCTATAACGACTAGTATGGCCATCACCAAAACAAATAAAATGTTTCTAATAGAGATGCTAAAAGAGTTTATCATAGATCACATCAAGAGTGCTTTGCTAGCTAGTATTCTCGGGATCTATCTATGACAGACGTTAGTCTGAAGATGAGTGAAAGATGATACTTATGGAAGGTTCCATTTGCTACTGCAATAGGGTCCATCATAAGAGTTGTGCTAGATTTTCATACTCCATGAAGAGTCATGAGCAAGTATGAAAGTCATTCTAGTAGATGTCGAGAGTATCCTTAAAAGTGTTAAGGATGGTTTATTAGTTTATTGAAACTTGGAACTGGATAAACGTAGATATACAGATGTATACCCTGAGTCTTATGAAGAGAGTGGGAGCTAAAGTCTGGGTTTGCAGTCACTTCAATCATGTGATACAGTGAGCTGGAAATTTTCTTAGCTAGAAATCACTGTAGATTCTACAACTGGGCCAAAACACAGTACTGCTTTAGAGGCGCAACGGGAGCAGTACATGGATCTAAGAGGTTCATTCCTGAACCTTGTGTGGTTCTTCAACCTTTACTATATAGCTGATATTGTGGTGGATTCATTGCTTGAAGCAAGCACCAGGGTCTCGTCAGAGATTCATGTGTGTGTTGAGGCGGTTCCATCTGACTTGGTCATTTGGAGAATGATATGAAGATAGTCTGAGTCCCCACGGATAGTGATACATTCATGCTTAGGGCTGGTTAAAAGTATTGCATGAGATTCTTGTGTTTCAACTTGGTCTTGTGTGTACGAGTGATTGGTTTTAGGCCAAGTGGGAGATTGTTGAAATAGTGTCCTAAATCCAATCGGGTTGGACCGGATCCAGCCGGGTCCGATCATTGCTACTATTTCTTTATGTTTATACATATGATAAATGGCTTTCTGTTATTATATATTTGTTCATTTAACGAACCAATTATGATATTGTATATATGATAACGTCCTTAGTGTCAAACTGTGAAAGAGAAATCATTATGGTGATTATGGTTGATGTGATCTCAAATCACTTTAATGGTTTGATACTTAAATGTCTCTAGTCGTATGTACTATTAAATGGGACATCGATAGTACGATTAGACTAGCACGTATTGGATGTCTTCTATCTTATTGAAGGTAGGGATATATCTCGTCTATCAAAGTGTAGGGACATCTAGACTGTACGTAGATGTGTATTAGAGAATGCATACATTAGACTGACCCACTTATTTATTAAGTGTCGCACTATATGACGGTTGTATAATTATCCTAAGACCGGAGTCTTCATGACATCACGGTGTGGATTGTCATACATTGACACTATTGAGGTTTCCCTTAGCCATGGGGCGGTCATGCGGTAGTGATTGAGTGTGATACTGAAACATATGTAGAATTCATGTTCCTTCTCCGGAAATCGCGTATCTTATGATTAGAAGTAAATATTCGAAAGGGCCTTCTTATAAGGCATGTCTTACTCTCATGAATCTTTACAAAGTGGAATTAAATGAGTTACTCGAGAGAGCATGATATCCAGATTATAAGATACGATTGTTGATGTCTTCGACACTCGAGATCACGATTGTATGGATCTTTGAATAAATGATAGGATTATATTTACATGGTAACCGTTTCACATGAAAGGTAGTAGTCATTGCATTTGACTCTTCTAATTATTGGGGGGTCGTGGGCGTGTTGCTAGACGCTATCCATGATCGTTAGGTGTGAAGGGTATTTTAGTAAATGCACTTTATGCTTACGGCCAACATATTCGGAAGCATATCGGGTCACACACAAAAACATCTAGCGGATTAAAATGCGGTTATAGTGATAACCAAATAAAGAAAGTTTTATCTCGACTATAAAGTGTTATAGTGGTAAATTAATATGGTGGTATTTATTTATTATAAATAAATATAATACCAAAAAATAATTATGTTGATTAATTAAATATATATGTTTTATTATGTATGGGGCGCATTATATTTGTGTATAATCCCACATCGGTAAAGTAAAGTCCTGCTCACCCCCATATAAGTGTGAGACATAAAAGGTCTTGTCAACTCGGGTTAGCCCTTTTAGACCAAGCGAGGACAATGGGTCAAGCGATTGACTGAGACCATTTATGACTCATTTAGCGCAACCAGGCCCGGGGTCTGTAGGCAATACATAATGGTATTCATATCTGAATGTCATACAGAACTAAGTGCCACACCGTAAGAGACGGTGAGGGCCACCTCTATAATCCTATGGTAGGGACGAACTGGGACAAGTCCACTAGGACAAGCTTGGCCGTCCTGGCGAGGACGCCAGTCCCTTATAAGGAATGTAAAGTCCCACATCGGTAAAATAAAGTTACGCTCACCCCATATAATTGTGAGACATAAAAGGTCTTGTCAACTCAGGTTAGCCCCTTTTAGACCAAGCGAGGGCATTTGTCTAAGCGATTGACAGACCATTTTTGACTCATTTAGCACTACCAGGCCAGGGTATGGGGCGTTATAATTTGTGTATATGATACACATGGATTTTGCATATATATATATATGTATGTATGTATGTATGTATATATATGTGGCTCCATTTTAATGTATTAAGATATACTTGGATTGTGCAAATTAATTAATAGTATTATCTTGTAATATTAGATATTGATATATATAGATTTTCACGCATGTGTAAATTGATTTATGGTAATATATTAAAGATATATTCAATATAAGATATTTTCAATATATATCTTGGAAAAATATTTAATATAAGATATTAGATATTAATGAGATAAATCAATCAAAGATATTTTTTGTATTTTACTAGTTAAAGGTTTTCTTTCTCATTAATCAATTAGGAAGCTTCTCCCAATCAGTTTTTGGGGCATAGGGGCGCCAACTTCATCTATATAAGGCGAGGGGTGTCAAGCTCTTTTGTATCAATCACAATTAGAAGAGTTCTAATTTACCAGAAATAATGTGAGCTTCCTAGAGAGAGTTTTGAGAGAGAGAAAAGGTCGGTCTAGGAACCGAGTTTTTCTGGTAGCAATCCATGATGGGATTCCGGCAGGCTGTTCGTGTGGACTAGCGGTAGAGGTCGAACGCTTCGGCGGCTCCATGAACCACTACTCCTTCGTAGATGGTAAAGCTTCGATCTTTTAGATCATCCAATGTAACTTTCTCGTTTACTACTTTTATGTTTGTTTCTTAAACAATGTCGATCATGGGGAAAAGGAAATAAATTTTTGAATTCCGCTATGTTCCCACGTTGATTTCCTAAAAGTAATTGCAAATTGACTGAATCTTTGGAGACACAAGGGTTCGTTCAGTCAAAGCATGATCATAGTTTATTTACCAAAGGATCAAGACAATTTTTTTAATGCTTTGCTAGTTTATGTAGATGACATTATAGCGAGCAAGTCCGTATGGCGAATTGATTCAACAAGTCAAAGATGACTTGCATCGTGATTCACAATAAAAGACATTGGAAAATTGAGATATTTCTTGGGTATTGAGGCTTCCAAAACCCCTGAAGGCATTTTTATTTCTCAAGGAAAGTACACACTTAACCTTGTAGAGGAATATGAGTTGTTGGGGCCAAAAACCGCCAAGACACCTATGGAGTCAAGCGGACTTTACCACGTAAGGGATTCACCACTTTGTTGGAAGATAACACCTTGCATCTGAGATCCTTTGGTGGGTAAGTCGATATGCCTTACCTTCACTAGACCAGGCATAGCTTTTGTAGTTCAAATAGATTGAGTCAATTCTTAGATACTCCCATTGAAAACCATATGAAAGCGAGAACACATGTTCTTTGAGATATTTGAAGGCTAATTCAAGGCAAGGCATATTTTTTGCAGCCCAAAATGATTTTGTTTTGAATTGTTTTACTGATAGTGATCGGGTTGGATGTCCAGAAATAAGGAAATCAGTGTCAGGCTACATGATGTTTTTAGAAGATGCTCTCATTTCTTAGAAAGCTAAAAGCGGACAACTATAGCGAGGACTTCCTTAGAAGTTGAATCTGAGCCATGGCCAATGCAGATTGTTGTGAGATTCAATGGTTGATCAATATTTTCCAAGATTTGTGATTCACATTCAAATGCTTGCTTTAATTTTTGTGTTAATGCAAGTGCTATGCATATTGCTCATAATCTTGTGTTTCATGAAAAAACATAGAACATTGAGATTAATCGTCATGTTGTCAGAGACAAAGTCAGGTCTGGACTTGTCAAATTGCTTCCAGTCAACACCAAAGAACAGATTGCTGACATCCTTACCAATGCATTAGATGCACCTATCTTTTCATTTCTGCTGGAAAAATTGAGAATTTCAAAAATATTTCAAAGTTTGATGAGTGAAGGGAATCTTGAGTGCAAGTTGTTCATATACCATTCTCGGCTTGAAGGGTGTTACAATATATCTTTTGAAGGAATGGTGAGTGCAAGAACAATTGAGTGTTGAAGACTCGGCAGATTACATGAAGACTCGGTGATCTGTTGAGATAGTCGATGAGATCAGAGTTGAATAGAAAACGGTTATTTAGCTAGATTCTGTGATAACCGTTCGTAACTTACTCTTAACTGATTCATGAGGTGTATGAAGTTTTAAATACCCCATGATCAATAGCATTGTAACTTCACTTGTTGATTATTCTTTGAAACTTCTACATTTTTCTTTCTTATTCGTTTGTGCTTTACAAACTTCTACAAAATTACTGTATCGTTCCTTGGCCAACTTATCTTCAAAATGGAGTGGCTGCAGCATCTCCTGACAAAGATGAGGTTACGTCTTTCCTTCATACCCACAACTTGGTGTGATAATACAGGAGCAACATCATTGGCCTTGAATCCAGTTTATCATGCACGAACTAGACATATTGAGGTTGATATTCATTACATCAGAAATCTAGTCATGCAGAAGAAGCACAATGTGAACTTTGTCCCTTCAAAACACCAGCTTGTAGACTATCTTACCACATCCTTATCCACCACAAGTTTTCAAAAGAGTATAAGTTATTGTAGGTCTTCATTGAAATTACTCTTTCTTTTAGATATAAACATGAGCGGATTCACATGTCTCGCTATGATTACTTGAGTAAACTCATAGAATTTTCACCAGAACTTCAAGACATCACACTTACATTAACAAGATGTATCAGACAAAACATCTTACACAATCATCATAATTAGTCTCTCTCTTCAATCAGAAATCTGATATGGCCACCACTGCACTTCGTGATGAGTACTAGTGTTCGATTCCCACCCCACCTCGAATAAAAATCTCCTTCCCCTGATTCCCTCTCCCCTCAAAAAAAAAAAAATAAAATAAAATAAACACACACACACTCTGCAATCTTAATGGATGACTGAAAATCGCTCTAATTAAAACAGATACTTCCTCAAGCAATTAATACCCTTCACATAATCGAACAAGCATGAGCATTATCATCACTAAACATGTCACTGGTACGTTCTCCAATGAGGGCCGAGGAAGGGCGCTCGTGAAAATGGCCGTAATCATTACCGTTGTATCCATGCTCGCGATAGTTGTACGAAGAGTAAGGATTAATGGGTGAGGAAGAAGAAGAAGGATCCACTGCGTAAAAATTTGAAGGATTCCTATAAAATCTGTTGTAATACTTGTAGTTGAAGTCATGATACTCGGGGATGTATGGAGATGGCCATAGTTCAGCTTGCCTTCCTGTTTTTCTTGTTTTTTTCAAGACTTTTTTTGGGTCCGCTAAGCCTGTCACCGTTACCTTTTGCATGTCCATGTCTATGTCCACATTGTCGACTCCTGCACATACGTAAAAACTTGTTTCTTACACAAGTTCTAGTTTGGAGTGAATTTTTTTTTCCCAAGTAAAAACAAAAAGCATTTTTCACGCGTAAACTATTTTTCATCAATTTTAATTTGAGTCAGAAAATGATAATTTTTATGACTCTCTTAATGGCAAGTCTAAAAACTTTTAACAATCTGCCTAATATTCTATTAGAATTTATTATAATTTATGAGTGGAAAACATAAATATTTGAAGGTTACAAATGAAAAAAATGTTGTGTATTAAGATTTTCGTAGTGTCAAAAAACATACACTATTCTTTACCTTAAAAAAAAAAATTTACACTATTTAATACCCCAAAAAAAAAAAAAATAATAAAAAATTAAAAATAAAAAACCATACACTTTTGATGCATCAAGAGGACATTGAAGATTAATATGAATCAATAGGTCGTAGATGATTGAAACCAAAAAGAAAAAAAAAAACCAAAACAAAAACCAAAACAAAATTAATGAGGGGAATGTAATGATACCATCCAGTTTGCGAAGGGCCTTCTTTACTCTACTTTCGCATCCAGGACAGTCCATGTGCACTCTCATTTCGACAATCTGAATCGACAACATTCAATATAAAGAAAAGGAATTTTTATGAACCAATAAACACATACAGTTTAATTTTTTATTTTTATTTTCTAATTCTTTTTTTTTTGGAGGAAATATACATACAGGCTTAATTAATTAGCTAAACAATTATTATCCTATTGTACACAGCAGTCCTCTCATCCAAAATCTTAAACCAACAGGAAATGTAAATATTTTAACACTTTAACAAGCACACCCCTACATATAAGAGCATAAAATAAAAATTCCCTGAAAAATTGTACATATAATTAAGAGCATAAAATTAAAATTAATTAGCAGATGTTTACATGCAATTAAAGCTATGATCGCAGAGTTAATGAGGGAGCTGCTTAATTATACGTACCGTAGACATTTGGGGATGTTCATCGTCATCGGATGGAAATATTGTATCCTTAACTTTTGAAGTGAGGTCTTTTAGATATTCATAAGAGTTCTTCCAAGTAATCTGCATAATTAATGGGAAAATTCAAATATTTTCTATCTTTCTGGTGCAAATGTCAACGTAGATATATAACCACACTTATGCCGCTGTGATCGAATGGAAGGAGCCTTCTTGTTGCAAACTAAATCTCTATATAATTTTCAACAATGTAGATTTGATACCGGCCACTTGTAAGAAGTTTTGAGTGAGAGGAAACTTTTAAATTAGTGATGTGACTAGTCTTGTACTCTTTTATATATATATATATATATATATATATATATATATATATACCCTCCCCGTCCCTCCCCGCTGGTTCGAGGCTCCCTTCTTATCATTTTATTGTGGGGACAATTTTTATGCAACATGCAAATAAAATTAGAGAAAATGGTAAACGAAATCCAACGGCACACTAGGGAACAACAATACGTCCACGACTTGACACATGATATAAATGTGAAAAATAAAAATATTATTATTTACATGAGTTCGATCTTATTATCTCTCGTTCGGATATCGTGTTAAACTAAAATCTCTTCCAAAAACATAAGGTTGGGTGAGGCAGATGATTAACATGATATACACTTTAACATTACTTATTCCGTCCTAAAAATCTCCATTTTTGAAAATAATTTATTCTATTATTTATTATTTCCAAACATACATCTATATCATAACATAATATATATATATATATATATATATATATATATATATATATTAATTAATTAATACAACAACATACAACAACATGGGAAAACAAAGAGTGAATAAATACAACAACATTAATTAATTGTTTTCTAAATCTGTGTGCAAAACAAAAAGTGAATAATTTTAATGGGACGGACGTAGTATGTGTTTAATTTTATTTCATGATCGACAGCAAACAACGTATTAAAGTACACATTAGGGGTGATTTGGATTCATCACAGTCGTCCAATTGATACAACTCATAAATCACCGTTGTACCATAACATTTCTCACACATTAGAGTAGTGCAGAAGTCACTGCAGATCGAACTAAAAACTTAAACCGTGATGGTCATGTAATCATGTGTTACATGCATCTTACAATATAAGTCACTTTTTGCATATAAGTTATGTTATATTATCTTTTAAGAATTTATTATTAGTATTATTATCAATTTTTTTTGAGAAAAATTATTATCATATTTATCTTACTCCTTATTTATATACAATACTACCTGTGTTCATTACTTTATAACTGTAAAATTAGTGATAGTCAAGTTATATTTTACTTATTGCTTTTAAAATTTATTACACTCAACCGTGTTTTGAATATGAAGCCAAACACCGAAAATAACTTATATTTTGATAAATAGATAATATTATTTATAGCTTAAAATAATGTAATTTTTTTTAAGGAATAATAAATTATATGTGCGTCCTGGATACGTAGTATATGTTACATGAGACGAGTTTAATTAGGAAAACATTTTATAATTTTAATAATTCTAATGACAAAAAATTGAATTGTTTTTCGAGTATGACACAACAACAATACAAACTAATGATACGCTGTGTATTCTTTGAAAAAGAAAGGCAAACGAAAAGTTTGATGTTACGAAAACTGCGGGATGGGGGGAGCGGGGAGCTAGGGGGAAGAAGAAGAAGTTAGGGAACTTTTAATAATAATAATAATAATAATGATAATAATAATAATAATAATAATTGTCAGGCCGGCCGGCCCTGCACTAAAACTCATGGAGGACCCTATGAAAGAGCTCTTTGAAATTAGCTTCTGTTTGATAATAATATAATTGGTTTTTTCCTTTTGAATCTTGTGTGCAAATCACTAGTCAAATGGTCCATTAGCACAAGATGATATTAAGAAACAATTATTATTTTTTAAGTATATCATTAGTCATTAGGAACTCTTCGTTAAGTCATACAAGCAAATCAATATCAATGGTCATGTGAGATTTTGAGGGTGCTATTAAAGTCTCTAATCATACTTGAAGATGTAATTATCATATTTTTTTTCAGGTGTGAAGGATTTAAAATAGATAATACGATAAATTATTTATGATGTTCAATAAATCTTTCACCGGTTTTTCTCATAAACAAGTATAATAACACTAATACTATCAATTACTGGTGTGCACAAAAAATATATGACTCAACTCCATTTAATTAGTGAAATGATATTTTATTTTTAAAATAGAGGTCCACGGACTATAATCTTCAAAATCATTTTAGTTGATTAACGTTATATTGTTATACATTTGATTATTTTAAAACTTGTTCATGATGTTTGCATACTATAATTTTTTTAATGTAATCAAGTAAGTACATGCATGGAAGGTATGGGCTTGGCGAATGACTTGTGTCATTTTACGGCAATTTAGAAGATCTTTCCTTGGTTTTTTTCTTTTTCTTTTTCCCCAAGAACGAAAGAGGTACAAAAGGAAGCCCGAACAAGGTTAAGACCCTATAGAGCTAATCCAGCTTGGAAAGTGACCTACCTATTTTACAGAATATATCAAATTGGAACCAAAAGAAGTTAATCTATGAGAATACAAATTTGAGGCTCTAGGGGCATACAAAATACTACGATTATCGAAACGAGCTTTGAGCTGGATAATATCTTCACAAATCACCATTGAGCCATTTAGGCTATCTACCAAAGCCTTGCAGTCAGAAATAAGAATAAGGTTGTTCAAGTTTTAATCTAGAGATACCAAGAGTGCCCATCTGATTGCACTAGCTTCAGATGCTAAAGGTGATTGGGAGAACTGATCCGGACCTGCCCAAGCTTCAAGTAAGCGTTGATTTTTGTCAAAAATGGCGATACCCAATCTAGCTGGCTTCAATGGAGACCAAGCAGCATCAGTCCGCACTATTATGGCGTTGCTAGGGGTCCTTGAGACATCCAAAACGCTTGGAGAATCTGTTGATGACATATTGATAGGAGAGTCATTTTTTATAAAAATTATGTGTCTTGGCGACCTGTATTTTTTTTTTCCATATCCTTTTAGGTAGGGCCATTTTAAATTTTATATGATGCTCCTTGTATTTATTCCGTTGTTTTTAGGATGGGTTTGAATTCCATGCCGGTTTTTTTGTTTTTGTTGTTGTTTTTCTTTCTATCTTTTTTTTCCTTCTTTTTTTTTTTCCAATAATGGACCGCTCTTTTATCAGTTTCACACGAGGGAAAAATTTGAAAGTGTCGTGTGTGGAGTGATTTACGCAATAAATGTGTAATTATCGGAAGTACTTACAGAATAATAAATCGAATAAAACAACTATTATAGTACAAATCGGACTCGAAGTTGAAACAAGTCAAATTACAATGCATAATTTAAAAGACAAGAAAGCAAACCGGTGTGAGTATATTACTCTTTCCTTAAGACAAATTACTCTAGTATTGTGCCTACGGTAGTAACAACTGTCTCCCAAAATACAACAACTTCACATCTTCAAAAATTCGAGCTCTGACGAATTTACAGAGTTCTCCGACTTCTCTTCGACTCAATAACTGAGACTATGTGATAGACTCTGTTGGAAATAAAATTTATGTTTGGATGATGATTCATCAGTTATTCAGTTATTATTTTTAAACCACATTGATGAAGTGTCATAACTAGCTGTTATAGTGCAAAGAAAAAAGATGTCTAGATATTAATGTATAGGATTTAGTAGAGTCTGATATTTGTATAAGTAAATCAAACAAGCACTGTAATAGTTCTAGGATCAGAACTGAGAAACGAGTAACTCATGACTTGATGAAACTATGAAAACTGAGTTCACAATAGAAGATTGAGAAACTGACTCAGAGCACACCAACAGAAACTGAAGAAGGTAAGTTCGCTGAGGGATACAAACTCAGTGGGCTTATCTAAAAGCTGAAGGCTGAGGGACCCAGACTCAGTTATTGAAGAATGAAGAACTAAGGGTTCAAACTTAGTTTATGAAGACCAAAGCCGAGACTGTAAAGTTAGAATTCAGGCAAGATTGTGATGACATGAACTGACTCTATAGATCTTGTGTCAAGACCAAAGATATATAAGGACAATGTTATCTTAGATGAAATATATTTTATGGTGTACTATGATTAAGTCAATTATAATCAGATGAAGAATAGAGTACTGAGTTTTTAGAGAAGAGTAAAAACTCAGTTAATGCTCTTAAGCTGAAAACTGACTAGTTCACAGAAAATCAGTTTCATGCTGAAGTTATGAAAACTGAAGAAGAATCTGACCGTTATAAAGGAAACAATTTTATTGGATACACAGAAATGTCAGAAAGGACACTGACACTCAACTGAATAAGCAAGACCACCAACGGATACAAGAATTCAAATTCAAACGTTCAAATTCATTCAAACGTTGGAGAAACCCCTATAAATAGGTCACTTCTACCTCAAGAAGAAGTGCGGAGCTCTAAGAATCAATTTATCAAGGAAGATTCTACCAAGGGAGAAAGAGAATAAAAAAAACTCATGCTATATGCTTTATTGCAAGATCAAGAAATCTTCAAAGTGTTCTTAGACATTCAAGAAAGTATCAAGATCATACACTTGAAGAAAAACCGAGCTTGAGCAAATCCTACACATCAAGAAGAAGAAGCTCAAATCACAAGTTGAATCATAGTTATTGATTCAAGTCTCAACCTTGATTCTATCAAAGGTTTTAGGCTGTGAAACACCAAGAAGGTGTGAAGGACAGTCGAGATGCAGTCAGGAAGACTGTGTTTGTGATGAGCTAGTGAAGAGGCAAAACAACTCTTCAAGGACCAGTGGTGCAAGCAGTTGCAGAGCAGCAATTCTACATGTTCTATAGTTGTTTAGATAGTGAAGCTATGGATTAGCCAAGGACTATCAGTTGAGGACTTCTTGTAACCAATCTACCTCAAAGAGTTCTAGTGGAATTTTCCTCCGCATCACAGGGGAAGAGAGGACTGACAGGATTACACCACTTGGAATCTCTATAAACTCTGTCTTATTTACTAATTTACTTTACACATTCACTTATCGCATTATAGCTTATATCATACTCAGCAAACATAAGAAACTCAGTCAGCACAACATTGCATCATATTTTACAAACTGATAAACTCAAGTTTTATAAAGGCTTTAATAACCAGCTGTCGGTTAACTCAGTTAAGCATAAGTCAGTTTTGACTTATACTCAGCTAAGTTAGCTTAACTCCGCACAAGTTTAAAGCAGAACTTAATCTGGTTCAAGATTCGATTTTTGGGGACAAGTTTATTTACCCCCCCTCTAAACTTGTGTCAGCCTTTTCGCGGGACCAACAATTGGTATCAGAGCAGTGCTTCTGTACATGTTCCAAAGAGATCCATAGCTGAATCTCAATATCAGTTTGTTTGCTCAAAGTAACTGGTCATCAGTTATTCCGATACCAACAAGTGGTATCAAAGCAGTTCTTCCTTTCGGAGGTGATCCAAAGTTGTTACTGCCTCAAGTATCTAGCTTAAATAACTGGCCATTTGTTATTTCCTTTAGTTTTCAAAAAATTTCCAAAACTGCATCATGGATACACAGCATCACTTTAGAAGTTTAATTAACTACTCATTTTTTAGATTTGATGAATATAAAAGCAAATTGCAAGCTCTTGTTGCTGACACCTAAGAAAGATTAATCGAGACATTTGCTGAAAATCCAATGGACACCATTAGCATTGAAAACTCTGAGATTTTACCATTAAGTCTTGCTACACAAGATTATATCGAAAGTGATGAAGAAATCACTCCTTTTGGAGTTGAACCAGCAAAGGACAATGCAATATCAAGTAAAGGAAAACAGATAGTGCAAAATGAAGAAGCTGAAATTGAGAACTTATCGATCAAAGATCATGAGGTAAATGCTTCTACATCCAACTGTCACACTGCCATGAACAATCATAGAAATACAGATTTCAATGAAACCTTGGACATACTCATAAAGGAATTAGAGAAAATTCAAAAGAGTTATGAGAATGTCAAAAAGGAAAAAGAATTGTTGAAAGCTGAAGTTCTAAGATTAATGCTGAGCTTAATTTTATCAAGGCTAGTAATGGAACTCAGGAGAATTGCTCTACTGATGAGATAACAGAAGTAATAAACATCATTGAATCATCAGTTGATCCAATTCCTAATGTTCAGTTCAAACCAGGAAAACCATTTGGAGACAGAACAGGTTTAGGGTTTGACAATCAACAGAATTCTAAGTTCAGACCTAGTTCAATTGCACCTAAGTTTGTGGCTGCACAAAAATCGGGAACTCAGAAAACTGATAAAATTGTTACAACTGACAAAAACATAGCACAGCCTCGATAAAAAACTGACGAAACTGTAAAATCAATTGGTGACAACTCACAAACTGACAGATTCTATAGAAAAACTCAGAAGGATGAAAAAGGCAGAACTGATCAGAGGTTATTCAATAGGACATTCAAGTCATATTCACCTAAGAATGACACCCATTCAAGGAATAATAGATTCAGGTGGAAAGGGAGACTATTTCCTACTGATTAAGACTAGAATGGACCCATGATCACTCAGTACCAAAAAAATTTCAAGAAAAAGACGATCACGTCAAAACAACAAAATTTTGTGAAAACCGACTTTACCAAGTCAAAAGATCAAGAAAGATATGTGAAAGAAATGAAAACAGTTTGGAGAAAATTGAAAGATCTCAAAAAGGATATTAATTCTGAGAAAAAGAAATCATCTTTAAGAATTAATCCAAAAACTAATCAGAAAGGACCCAAACAGATATGGGTACCAAAAGGCCTTTAATTTGTTTTAATTCTGAGAAAAAGAAATCATCTTTAAGAATTAATCCAAAAACTAATCAGAAAGGACCCAAATAGATATGGGTACCAAAAGGCTCTTAATTTGTTTTGCAGATAAAAACTGACTACTGAGAAATTATGGAAAGACAACTGAAAAACAGTCAACTGAAGACTGATAAAGATGTGGATAAGATCAAAGCTGAAATCTTACAACTGGAGATAAAACGCATCAATTGCATTTACTAAGCTACACTTGGCAGAAAAGTCGTACCCTACACAGATCTCAACTGTCCACCTTCTCCACTCACCACCTTTTTCGCATCTCAACGCCTGATGTAATTTATGACGAGACGTTTTAAAACCCACTCAAATTTTTCTAACTTCCAAATCTACCACCTATAAATACCTTCGCACTATACTTATCAATTCTTTACACTCAGTTTATGCTCAATTCTTAGTCTGAAAAAATTATTTCTATCTCCATATTTTTCAAAATTCACCCCAACAATCAGAAATTATGACTTTCACCAGTGTTGAAGCCGGTATGATCATTTCACTAGATCAATATCTTGAGAAGTATGGAAATTCAGATCTTGCTAAGCATATCGTAAACAAAATAAGAAAAATCAAAGTTATTGAAGAAGTATTCAACATTACTCTGGAGAATGTTTGTCTGGATAGCATTGGCGATTTCTATGAATTTGCAAGGACAGTCTTAGAAGAAGAAAAGGTCTACATAACCAAGGTCAATGAAAAGGAATTTAAGGTCATTGAGAACCTTATTGCAGATATCTTTGGTTTCGAGCAGTCTGAATACTCTTCTTCTATCAAATTATCCAAAGAGCAATGAGAGAAATTGTGGAAGGACATTTAAATTAAAGGAGATTCAAACATCATTGTCAGGATCAACAGGTTTCCTCAAACCTGATTTTAGTTACCTGAGCAAGATGCTAGAAAATTGTGGAATTGGGAATGCAGGCAATTTTAGCAATCTTTCTGGCACCAAGTTAGATTTGTTGTATTTAGTATGGTGTGAATAAAAATTCAATTGGCAAAGATATATTCTGGACCAATTAGCAGCACAAGCATCTGATGTACCGAAGAAGAAAAGTGACGTAAATGGCACAGAGGATCATTGATCACTTTGGAATTGCAAGGAGTGGATCAACTGTAGTTGTTGATGGTAAAATTGCAGTGAAAGATGAGAAAAACAAATCTGGAAAAAGGAAAGCTGAAGGTTCTGAATCTGAACCAAAAAAGAAAAGAAAGAGATCATCCAAGAAAGTTACTACAGAAGAAGCATTGAAAGATCTTGAGAAATTAAAGGAGAGGAAGAGAAAACTGGATGATTTGGAGAAAGCCAAAGCTGTTATAATAACTGAGAAGAGCAAGGTACCATCACCAGTAAAATCAGTGACTTCAGAAACTGGAGGTCAAACAAAGAAACATAGAGCTGAAGCTGAAACCCCTACCAAGCATATTGCTGAAGATGCACCCGTTCAAGAGTTAGTTGAAGAAGTTCAAGCAGTCGTTCCATCACTACGAGAGTCGACACACTGGGGAACAAACCCTGAGAACTAAAGTTGATGATGAGGAAACTGATAGTGATGATGAACTGATTGGACCTGGTGTACTTGCAATGCTCAACTTGATTTCTAAATCAAGATCTACACCCCAAAAGTCAGTCTCAAGACTTGAGTATGAGGAATCAATTAGAGAGCTGGAAGCTTCACAATCTGAAGGCAAAGAAGCTGTTGAGATTGAATCTACCCTACAACAAGTCATCACCCTGGATGAAGAAGAAAATCAAAAGAAAATCGGCGAACTTGAGGAACAAAAGGAACCAGTTGCTGAACTGGAAATTGAACCAACAACCAAACCTAGTGAGCTTCAAAGTTCTTTGAACTCAGAATCAAATCGAAAAGAAGAAAACATTATTGAAGGAAATCTGGAGACTGAACAAGTTACCATAGTTCCTGAAATTGAAGCTGAATCATCTATCATCCCGATTCTTTCTTGAGGGGAATCCAAAGAAATCAAGTAGAAAATCGATGAACATGTTGGGACTCTAGCTGAATCAAACTTAGAGGTTCCTAGAGAAACTGAAGACATCCTAACCTAGCTTGATCCTTCTGTCGATATTGGGAAACTAATTGAAGCTGACTGTAGAAGACTTGATGCTTATCAACATTGGAAGTTCAGCTATATCGAAAATCAAAGAAATAAACTAGAAGACATGTAAAGTACAGAACAATGGGTCTTTGATTTATTCAATATCACTCATCTATCTCAACTATTCAGTTCTGATGAATTTCTGAGTAATGGATACTCATTGATAAGAAACAGTTACTGGAAGAAGTATGCTAGAGGAGAAACTTCTAAGTCTAAGAAAGATGATAATGATGATAATGATGATTCTCAGGGAGATCCTGATTTACAAAAAGGGATTCTTGCCTCTCTTCAAGAAAAGGAGGTTGACAGAGGTATTGCTGAAGAGAAATCAGAAGAAGACAGTTCTGAAGAAAGTAATGATTCAGACCCTGAGCCTCATTCTGAATCAGGAAAATAAGAAGATGAAGAAGGCTATCAGTCACCAATGGACAAAGAAGTCCTTGAAATAGCAAAAGCTGAAACTGACCAAGCTAGAGAAGAAACTGACGATGAGTTTGATGTGAAACTGTCACCAGTAAGGGAAACTGATCCTTCTACCCTAGATGAAATAAGGAGACAATCTAAAGAGAGAAGGAATTCTGAAGATTACAAAGAAAAACTGAAAACAATCATTTCCACCCCACCTAAAGAAATTCAGAAAACTGAGATTGGTGCAAATATGCCTCAAGAGAAAATTGAGGAAGCAGCTGTGGCTCACAACGCCAAAACTGACAAGAAAGATGTACCAAC
This sequence comes from Gentiana macrophylla, assembly GCA_026214975.1. Classification (NCBI taxonomy): domain Eukaryota; kingdom Viridiplantae; phylum Streptophyta; class Magnoliopsida; order Gentianales; family Gentianaceae; genus Gentiana; species Gentiana macrophylla. The sequence goes on from JAOBSW010000384.1 coordinate 38,206, forward strand.
ACAAGTTGAGTTCATTAAATACAATTTCAATGAGCTTGTGAGAATACAGAATGATGATATGAGCATCTTTGGAAATGTGTTGCAATCAATGGAAGAAAACAAGAATGAGAGATCCAACATGGAATAGAGATTGGACAGTGTCAAGAAGGATTGTCATGATACATTGATTGAAATCAGAAGAACATCAATTGAAACAGATGCTAGGAAAACTGAAACTCAAGAAAGATTGGAAGGCATGGTTACTAAAGTACATGACAGGATGCTTCTACTGGAAAATGCCATGAGAGACTCGGTGATTGCACAAACCATATTTGCATCAAATCAACAGCACTTAAATTCTTATATGAAAAGCTTAATTCCTAAAGATGATGTCAATAAGGGGAAAAGTCTGGACATTTTAAAAGTCAATGCAGCTGAAATGCCTGAAGTTCTTGAAAGTATAGATGAGAAACTGGTTGAACTCAGGAAAGCCATATGAGACATGAATGACGAAGAAATGGAGCTGATTACAAATTTTTTTGAACCAACTGAGAAGAGACTTGTCTTGGATTCACAACTTTACAGCATCTTCAGAGAACTACCCACAAAGGAAAGTGAATCAAGAAAACAAGCCTTAGAAAGTATTCTAATCTTACAGAAAGTCCTTGTTCACTACTGGAATAAACTGAATAAATGGGAAAGAAATGGTACTCTAGAAAAAGCTGAGAAGAAAGTTGTAGGAGCTGAATCTGAGTTTATTGAAAATTTACTGAAGACAGCTACAAGTGAAAAGTTGAAGAAAGTTGTGTTTATGTTTGCAATTTTGTTCAAAAGTAAGTTTTTCGGAAAGCACAAAATGACAAATTCATAGAATATCTGGGCAAATATTAGTGGGATTGAGAGAAGTGAAACAAATCTTGCCATGAAAGAAATTGTTGAACTGAATGACAAGAAAATTGAAGGAACTAACAACGGAAAAGAAAAGGAAGCTGAAACATAGTTTCTTTTCATGTATTATTGTATTTTAATACCTTGTACTCTGTAACTTAGTATCATCAATAAAAACTCAGTTTCTCAGTTCTTTGTGCTTATTATTATTTTTTCCTTATCTTTTTGCATCGCTTTTAAGGAGGGTATTGACATCATCAAAAAGGGGGAAATTGTTGGAAATAAAATTTATGTTTGATGATTATTCATCAGTTATTATTTATAAATCCCATTGATGAAGTGTTATAACTAGCTGTTATAGTGCAGAGCAAAAATGTCTACATATTAATGTATAGGATTTAATAGAGTCTGATATTTGTATAAGTAAATCAGACAAGCATCGTAATGTGATTCTAGGATCGAATCGAGAAAACGAGTAATCGACTTGATGAAACTATGCGAGTTCGCAATAGAAGATCAGAAACCGACTCAGAGCACACCAATGTAAGCGAAGAAGGTAAGTTATTTGAGGATACAAACTCAGTTGTCTAAAAGATGAAGGCTGAGGCACCCAGACTCGGTTATCGAAGAATGAAGAACTGAGGGTTCAAACTCAGTTTATGAAGACCAAAGCCGAGACTATAAATTTAGAATTTAGGAAAGATTGTGATGACCTGAACTGACTCTATAGATCTTGCATCAATACCTAAGATACATAAGGACAATGTTATCTTAGATGAATTATATTTTATGGTGTACTCTGATTAAGTCAATTATAATCAGATGAAGAATAGAGTAATGAGTTTTGAGAGAAGGGTAAAAACTCAGTTAATGCTCTTAAAGTCGAAAGTCGACTAGTTCACAGTAAAATCGATTCATGCTAAAGTTATGGCGAAGAAGAATCGACCGTTATAAAGGAAACAATTTTATTGGATACACAGAAATGTCAGTAAGGACACTGACACTCAACAGAATAAGCAGGACCACCAACGGATACAATAATTCAAATTCAAACGTTGGAGAAACCCCTATTAAATAGGTCACTTCTACCTCAAGAAGAAGTACGGAGCTCTAAGAATAAATTTATCAAGAAAAATTCTACCAAAGGGGAAAGAGAAACAAAAGAACTCCTACTATATGATTTTTTGCAAGATCAAGAAATCTTCAAAGTGTTCTTAGACATTGAAGAAAGCATCAAGATCATACACTTGAAGAAAAACCGAGGTTGAGCAAATCCTACACATCAAGAAGAAGAAGCTCAAATCACAAGTTGAATCATAGTTATTGATTCAAGTCTCAACTTTGATTCTATTAAAGGTTTTAGGGTGTGAAACACCAAGAAGGTGTGATGGACAGTTGAGCTGCAGTCAGGAAGACTGTGTTTGTGATGAGCTGGTGAAGAGGCAATACAACCCTTCAAGGACCAATGGTGCAAGCAGTTGCAAAGCAGAAATTATACATGTTCTATAGTTGCTTAGATAGTGAAGCTAGGGATTAGCCAATGACTATCAGTTTAGGACTTTTTGTAACCGATCAACATCAAAGAGTTCTAGTGGAATTTTCCTCCGCATCATAGGGGAAGAGATGACTGACATGATTACACCACCTGGAACCTCTATAAACTCTGTCTTATTTACCTATTTACTTTACACATTCACTTATAGCATTATAGCTTATATCACACTCAACAAATATAAGAACCTGAGTCAGCACATCATTGCATCATATTTCACAAACTGATAAACTCAAGTTTTATAAAGGCTTTAATAATCCGCTGCCGGTTAACTCAGTTAAGCATAAGTCAGTTTTGACTTACACTCAACTAAGTTAGCTTAAATCCGCACAAGTTTAAAGCAGAACTTAATCTGGTTCAAGATTCAGTTTTTGGGGACAAGTTTATCCACCCCTCCCCCCCCCCCCCTTCTAAACTTGTGTCAGCCTTTTCACGGGACCAACGGACTCTTTGTAGTGGAAGTTACAAACGGAAATTCGATGCTATAACATTCATACATGGGTTCGTTATATAGTGAAAATGAGGTACCAACACGCAATTCGTATTGGCTGGGTGACATCATAGTTGGCCAACTTCTCCTTCTGTAAAAGTTCTTAAGGCCGACTTTGATTAATTACGTCGGAATTAAGGCTCGGTCGACTTAATCCTCAATTCTGATTGGTCAGATGACTCAATTACATGCGTCCGGCTCGACTTTTTGCACAAGAAAAGTTAATTACACCAACTCTAATTAACATCTGTTAATTAGGCTCTAATTAGGCCTACTTAACTACGTGTGTCCACACTTTTCTAGAACGTTCTTCCCGCCTCAAATAATTGTTTAAGTAAAAATTATTTTTTGGTTAATTTCATAAAGAAATTTTGTCCAAAAAATTAATAGTAGCAAGCGAACAGAACGGAGCCGGCCCGAATGTGGCGGAAGCATGCGTGTGGAATCAAGAGCCATCTAAGTCATCCCTCCTGCACAAAAAATGCATTTGTCCCTTGGGGCACATCTATAAGAGCAACTCAAGTCCTTATTACTTGATTTTCAATCACCCAAGTTACCAATGTGAGAGAATGGGTGTGAGGTCCTCCCTTTTACTCCCTTCACCTACAACTTTTCAACCAACTTTAGGCATTATTTTTTTCTCATTCACCCGATATTCGAATTGAGTGATTCCAAAGCCAAACATTCTTCGTGAGTAGTATTTTAAGAAATAATAATATGTTAGAAAATCAATGTTGAACACAACGGAATTTCAAATTTTGATTTCCTTTCATCCAAGATCACTTCGTTTAAACAATAAACAAAGAGAAAGTAGATAAGGATTCATACCGGAATATTGATCCAATTGGATCGTCGCTTTATCTACGGTTGATGGTCCAAGCACCGAGCCGTCCAAGTGTCCGGCTTCTAGCAGTAATCTACACGAACAACCTTCGAAATCTTCAAAAGAGGGCTACCGAAAAAGTCGACTGCTAGGTCGCCTTTTCATTTTCACACAAAACTCTCTCTCAAGAAATTGTTTTCCCAATATAAAAATAAGTTCATAAATCAATTAGATACTTGATTGATTATCTCATTAAGGATTTTTCTTTAATATTATTTGTGCCGTATTTTTAATATCTAATATTAAATAGTTTCCAAAATATTTATATTAACATCTAATATGAAAAAATATATGTATTCAATTATACTCACTACAAGAAATCTGCATTTTTATGGCGTGCATTGCATGCCATAAGTTAGGTTTCATGGCGTGCATGAGCACGCCATTAAATCCCGCGTCGTAAAACTTAAAAAAAAAACACGACATGCATACGCATGCTGTAAATCCTCTTTTTTGCGCCATTACATGTTGCACCGGTAAAATAACTGGACTGAATTATGGCGAGCATTTGCACGCCTTAAAAGGATCATTCGTTTATGGCATACGGGTTACGCCATAAAATGCTTCCCGCCAAATGAATCATGGCGTGTTTTTGCACGCTGTTAGGAACATTCTATTATGTTTTGATGATGGCCATACTAGCTGTTATAGCAAGCCTGAAATAAGTTAGAATTCTCCATATAAGTATTTACTTAGAGTCTGACATGTTGTATAAGTTGAGTCAGACAAGTATTGTACTAGTTGGTAGGACGGCAAAGTAAAAACAGATATTCAGCAGAGTGAAGCCAGCCAAGCACCAGCAAAGAAGCAATGAAGACATTAATGGTCTGACTTATAACCAAGGAAGTCTGTGATGACCTTGGATAAGTCCAAGTAAACCTTTAAGTGATGAAACTTAATATTCAAATATGGTGTACATTGATCTCACCCCAATCAAGGATCAGTGAAGTACAAAGATTCTCCTAAATCAAGCAAAGAAGAAAGCGTTGAATCGGCAAAGTAAAGCGACCTTGGTGAGTGAAGACAAAATAGTGAAGGAAGATATAAATCGGCTAAGTCAGAAGGATCACTCGACCGTTCTGAAAACGGCGAAGTAACACTTACCAGATCAGAATTAATATACGTTGAAGATTCAGAAGATCATGCATTAAATGCACAATCAATAGAGGATCAATCAAGGACGGATTTTCTGTTATACGTTTGAAGAAAGAATCCGATCACTGAAATCAAGGAGAATGCAATTAAGGGGGAATCATGAATAAAATCAAGGATTATTCCCTCATGAATATAGCCAACGGACGGAATTTCAAAATCAAGGTTTTTCAAGGCTATAAATAGAAGGCATTGACAGAAAAACAAAAAAAGATCTGAAAAGAAAATTCAAGCTGAAACTCTGTCAATTTGAAAAGCCTTCTCTCTGAACATACAAGGATACATCTAGTGATCAACTCAGATATCAGAGGTACAAAGTAATATTCAGCACTGAGATTGATCAAGCAAGTGTGTGAAACACATTCGCATCAAGCGAACAAATCGAATCAGAGGCAACTGGAGAAGGAGTTGAATCTGTGATAGTGTTGAAGGATTTTGATCTCAAGGAGCAAAGAAAAGAGATCGAATCACTTGAAGCCATTGCGATCAATGAGTGATAGTCTTGTAGATTGTGAAGCTTGGGAAGTCAAGGACAATCATACTATTGTATCAGTGAAAACAATAGTGAATTCCTCCGATCATCACAGGAGAAGAGTGGATTAAGGGATTACACCACCCTGAACCACTATAAGCCTTGTGTCAATTTACTTTCTGCAATTTATTTAAATTGCCTAGATCATACCTTATATTTGTGATTGTCTAAACTGATTTGAAAACAACATAGTAAGAAGGGACTTATCCGCTGCCCAAAAGCTTTTAAACAAAAGAAAAGTTTTTGAAACTCCACTATAGTCATTAACCCCCCCCCCCCCCCCCCCTCTGACTATAATTTCACCCTTCTCTGGGACCAACAATTGGTATCGGAGTAGTGTTCCTAGTATCGTAACCTGCTTGGATCTAATTTACAGTAACAAGGAGATCACACATTTTCAAAGTAGTTTTCAAATCTAAGTTTTCTATACGTTTACATTTATATCTTCACTTGCACTTATGGATTCCTCAAACTTTCTGTCAAAAGTACATGTTTCTAATGTTAATAATTTTGATGAATATAAAATAAGAATGATGTCACATCTTTCAGCAACTCATGAAGAGATGCTGGATGTAATTAATGATGGACCAATCAAAATCACTATTGTGGTAGGCACAGGAGCAGATCTAGGGAAGGAAATCGATAAACCTAAAAAGGATTACCAAGGATGACAGGAGAAGAGCAAATCTGGATTCTGTTGCAAAAGACTTGATTTTGAAGACCCTAGACAGCAACATGTTCATGAGAATCAAAGACTGCAAAACAGCAAAGGAGATGTGGGACAAGCTATCATTGATAAATGAAGGATCTCAAGAAGATTAAAGAAAACAAATTATCTCAATTTAAAACAGAAATTTGAGAACTTCAAAATGAATTTGGTGAATCCATTGATCAAATGGACAATGATTCTCAAGCATTATCGATGAATCGCAATGGCTTGGACACACATATCCCCATAAAAAGTATGCTTGAAGATCTTGAGAGGACTACGAAAGATGGAAGATCATAACATCGATGAATCGGAGGAACAACAAATCTTGCAAGCACCGACACTCAAACCGATGTCCTAATTAAAAGCTCATGAATTCGAATTGAAGCGGTGAAGATGATGCTCCGGCAGAGACACACAAAATCATTCAGACCGGCCGCACTCAAAGAAAGTAACTTTGCCGATTGCATCAAGAAAGAGACACATGAACTTAAAGAACATGTAGCTTTATTAGTTAAACGCTTTGTGAGTTCAAAAAAAAAAGCCTTTCAAAGGAAATTCATCATCAAACAAGAGGTCAAGCTCAAATAAAGAAATGAAGAAGAAAGATGATGAATACTGGATGCTTCAAGCTGCAACAACAAGATGGTCACTTCAAGGTGATTGTCTCAAGAAAATGACAAAGATGATGGAAAGAAGAAGTACAAAGCATCCAAAAGAGGAAAAGCAAGAAGTCACTCAAGGTTGAATCCAAAGATGAAAAGAATGAAGAATCATCGATAATGACACAGATGATAGCGTTGATGAAGAAGATAGTGCATACAATGAAAAAGCATGTCTATGCCTCATAACCAAAGAATTAGATGAAGATGAAGGTGATAGTTCGGATTAATCGAGGAAACAAGCCTATGTCTAATGGCTAAAGAATCGAGATGAAAGCGAGGTAACATCTAGTTCTGTTCTCATCAAATGCATCCACATCTAACATCGCACAATCTTCTAGTCTCCCATTGGATACAAAGAGACTAGTCCAAAATCTCATGACTAAATTTGATGAAATTGAAATGAATCATGAAATTCGGAAAAGGAATGCAAGGATCTAAGAAAGGAGAATAAAAGACTAAAGAAAGAAGCTGGATAAAGCAAAGTTTGAATTAACGAAGAAGGAGACCGACTTAAATGATCAACAAAAAGCAGATGATCATACATCCGTTATTGATGATCGCTTAAGAAACTCTCCCCACCGGTAAAGGTAACCACTCGCACCACTAAATGCACCGACTTACAAACCCTCAAAAGGTTTGGAACCAGATCCGGTCTTGGCTACAACAAATCGAGGATGAGAGTAGGAATAATGGTCAACACAATTCTAAATCCAGACCAACATTGGACCAAAATTTGAAAGGGACAGACCATAGTTCCAACAAATCATCTGCTCCGTGAAGTCAAAACCTAGTGTACTAAAACAGCAGACCAAATCCTCATTTCAGTCAACCAAGAACAATAGCCTTCTGAAAGGTAAAGGCAGACTTTATCCTTCAGAGGATGATTGGAATGTTGCACCTCCAAAATACAAGAGGAAACCATTCCATAAAATGCATCATGTGTTTAAGAAAAACCAATCTAGATATGTTCCTAGACACATGAAGCAAGAAAGGTTTCCTACTGCATATTGGAAAGTGAAGAAGGATGTAAATGCACCAAAAGGTGGAGAAATGTATCAGAATATCTTCAGTAAAAATATCAGAAGCTATTCTGCCATGCCTTATACATATGAAGTTGATGACTTCAACTATCCAAAAAGAAGAACTTTTGGATATACACTTGGTATGGGAGGCATGACTGCTAACAGATATGGACCCAAACAGTGTTGGGTACCTAAACTTAATTTATTCATTTTGTCGGATATCTAGTACATAGACAGTGGATGTTCCAGACACATGACAGGAAACAAGAAATGGCTCACTGACTTCAAAGCTTTTGATGGACCCAAAGTCACATTTGGAGGCAAGGAAAACCCTGGCAAGATTAAGGGGGAAGGCATAATACTCAAGAAAAATCTGAAGATTCAAAATGTGGCATATGTCAAGGGACTTAATTTCAATCCGATGAGCATCAGTCAATTTTGTGACAAAGGCTACAATGTGCACTTCAACAAAGAAGGATGCAAGGTGATTCACAGCCAAACCAACACAATAGTTCTTGCAGGTGAAGACAAGAGAACATGTATGTGGTGGATGGAGAATGCTGACCAAAGCAGAGAAACATGTCCGCTTGTCAAAAATAAACAATTAACAAATTTGGATTTGGCATGTAAGATTAAATCACACGAATTTCAAGACTATCAACAAATTATCAAAGAACAAGTTAGTTGAAGGATTGCCAGAGATCATATTCAAAAAGAAAGCCTATGTGATGCCTCATCGAAAGTGGAAACAAATCAAAAGTTCATTCAAGTCAAAGCCTTATCAATCTACAACCGAGTTCTACATCATTTACACATGGACTGTTTGGACCGACCACACCAGTAAGTGTAAGTGGTAAGAAATACACCCTAGTAGTGGTGGATGACTTTTCAAAATACACTGGACCATTTTCATGAACAAGAAGAAAGAAACACTCAAAAAGTCGCAGATTTCTTGAGAAGACTCCAAAATGAAAAAGAATCAAGATCATCAAGATTAGATCGATAGAGGCACCGAATTTCTAAATGAAATTATCGAACCTCATTGTGAAGAAAATGGAGTGCTACATCAACTATCTGGCAGCAGAACTCCACAACAAAATGGTGTAGCAGAGAAAGAAGAAAGCAGAACTCTCAAAGAAGCGATTAGAACAATGATTGATGAAGCATGCTTACCAAAGAGATTTTGGTCAAAAGTCGCAAACACAAACATGCCATACACAAAAGCAGATCAATCATCAACAAATATCATGGAAAGACTCCATATGAAATATGGAATGGTAGAAAACCCAATATCTCATATTTTCATATGTTTGGATCAAAATGTTTTGTCTTGAACAGGAACCAGTTGCATACCTTTGATGAAAAGGCTGATGAAGCAATCTTTATGGGATACTCAGACACCAGCAAAGCATTCAGAGTACTCAACAAAAGAACATTGGTAATTGAAGAATCAATACATGTAGTTTTTTATGAACCAAATACAAATGGTGAAGACCTTCAAGATCAAGAAGAGGAAGCAGCACAAAGGAAAATCTATACAAGTGCAACCATACCAGCTTCTATCCTAAATCATCATTTTGAAAATCAAGAGGAGTCACATATATACACAATGAGATCAAGCACGTAACTTGAAATTCATACCCAAAATGAAGTAGAAGCACCAAGTGAAGAACAACTTCAACCTCGATCTAAATTGGCTAAGAGATCATCCGAAGAACAAGTCATTGAGATGTTCACACAGGAGTTAGAACTGAGAAGACAACTGGAGCACATGCTAACATGCTTTTATCACAAGTGGAACCTAAGACCATAGATGATGCAATCCAAGATCTGAGATTGGATCACAACCATGCAAGAAGAACTAAATGAATTTGAAAGAAATGAACTCGGGAACTTGTTGATGAGACTGATATGGCCAACATCATTGGAGCAAAATGGGTATTTAGGAACAAGATGAATGAGCAAGGAAGCAGCTTGTCGAAACAAAGCAAGACTAGTTGCAAAAGGCTATTCTCAAGCGAAGGATAGATTATGACGAAACATTTGCACCGAAGAGCAAGATTGGAGGCAATCGACTTTTTCTAGCTTTTGTCGCATACAAAGATTTCAAAGTCTATCAAATGGATGTCAAGAGTGCATTTAAATGGACTTTTGGAAGAAGAAGTATATGTGGAACAACCTCCTGGATTTCAAATCAATGGAAAAGAAGACAAAGTATACAAACTCAAGAAGGCCCTTTATGGACTCAAACAGGCACCAAGAGCCTGGTATGAAACACTATCATAATTTCTAATCAAGAATGGATTCAACAAAGGAACTATAGACAAGACTCTATTCAAACTAGAGGAAGGAATAAGTACATTGTTAGTACAAATCTATGTTGATGATATCATTTTTGGATCAGAGGATGAAAAGCTATGTGAGAAATTTGCAAACCTGATGAAGAGCAAATTTCAGATGAGCATGATGGGAGAATTAAATTATTTCCTTGGCCTTCAAGTAAAGCAAATGAAGGATGGTACTTTTATCAGTCAAGCCAAGTACACAAGAGATTTAATACACAAGTATGGGATGGATACAAGTGGCACAGCAGACACACCAATGTGTGCAAGAGTCATACTTGGAAAAGATGAAGCAGGAAAGGATGTTGATCAGAAAATGTATAGAGGAATCATTGGATCCTTACTATACTTAAGCGCATGTAGACTGATATAGCATTTGCGGTAGGAGTATGTGCAAGATTTCAAGCTCAACCAAAGGAATCACATCTTCTAGCGACCAAAAGAATAATCAAACACCGAAAAACACCATCAATGTAGGTATTTGGTATCCAAAAGATGGAGGATTTAAATTGATATCATATTCGGACTACGACTATGCTTTGGATACAAAATAGATAGAAAAAGCACCTATGGAACATGTCAAATGCTAGGCACCGGACTAGTCTCTTGGTTCAAGAAAATCAAAACTCCATATCTACATCAACAAAAACCAAGCGCAATATATATAGCGGCGAGGTAGTTGTTGTGCACAAGTACTTTGGATCGGACAACGACTAAGGGATTATGGAGTGGAAGAGAAAACAATTCCAATTATGTGTGATAATACAAGTGCAATATCTATTATCGAAAATCCGAGTGTTGCATTCAAGAACAAAGCACATTGATGTGAGACATCATTTTATCGAGATCATGTTGAAAAAGGAGATGTCATCCTAAAATACGCACTCCACCGAAGATCAATTGGTCGACATCTTCACTAAACCACTCGATTATGAAAGATTTAGCATGTTGAATCGAAAGTTAGGAATGATTGAAATTGACTAAGTACCAAAGAGCGGCTAAGCGAGTAATCGGCTAAGTGACTTCATCAAGCTGGTTCAACCTTTGCCGTTACAGGAGATGTAGAGTGTAAGGCAATGGTATCCAGCCAAGTTAACTTAAGCGATTGTTAGAAACGGTTAAATGGAGCACTCGAGAGAAGAATTCTCTACATCGGCTAAGTGACCAACCAAGGCACTTCACCGAATTAAAGACTTGGACAAATTAAAGTGTGAACAAAATCAATTTTACTACACGTTGAGAATAAGGAAATTATGGAGGATTATTCTGCGTGGAAGTTTACACACGTGGAGATCAACTTATGATCATGCAGTAACCATATTCTTTTTAAACTATAAACGCCTCGATTCCCGGGCTCTATCATTACTTACCTCAAACCACTCCCCCATTACGATCGAATATCGCGATTTACATACACAAAATCACGCCATTATGTCATAAAATCCTTCCACATTCAAACCACGTTCACACTACTCAAAATCACCCTATATAAACGATACTTAGAGATTTTCAGAAATCTTTACACTCTCTTGCAAATTACAAACCCTATTTTTGATTTTCCTTTGAAAACTTGAAGAACTCCTCTCTATACACCAATTAAATATCAATGGCTTAATTTTCCACAATCTCTCCCACTGAAAAGTACTACGAAAAATCAATCATCACTGGTTCATTTTTCAAACCAGAACACTATCTCGCGTTTTGTGATAATGATGCAAAAGCTCAATGCTTGGTTGATCATTGTTCCAATTTGGGGTGATGACCTTCCTAAACCCCAATCACTGGAATCGCTATGAAAATCTAATAGCATTTTGAAAAATGCCAAGTTTGTGCTCAAAGACAAAGAAGACGAAGTTGATTGCATAAAAGCTCTATCTTTGGAAGGAAATAGTCATCACGCTGGTACACTCAATGATTCCTCGCAACTTCCCATAATAAGTCCGGCTAATGTCAAGTTTGTGACGATTGACGCCCGTAAATTTTGGGTGAAATAGCCAAGTACCCAGATGAAACAAAGAAACATACAATCTACCAAGATCAATGCTCAAACTACCGTTCTTTGAATTTGCACCGATCATCACCAAGAATATCGAAGGTAGAAAAGGGTCTATGGAAAACTCGATCGAGGTTCGGATCGATCGATGGCCATCATCTACGAAGGTACCAAATTCGATCGGGCAACATTTGTTTTCAATCGATCAAGGATCAAATTCAAAAGGAAATTGATTTATCAATAACGGCACCAAGCAAGGGTTTGCGAAAAGTGGCGATTTCGGGAGAGGAAATCACATGGGTTCCCTCTTCAACACCTATTCAACCAATTGAAAGTACAACCCACCAATTTGCGCTCCACACAAGTCAAAGACCATGTTTACTTACATCAAGGCTTCCATGAAGCCCAAACCCATTCTTTGGGAGCAAAAGAAAACAACTTGAGGCGCGTAGATCGAGAGTGGGACGAAGAACCGGATCCCTGCATAAAGACATGAAAGCATCTCTGCACTGGAACCAACAACTTGAATGAAACTGTGACAATAAGTGACAACACAAAGAATGAAGAAGAAAAGCAACAAGAGGAAATCACCTATCCTGGAGGAAGGTGAGGAAGGATATAGAATCACTTCATCCAAGAGGAGAGATAGATGAGGAAGAAGATGAGTCGGAGGATGAACACTTAGAAGGTGGAAATCTTGAAGCAAATCAAGAAGATTTAGGGATTTCGATGATGAATCGACTCTTCAAGAAGTGCTTCTCAAAAGCATTGGTAAAGTTGAAAAATGTACTCAGTGAGCCACCTAATAAAGCTCACTCACCGAAATTGTCAACTCCCCACAATTGCACAGGGGCGGTGGCGGATGAAGCGATCCACACTCAATAGCAACCTCTAAATGACTCTATGTCTAATGAGGAGAACACGATCGAGATAGAAGAAGAGAAGAAGATGCACAAGATGAAAAGGAAGAGGAAGAGAAGGAAAAAGAAGAAAGAGAAGTTGACTGGAGAATGTGTGAGCAAGATAGAGATGCTGAAGATGATGGAGATGAAGAGGATGTCCATGTGGCACCAGAGGAAATTGATCCAGAGAGAGTTTTCAATCTGGACATTCAACCCCTCATTGTGGACATGGAAAGGCAATATTACAGTAGGCAAAACCTGAAGAATGCCTTAAGGAGTGAAGCAACCTCCTTCAACCACAAGATTGAGGCATTCATCAATCATATCAAGATCCAAGATGAGGTCATGGAGAGACAAGTAAAACCGACTTTGCAATTTACAACAACTCATCCTCACCATGTCCAAACCAATCTTGAATTTCATCTCGAGACAATTGACAACAATATTAAGCCCTTGGTGGACACTCTCAATGCTCACACTCAACAAATTCAAAGATCCGGATGAGGTAATGGAGCGATCGGCAAGCAATTGGACCTTCTAATCAAAGTTGGTGAAGTCAACAACAAGATCTTTGGAAAGGAGGTATGGTCATCTTCACGATTACGATCAAACACCAACAAATCTTGAAGCTTTTTTAGTGTCGCCAAAAAGGGGAAGGAAATTCTAAGCTGAAAGCTCCAGGTGAAAAGAAGGCAAGCCCAATGAGAAAAGGGCAAAAGCAAACAAAGGCAAAGGCATCGAGTTTGAAGATGTGAAGAAGTAGACCTTACACTCAATTTGAATTACTTCTAGATTACTTTATTCGCCTTTGTCTTTAAATAAAAAGATGCAATATCTTATTGCCCTGTGATGGATGAATAAAATTGTAGAGTTTTTATTCTGTTGATTATTATGAAAAATTTGGATTACTTATGTTCAGACTTATGAAGGTTTTGGCATCATCAAAAAGGGGGAAATTGTTAGGAACATTCTATTATGTTTTGATGATGGCCATACTAATTTGTTATAGCAAAGCTGAAATAAGTTAGAATTCTCTGTATAAGTCTTTACTTAGAGTCGACATGTTGTATAAGTTGAGTCGACAAGTATTTACTAGTTGGTAGGACGGAAAGTAAAGCACAGATATTCAAAGCAGAGTGAAGCCACCAAGCACCAAGCAGAGAAGCAATGAAGACATTAATGGTCCGACTTATAACCAAGGAATTTCGTGATGACCTTGGATAAGTCCAAGTTACCCTTTAAGTGATGAAACTTAATATTCAAATATGGTGTACACCGATCTCACCCCAATCAAGGATCGGTGAAGTACAAAGATTCTCCTTAAACCGAAGCAAAGAAGAAAGCAATTGAATCGGCAAAGAAACCGACCTTGGTGAGTGAAGACAAAATGGTGAAGGAAGATCTAAATCGGCTAAGTCGGAAGGATCACTCGACCGTTCAAAGCGGCAAAGTAACACTTACGGATCGATTTAATATACGTTGAAGATTCGTGAAGATCATGCATTAAATGCACAATCAATAGAGGATCAATCAAGGACGGATTTTCCGCTATACGTTTGAAGAAAGAATCCGATCACTTTGAAATCAAGGAGAATGCAATTATGGGGAATCAAGAATAAAATCAAGGATTATTCCTTCATTAATATAGCCAACGGACGGAATTTCAAAATCAATGTTATTCAAGGCTATAAATAGAAGGCATTGACAGAAAAACAAAAAAAGATCTGAAAAGAAAATTCAAAAGTGAAACTCACAATTTGAAAAGCCTTCTCTCTGAACTTACAAGGATACATCTAGTGATCAACTCAGATATCGGAGGTACAAAGTAATATTCAAAGATCGAGATTGATCAAGCAAGTGTGTGAAACACATTCGCATCAAATCGAAGCAAAATCGAATCGTGAGGCAATCGAGAAGGAGTTGAATCTGTGATAATTTGTTGAATGATTTTGATCTCGAGGAGCGACAAAGAGATCGAATCACCAAGTTATTGCGATCAATGAGTGATAGTCTTGTAGATTGTGAAGCTTGGGAAGTCAAGGATAATCATACTATTGTATCTGTGAAAACAATAGTGAATTCCTCCGATCATCACATGAGAAGAGTGGATTAAGGGATTACACCACCCTGAACCACTATAAGCCTTGTGTCAAGTTACTTTCTGCAATTTACTTTACAGCATTTATTTAAATTGCCTAGATCATACCTTATATCTGTGATTGTCTAAACTGATTTGAAAACAACATAGTAAAAAAGGACTTATCCTTTGCCAAAAGCTTTTAAACAAAAGAAAAGTTTTTAAACTCCACTATAGTCATTCACCCCCTCGACTATAGTTTCACCTTTCTCTGGGACCAACACACGCCTTAAAAGTATTCTACTTACCGCCATATGAATCATGGCATGCTTTTGCAAGCCATAAAAAGAGTCTAATGAAAGCCATTAAATGCTTCCCGCCAACATTATATCTGAATTATAACATTCAGTGCATGCCATAAACTCATTCCCGCCAATAGAAATACAATGTCACAACATGCTTTGCTCGTCTTAAATTATATTGTATATAAAATGATTATTATTATCCTAAATTAAGTGTAATCAACACACCAATGTCACAATAATATAATTCTAAATGCACATCATAAACGATAACATCCCATCATAAATCAATAACGAGAACATCCATTACAACAATTCAAATCCACCACAAATACTATCTCAAAACAAGTCAAACAAAATGTCATGCTCATGTAAAATATTCTACAAGATCCTTCAGTGAAAACAATAAGTTGATACAAACTCCGAAAAATTACTTCAAAACTTACCATCAATTGCTTCCCCAACATGAGAAGATAACCAAGATAGCCATCCAGCAGCAACAAGCTCTCCATGTTTATGCTTTGGTGGATTAGGCTTCTCCTCTTGGCTTGCCATCCCCGTTCGCATTTTCATCCTTAAAACTCATGTCACCCTCAACCAGATTACCTACATTGTATATATATGAATATCATGACCTTTTTCAAATGCTTCACATGCATGAATATTAAGCTGCTTGAACTCCAAAGCTTGACCACTTGATCGATTCTATCTCCCTATATAACATGTCAAAAGAAAAGATATTGAGCACACAGGTAACAGAATCACAACCTATACACGGATATCCACACTCATGGAAGTCTAAGCGTACTTACAATACAAAAAATTTCATTTGGATCAACATCAGGCAAAGGATCTTCACGCATAGACCGTGTTTTGGGGTCATAGTAGGCAGAATTGACGTCCAGATTGAGCAGATACTTTGTTGTATCTTCTCGGATATGAAGGTTCCTAACCACCAAAACAGCAAACAATTGTAAGACAGTATAAATGGAATATGCATGTAGAACATTTCACAGCATTTTCATAATGTAAATGCATTTAGTTGCTATAATCATAATTCTTTATAATTCAATTCCATTCTCATATTTTCTTTCTCAAGAGGTTTCTGTATAGCATACCTTGATTCTTCCTATCATATCAGACCATTCTAATTTCATGTGTTGGCTGACTGCTATCGTTCTAACTTCTAGCATTATGAAGTACAGATAAAAGACAACACAATAAAGTATGCATGGACTAAATCTCTACTGAATTCAGGTTCAAACTCAACAATCCATAATTCATATGATCAAACAGCAAAAATACCAAACAAAAAAACACAATATATAAAGAAA
This sequence comes from Gentiana macrophylla, assembly GCA_026214975.1. NCBI lineage: Eukaryota > Viridiplantae > Streptophyta > Magnoliopsida > Gentianales > Gentianaceae > Gentiana > Gentiana macrophylla. The sequence goes on from JAOBSW010000384.1 coordinate 55,028, forward strand.
AACGCACCGCTTGTTGTTTAGCGGCATATCAGGATCTGCATAATTTACTAGTCTATCCTGAATGGATCGTTTGGTACCAACAAACGGCTGTGAATAAGAAACAGAGCTTTTATCCTTTACCAGCCCTGGCCTTTTCACCACCTGAACATAAATTCTCAATACAATCAGCATATTCACTCAAATCAATTAAAAAACCACAATCGAAAAAAAATGACAACTTCCCTCAGTATAACGCATCCAAAGCAGTAAAATACAGTAGAGAAATCACATGAAACAGAAACTATTCTAGCAAACCAGCTCAGTCAAAACGTCCAAACAGTAAATTTCTCCAAGCTGGATATTAATTCGAAAAGACATTAAATGTGTATAAGAACTAGAAATGACAAATTCACCTGACCACTGCGATGCAGGGTAATAGAAACTCAAGACAAGCAGATTATTCGCTCAAAGAAATAAAAAATATAACAAACGAGAAAAAAAATTATAACTTCCATCATTATTACGTGACCAATGCAGTAAAATACAGTAGCAAAATCAGATGAAACAAAATTATTTGAGCAAACAGCTCATCCAAAATGTCCTGGCCTTTTCACCACATGAACATCAATTCTCAGTACAATCACCATATTAGCTCAAAGCAACCAAAAATACCACAATCAACAAAAAATGACAACTTCCATCAGTATTGCGTGACCAATGCAGAAAAACTCAATAGCAAAATCACTTGAAACAGAAATTATTCAAGCAAACCAGCTCAACCATACTATCCTAACAGTAAATATCTAGAGCTGGATATTATTAAAAAAAACACATTAAAATCAGATAAGAATTAGGAAATGAAGAATTTACCACAACACCTGACATTGTTTTTATCAAATTAGTGACCACTACTTTCACCGGCTTCGTCAATCAGTTCAAAAGCAAAGAAGAAAATCCACGGTTGTAATTGTTACAACATCATAAGAAAACACATGACATAGTACTCATAATATGTTTTTAAAAAGTAAGTGTACTTCCTCGGTTGATTTGACATATTCGTAATGAAAATTATTATCATAAAAAGGTATAATGCCTTTGATACAAAAGATGATGTAGTAAACCTCATAATTTAGATTTTCTTTCTCACTTAAAAGATGAGACAAAAGTACTTAACAAAAATTTCAAATGGTTACAACGAAAGGATCTAAAACAAAAAAAATTGCACACTTTGCACTTTATATAGTTAACAGAGCAATGATAAACACTTCATATTAGAGCCAAACTATGAAAACCATTATGTCGATAAGTTGGAAGTCGATTCAAATTCTTTCTCGGTGGAGTATAAATAATATCTCTACATTGAAAAGGCAATTAAAGCAAGCACACCATGACATATTCAGTACAGTGGTAACAGATGAGAAGCCTGGAAATGTTGGCGGCGTTAGGAGCTTATCCAAAGATGGATTCCTCAATATTGTCACGACACTTTTGGCACAATAGTACTAAATAAATAGGTAAAAATCAATCAAGGGAGTGTCAAGGTCCACGTTCACACTCTATGAAACACATTTTCTGATTCATAAAGTCGGATACAAAGCCATATGATAATGCAAGACTACAGGGTGTTACACAGAAACCAAATGATAGTTTCTGAGTCCAACCCATTTTAGTAAGCAAGGTGTTACACCAAGAAAGAGAGAGCTTTAGTAGTAAATGGCATAAATTAAAAATAAAAAAAAAGCTCAATATACCACTGCCATGAACCATCCAGACAGAAGGGCAATGTAGGAGGCCATTACAACATTACACCCGCTAAGCAGCATATATTTGGATATTCATGTCCCACAACGGTAATCTGTTATAACAAAACTTATGGAACTACTTATTCCCTCTAAAATCAGCACAATGGAAGGGACAGTGCAAACAGGGGGGCTATTTATTCCATCTAAAATAAACAAGAAAACACATTGAAAAGTTTTGTTCTTGATCTGATCAGGCAGTTGATTAACAATGTATCCTACCTCACCCCAAGTACCCCACAAAAGTGGCTGATTTATACACAACCGAGGCTTAAAGTATCATCAATAGCTTGCACTCTCTTCCCTTACAACACTGCAGCTACGGTATCGCTTAAAGAACAAATCATTTGGCAATGAGGTGCGTCTCATCCACACAAAAAAAATCCGGCTACGGTAACTTATGTTTGTTTCTGTCTACAGCTTTTTAAGTTTGCAAACACATACAAAGATACCTATGATGGTGAGTGCTCTTTCTACTGCTCTTTCTCTGGCTACAATGTACACTCTCTCTCCTTCATCTCCTTATACATATGTTTCCCTTTATTGTATTTTCTTATTTCCCTCATCCACATAAAAACGGTCAATGTACCTGGAAATTGTACATTCCGATCGAAAAATCATATGTAGGTCATTGCCTGATTGGGGGGAATGATACTATCACAACACTCCGCTGCAATATTATTTATACATTTATAGACAATCGATCTCCGGCACTAACACGAGTTGTGGTAGCTATTGGAGAATATAAAAAATAAACAGAAAGCTGCACAACATAGTTCTAATAAGGTATAATCCTCTAAAAGCTAGAACCAGACACTATTACACTCTGCAGATAGGCAGTATACAGATTAATAGTACCGGGGAGTCAGGGACTGTCATTAGTTCAACCAGCATACAGGAACACCAAAAATGCAGGAGGAATTATTCCACAGATATTCACCAAACTTGATACACATCAAATAGCACAACAAGATTGCAGAGAACAAAAGTTGTGATAATTAACAATTGATCAATGTCACTTGAGCTAAATATCAAAACAGATAGGACAAGAAACAAGCCGTCACTACTCAACCTAGAGACAAGTTGACTTGGCCAAAATATCATAATCAGAGTCTTTTGTCACTTTTTGACTAATTCTCTTGACTTGATGATTAACAAAGAAGATGACAACACCTAATGGTTGGCATGTAACTGGATACTCAACCTATGTAGGAGCATGAAATTCATTGTTAAAGAAGAAAAAAAAAAATACCTTTCAAAGTGAAGCCCTTTTTCTCAAATCGGACAATAATTTCTCCAATCTGGTGCACCGCAATCACTTTCTCTAGTATCTCTATTTATTTTAGCTGATTAAAAATAGGAATAAAGCAAAAATCAAAATCAGATGAACCTTCAGCAAAACGATTAAGATTTTTGTCTTAGAGAAATACAGATGTTAAACAGATACGTGGCTATACCAATCCTCTCATCCTCGTTATCATAGGGAATCAAACAATATAGACTTGAACCAGCAAACTCACTTATTGCGCTTTCAAGCTTCAACTTACCTGATTCAAAAAAAAAAAACTTTCGATCTTCAGATCTAAAGTAAAACCACAAAGAGGAGGTTTGGGTATCTTTAGATTCATCGATTAATACAACGGTAAACCGGAGTGGGGGTGTTTGTCTCCAGATCTATCGATTATATTGATGTATACCTAAAATTTAAATAAAAAACAGAATTGAAAATAGAAAATATCCGGCGGTACCTTCAGACATGATGTTTGAGGATGGAGTGAAAAGAACTCTAGCTATTTGCAGAGCTACAGAGAAGTCGAAAGAGCAATATGAAAGATGAGGAACCCTAGATACTCAATTAGACATAAAATACTTTATTTTTTGTGGGAACGATTGAAATTTTGGCAAAATAGCGTTAGCGGGAGTGAAATTGGTATTTCAGGCAACTGTACCAAAAAAAAAAAAATTTAGGTGTGTCAGACCCTCTAATTTTTTTTCGAGTAAAACGTCCATATTGGGTCAAAAACGTCCAAATTTGTACGTATATCGTCCAATTCCATTGATACGTCATTTAACCGCCTAAAATACACAAAATCTGTCCAAATGCGACGGAATCGTCTAAATTCGGATTTAAAATCAGACATTTTCAAACCTTTATCAACACGCCCAAATTTGGACGATTTGATAAAGCCGACGATTTTCATCCACTTTCAAAGAACCTTATCGAGTTTTATTTACTTTTTTCACCTACTCTTTCACCAACCTCTGTCTTCACGCTTAATGACACCCAAAATCACCATTGTTGAGTTTTTGTGGTCTTCAAACGAAATAAACAATAAAACAATCAATACCTGGGTTGTTTTTGCAAAGAAATGTGGTAAAGATTCACCTAAAGAATTATTTACTATTGAAAAAATTTATATATCGTGTTTGTTTTTATTGTTAATTGTTCACATAAATGTATTATGTTAAAAGCGCGTTTAATTAGCGTGTTTGTTTTTATTGTTACTTGTTTTTAATGAAAAAAATTTATTTATCGTGTTTGTTTAAATTTTGTTCAATTAGCGTGTAGTAGTATGTGCGGTATTTAGGGTAGAGAAATGATTAATTTTGATGTTATTTTTGATAATGGAATTGATATTTTGATTATATACATTTTCACGTTGTTGAAGCAAGCGTGTTTTATTGGTTTGGTTATTAGTTGATTATGTTGTTGTTGTAGAGAAAGATGCCAAATCCGCTTTGAAAATATATGGTATACATTTCACGGAATTTTGTAATAGTATGAGAACATTTTTTTAAATTAGCGAATGATTATGTTAATTAAAAATTGAACCAAACGACACACTACATTTGTTTGAAAAACCAAAAATCAATATCTCGTGACCAATTCTACAGACGCCTTCGGCCGACGAGGTTCTTAGAATTGCATGCTTTCCTAGGTGTTTTCGATTCCTTCGATCCACCGTGGTCACGCCTAATCTCCGGGCTTTGTATTGGGGCTCTGGTAGGTAGCTCGTAGAAAATTTCATTAGGTCCGCTTCAATAGAGCATCTTTTCTCGTCCTCAAGAGACTGGTAATCCTCACCGGAAGTGAGGCACCCTTTAGATCGAAAATATATGGTCATTCTGCTCTACCGCCCGACGGCCTCTCGTTCTCCTCGTCATCATCAAGTATTCTATGACGTGGTAAAAACCATAATTTATGCTTTCTTACCCCGACGACGTTACAACACAACAAGTAACACAATGATTATATACCAAAACAATAAACAGATGAATAGTATATGTGTACATATATGTATATATTTGCATATATATATACATATGTATGTATATATGTGTCTATATATGTGTATGTACTTGTATATATGGGTATATATATGTATATGCATGTGTGTATATGTTGTATACATATGTGTCTATATACATGTATATTTATGTACATATATATATATGTACATAAATATGTACATATATATATATATGTAAATGTATGTGTATATATGTATGAATACATATGTGTTCATATAAGTGTGTATTTATGTACTTATATATATATGTACATAAATATGTGTGTGTATATGTGTATATATGTATGAATACATATGTGTCTATATATATATATATATATATATATATATATATATATATATATATATATATATATATATGTGTGTGTGTGTGTGTGTGTGTGTGTGTGTGTGTGTGTGTGTGTGTGTGGGGTGTGTGTGTATATATGTGTGTAAATGTAAATGTATGTGGATATATGTATGAATACTTATGTGTATATATATATATATATATATATATATATATATATATATATATATATATATATATATATATATATGTACACACTCACACACACACACACCCCCTAATGTATATATATTATTATTTCATATTCATTTCTTCACAGAAAACTAATGCAAAATTTTAATTCTTTTCACAGATGACAACATTTTGTCTATTAGGTTTGCATTTGGCGGAGAGTGGAAATATGATGAAAGAAGCGACAGATGGTCTTATAGAAAAGGAACATTTTATATGATTCTTATAAGTAACGATACGACATTGGATGACGTCAAACAGAAAGTGTGTTCGAAAGTAGGAATTGATGTATCCAAAAATAGATTGGTAATGAAACTTTTGTATCCAAACTGCGATGGGCCGATTGATGTTTCGGATGACGAGACATGGATAGCATACCTTCGTGATGTGCGTAGACAAGAACCTGTAAAACTGTGTGTTAACGCTGAACTGGTTATTGATGATGATGAGCCGGAAGACAGGTTGGAAAACACATTTAACTTAAATGAAGAAGCGATAGTTGATAGAGGATTGAAGATTTTACACACAAACTTTATAATATTCGCAATCCCGTGATGATGTTGTACAAACTCCACCGCCTCGACCCTCATGAAAATGTCATCCAAACGAATACATGTTTCGGTGATCAAGTAATTGATGTGTCGAGTGAACGTGGCTATGATTGGGGATTTATTGCAAATATCATTAGTCAGCCATTGGACTTACCGTACAATGAACAACGTATGGGTCGGATGTGTGCATCTATGAATGGCCGAACGTCTCAGGCGGAATGTAGATCAGACGACCCACACACAGTATGGGCAGTTTATGCGAACTAGGATGCAAGCACCGATGCAACCGGGCCCTACTATCGGCGGATCTTTCACGAGTTATCTGACTGCACCTTTGCAACAGAACACCGACCGTGGTCACACATTTGGTATGGCAAGTGTCAATCGCAGTAGAGGTGCTCATTTCGGGTCTGGAATGGACCTTTCCCAAATTCCTCCATGTCCACGTGCTGAGACGTTTCAGACCGATAATCCGAATGTATTGTTCATCGGTAAAAGGTATAGAGACAAGGAGGATATGAAGGATAAAATGAGTTACTACACACTGAGGCATGACTATATGTGGAAACTCGTCAGGTCAGACCAGGAAACGTTAAAACTACGATGTTATACTTCCGACCGATGCGAATGGAAGGTTGTCGGTAAGAGGGTTGTTGATTCGAATGTGGACGCAAGGGACGGACAACGTTGCATGAATTTTGAGATAACCGCGTACACTGAAACCCACACTTGTGGACTAGAGCAACTAACCGACAATCACAGACAAAGCCAAGCCCGGACCTATAGGTCGTTTCGTGAGGATAGCCTCATAAAACTCGGCAAATGATTCACGACAAAAGTTTTACAAGCCGAGGTGAAAAACGCTCAACATAGACTGAATTATCAAAAAGGCGTATCAATGCATGTAAAGCATTGGAACTGATCGGCGGAAACGTTGAAATGTCGTATTGTAAATTATACGCCTACTTTTACATGTTGGAGGTAGAGAATGAAGGAACCATTACAGACATTGTTCCTGATGCGCTTGGCAGGTTCAAGTATTGTTTCATGGCATTAGGATCAAGTATTGAGGGTTTAAGCATCTTGTCGCCAATATTAGTTGTGGACGGTACACATCTTAAAACAAAGTGCGAGGGACATTGTTAGTAGCGGTGGGCGACGGCGACCATATCTTTCCGTTAGCTTATCTTTGTGGACCGACGGAGAGAGCCTTGATGCTTGGACCTATTTCATGGTTAAATTGAAGTCGATAATTGGGGAACGATCGACTTGGTTTTCATTTCGCATGTGAGGTCCAGGTATAATTGGAGCCGTTAGACCAATATTTCCAAACGCTTACCATGGCTAATGCTACCACCACATTGTCATGAACCCGAATAAAAATTTGGTAGCACGGGATATTGTCCATTCACCTTTCGGGAAGCAATTTTATACGTATTCGTAAACGCCGCTCCAAATATTATTCCGTAAGATAATAGACATGGATATCGACCCAACCAAACTCGTATCGCGTTACCTACATGGAGATTGGAGTCGATAAATGGGCCGATCACAATTCCCAAAGACACGTTACTCAATCATGACAAGCAACTATGTTGAAAGCTTCAAAAAATGTGATCGAGGATGCACGTAAGATGAGTATCGTGAATCTCTTTGATTACATCCGGCATTGTGTCGGGTGGTGGCATTGCAGAGAGAGAGAAAGCGCGGAATCTTGCAAAAGACCGTCTTAGCCCCCGAACTCGAAAAGTTCTTGAATGATGTTGCTCGTGCGTAAAGAATTTCACACCGCATAGTATCGACCGAGACCGAGATCAAGTTGGAGACATCGATTCTAGTGAGAAAGTGAATATGCGTAAGAGAGAATGTTATCATGGGCGCTTCAGTGGACTCTGATTACCTTGCGTGCATGCTTGTGTCGCTATAAGTCACCGTTGTGAGAGTCCCTATGATTATTGTTCCCATTACTACAGAGTTGCTGCTTACAACGCATATATGAAGGGACGTGTTTTCCCGGGTTCTGTGAGGATGATTGATTCTTCCCGATTGGATAAAATAAACCTTCCTCACTCGCCTGAGCCCAGAGTGAGGGAAGGAGGAGAAACAATCAGGATGGGAGCTAGGCGGGGCCGACCTTGAGGATTCCTTCTCAAGGTGAGCCTACAGTGCTAGTGGATGGCAGAATGCCAACAGAGAGTACAACTCTGTGTTCCGGTAGAATTGCTCGAATGCGGTAACCCCGGACATGAAGGAATAGATGTCCCTTTCGTGCAGCTTGTTCCCAATTGAATAAACCTTTATTTAATTTTATAAGACATTATGATTGTAACATATAATTTTTTATTCTCGTTTGCTTGCAATTGTTTTATCACATTGATTTTGACATTGTTATATCAATTAGAGGTGAGTTGTAATTGTTACCTTACATAAGCTATTGTAATTTTTATATCACATTGTTATATCACGTAATGATTAGAGCGAATGTGAAAGTAAATAAAGTGGTACAAAAATCGCGAGATTAATCGTGTAATTTTGTATCACATTGTGCTTCTCATAGTATTTGCCTCTAATCTGTGTAATGAATGGTTATTTTATCCTTTGTATCTATCATTATTTATCAGCTAAAAAAGATGCAAATTGAAAATAATAAATTTATTAAGATTATCAATATTAAGATTATCAAACTCCATTGAAAAAAGATTAGCACTAGCACTCAAATATTATGCATTACAATTGCAGAGAAAAAGATTGCTCAACACGAAATATTATACAACAAATATATAGTCGTCATCATGACCGTATGAAACATCATCACAAGATATTCCGCACTCAAGCGGACCTAACGCATATAGTTGTGATGAGATAGGGAAAAAATATATATCCATCGCTCATATTTGTCATTTGTTATCTCGTCGAATCTGGAGAGAATATACTCTCCGACGCCAAAGTATGATGTAATGGATGCGCACGCAAGTGCATACAAATCAAATGAAGGTAGGTGTAGTTCACCGTGCCATACATATTGGTGGCCAAGAACATAATGAAGAAAGGAAGAAATCGACCGCGCCATGACCAGGGTGAAGGGCGGTACGCTCACACGCTCCCTGGCGCAGATGAGTCTCCCAAACAAAATAGCCATGTCATACAGTAGTAATTCGGAACATCAGAAATAGAAAGAAATCCAAACCCCGAGGATATTCTCGGAATGTCATACTCGTTGTTGATCCATGCATTATTTAAAACGACGGAACGCTACTCGAACAATGACGCACCTTTCATTGATCCGTGTGGTAGATAGACAAGCATAGAATTCACGCACAATAGACCGATTCACGTGTTGAAAGCTTATTGGCATCCGGGGACACCATGCCAACCGTTATCTCGAAACAAGTTTGCAATCAAAGTAGGAAGACTATCTATGTTCAATCGCCTCTCCGAACTACAGCTCTTGCCATCCAGCTTAGTCACGTACTCACGCCTCTCATCTTCTCGTTTCTAAAACGGCTTATGAGAGATCGCTCATCCAACGACAAATCAATTTCCTCGTTGGAAATGAACACAGAGCATGTGGGTTAGCCATTGAAGGAACACTAGATGAGATAATGAGAGAGTAAAATAAATGAGAAATGAGAGAGATGAATGGTTGTTAGAGGATTTGTGAATATATAGATTTTTTTCCAAAAGGTGGGACCCGCCGATAGTTCGATGGGACACGCCCAATATTTGGACGTATATATTCACACACTATCTTCGACGGAATCGCCCAATATTTGACGGACGGCGTCGTCGATTTGGACGGTCATATATGAACAAGATATCTAACGTGTGGGGCCTCGTCTATTATTGCACTATACCTACGTGTACTGCCTTGCCATAAAAGCATACGTCACAACAACTTTAAAAGGTGGGATCCGCCGATAATGACCACATTTGTCGATTCGATGGGACACGCCCAATATTTGGACGATATATTCACACACTATCTTCGACGGAATCGCCCAATATTTGGACGGCGTCGTCCGATTTGGACGCTCATATATGAACAAGATATCTAACGTGTGGGGCCCCGCTTATTATTGCACTATACCATGTGTACGCCTCGTGAAATTGGAAAATCAGCCCATTTAACCTCGACATTGATTGATTGATTGAAAGTATAGAAACCGTCCGAATCCAGTCACTTACCAATATTTGGACGGAATCCGTCTAAATTTGGACGGATTCCGTCGAATTTTTGGCCGAAATCCGTCTAAATTTGGACGGAAACTTGGACGGTCATAACTCACCACCATTTGACGTGTGGGGCCCCGTCTATAGTGACACTGTACCTATGTGTCCTGCCTAAATGCAATAATCACAACCACTTGAAGTGTGGGACCCGCCGATAGTGACCACACATGTCATGTCTTATCCTTTGACATTGACTACACGCTCATTTCACTTTTTCAAAAATTTCGCCGACACCATGACGATTCAACAAGAACATTGATTGATTGAACGTATAGAAACCGTCCGAATCCACTCACTTACCAATATTTGGACGGATTCCGTCGAATTTTTGGCGAAATCCGCCTAAATTGGGACGGAAACTTGACGGTCATAACTCACCACCATTTGACGGATTCAACAAGAACATTGATTGATTGAAAGTATAAACCGTCCGAATCCACTCACTTACCAATATTTGGACGGCGACCACACATGACACACGATGGTGACATCATATTCGATCCCGCCCCATTCTCCCTATATATACTATGAGACATCCCAAATAATCATACAAGAACGAACAATTAAAAGAACTTCGGTTATTTTTACTATACATCAAGCAAATGGATTTTCCAAGTTTCTTTAAAGTTCTTGATGGCGGTTTCGCTACAAGTTTGGTATGTCATTATTAATTAACTTACATTTATATAACTTATATTATGATTGAACCAACATGATATGTTTCTTTTTCATAGACGCTACCTCCAAAGATGCTATAATAGGTGGAATGACACGATGGGAACATAGATATGACCGTTCGAGAAGCCGATTAGGGGACATGGGAAGTGAGGATTGGAGCCGCAGACAATGGAACTCTTTGTTTCTTTGGGAAGGTTGGGAGGAGTATGTGGCCGCTCATGACTTGAATGAGGGGAGTTTATAGTGTTTGAACACATAGGGAATTTCATTTTCGACACTATTGTGTTGGATCACACTTTGTGAGAAGACTTTTTCTTTCCGATGGTGAAGAAGATGATGCAGTGCAAGTCACCAAAATCCCCATTTTCGAGATGACGCTGCAACCGGGCAATTTCACGTGGTTATGTGGTGAGAGATGGATTTGATGTCGTTTAGTTGTTTTCTTGTGTATCTTTCTTCCTCATTGCAATTTTTAATGAAGATTTAAAATTGTTTGTGATTTGTAGAATATTCCAATGCCATTTGCTAGAACAAACGACATGTTGCGAAACAAGACGGTTGAACTCACGAATTGCCACAGGGGATCATGGCGTGCTAGAATTGTAGCTTCTATTTCAAACTATCAACAAGTTCGTTTAAGCGGGTTGAATGATTTCATTACCGACAATGACCTAAATGTTGGAGATGAATGCACCTTTGAAGTCGTTGATGAACCTATAGAAAATCATGTCGTGTTTAATGTGGTGATTACTAGACATTGAAGAGCATTTATTAAGACGTCGTCTTATCCTATTTAAGCCAATGTATCATTACTCACTTTCTTTTTAAGTTTGTAAGCCTTGTATGAAAGCCAATGTATCATTACTCTTTTCTTTTTATGTATGTAACATTGATTGATTGAAAGTATTGAAACCGTCCGAATTCACTCACTAACCAATATTTTGGACGGAATCCGTCTAAAGTTGGATTTAATTCCGCCCAAATTTTGGACGGTCATAACTCACCACCATTTGACGCGTGTGGTCCCCGTCTATAGTGACACTCGCATACATATGTGTCCCGCCTAAATGCAATAATCACAACCACTTGAAGTGTGGGACCCGCCGATAGTGACCACACATGTTATATATGTAGGACACATTGTACAAAGTGTCATGTCTTGTCTTCATCTTCGACAACATGGTTATGACGACATTGACTACACCTGCATGTTGTCATGTCTATAGTAACACCGCATCGCACTCTATATGGCTCGCTTAAATTTATAACTCACAACCACTTGAAGCCGTGGGACCCGCCGATAGTGACCACACATGACATATGTGTAGGACACATAGTACAAAGTGTCAAGTCTTGTCTTTGACTCCGAGAACATGGCTAGTTATGTTTTGACATTAATTGATTCCGTCTCGAATTCGGAAGGTTTTTTTGTGCAAACAAATGCTCGATGAACTTGATAAAGGTGTATACCCTACAAATCACCATATGGACGTATATATCCACACACTAATCTTGACGGAACCGCCCAATATTTGAGCGGCGTCGCCCAATTTGGACGGTCATATATGAACAAGATATCTAACGTGTGGGGCCCGCATCTATTATTGCACTATACCTATCTCAGACGCCATGACATAAATGCATAAGTCATAACCATTGAAAAGGAGGGACCCGCCGATAGTGACCACATTTGTCAGTTCGATGGGACACGTCCAAATGCATATGGACGTATATATCCACACACTAACTTGGACGGAACCGCCCAATATTTGGACGGCGTCGTCCAATTTGGGACGGTCATATATGAACAAGATATCTAACGTGTGGGGCCTCGTCTATTATTGCACTATACTATCTCAGACGCCCCGACATAAATGCATAAGTCATAACCATTGAAAAGGTGGGACCCGCCGATAGTGACTACATTTGTCGATTCGATGGGACACGCCCAAATGCATATGGACGTATATATCCACACACTAATCTTGACGGAACCGCCCAATATTTGGACGGCGTCGTCCAATTTGGACGGTCATATATGAACAAGATATCTAACGTGTGGGGCCCTGTCTATTATTGCACTATACCTATCTGTACGGCCCTGACATAAATGCATAAGTCATAACCATTGAAAAGGTGGGACCCGCCGATAGTGACCACATTTGTCAGTTCGATGGGACACGTCCAAATGCATATGGACGTATATATCCACACACTAACTTGACGGAACCGCCCAATATTTGAGACGGCGTCGCCCAATTTGGACGGTCATATATGAACAAGATATCTAACGTGTGGGGCCCCTGTCTATTATTGCACTATACCGAATCTTCTAATTTGGACGGAATCGCCCAATTCGGACGGTCTTAACTCATGTGGGCCCGAGAATCGCCCAACCGCCCAAGTAGCCCGCCCAAGTTAAATGGAAACATTGATTGCTTGACAAGACAATACCATGACCTCGTAATTGATTCAATTTGGATTAAAATTCCCAATATTTACGCCAATATAACCCCCCTCTATACCTTCTCCCTCTTTCATTAGTCCTCACGTTCTTCAAGTTCCTTTGCCTGTAACTTCCCACCTTGTACCCTCTCAGTCACATTTTAAAAAAACTCCGGTGAAAATGTCTGACTCCGATTCCCCTCCTTCGTACATGATGACGGTCAAATTATACCCGTAAAAGTCATCAACGTTGACCTTAAATCGAGATTAATAATGTATATTTCATATTAAATCACTCATTTATATTTAATATTTAATGTTATGTGATTTATATTATGTAAATTGGTATTTAGTCATTTTTATTATTTAAAGCCGATTTATTGTGTGATAATTATTGATTTTTGCAGATCACAACAAATCGAGAGGATTAATGTCATTCAATCAATTATATCAAGATAAAGAAGGAAGAAAATCGGAGCATTAATCAAGAGATAAATGAGAGATTAATCGATCAACACGACAGCGTCGAGTGGGGAACAAGATAGACGAGAAAACGATTGACGCGTGAAAAGTTAGGTTCGGTCGACCGAGCTCGATGCTTGATCGACCGAGTGTCACCTCTCGGTTGACCGAGCCTCGGGTTTGGGTCGGTTTTCGACTTTAATCGTGTTTATCCTCTAGATCCTTCCTAAGTCTTTTGAAACTCTATATAAGCAACAAATTTATGAGCAATTGTAAAACACACCTTGAATACCTTAGAATATCATTCAATAAAATCACTCTATTCATATCTTGATACAATGTAGAATAATTTGAGGTTTCAGAGTTTAAGGGCTGCAAATTATGTAAGCCTTTATTTTCTCTTTCTTTCTTTTAAGTAATTAATCCCTCCCAATTATGCTTTATCGTTTGAGTTAGTTAATTCATAGCTAGATGATGTAGATCTCAGGCTATGACGTTAGGGATGTGGCGAAGCCTTGTCTATGAGGTCCCATAACCTACGCCATATGTTTAACGCCTATTCATGAATCGCTTAGTTTAATTAATGTGTATCTAAGTAGTTTATATGATTTCTTTACGAGTTATTGTTTAACTGCTTACGTATGATGAAACGCCGAGAAATATATTCTAGGATGTAATCTGGGGATGAAATCGTTTGGGTGACCGAATGGAATCATTCGGTCGATCGAGTGTCTATGCTCGGTCGACGAGCCCCTATTTGTCTCATTAGTTAGTCCGCCACGCCTTTATGGTTAAGTTAACTTAATAGAATTTATTATCTCAAGAGAGGTATGGCTATGGCTACGTTACTCGCTTAGTTTAATTAAAACGCGTAAAAAGGAAATACCGATATAAAACTCTTAGGTAGGCTTATGAATTGATCTTGGACGCTCGGCGTTATCTAGGTAGGTTTATATTTGGGAATTGCATGCACCGCTTATACGCACGTCGTAGATTAGCATGAGACTATAACTTGGTAATTGCTAGTTGGACGAGAGCTTGAGTAATCGTTTAGGAAATACGCCTAACCATAGGAATGTTGCCTGGACGAGGTGTACGGTCAATATCGGCATCCTTAGAGTCGTAAGCGCGTGTGAGTTATATGAGATGGAGGCACTAAAAGGCGAAGTCACGTAACAATATCACGTTGATTTAGTGACTTGCCGGTGCTAAGTCAAGTTAAAGAGGATGACTCCCGTAGCCAATCTAAGATAGATACAGATGGATTGACAGTTAATAAGTTCACTTTATTATATAAATTATCTAGGTCCAAACGATAAAGACTATAATTGGGGAGGTTAATTACGTTGTGTCGAGTCGTGTCTTTACTTTTCTTGTTTTATGTTGGTCGAGACCGCCTCTATGTCCTTGACATGTTTAATTAATTGTTTGTATATAAAATGATCCACAATTGGTTCCTCGTGGGATCGACCTTGATTCACTATAGCTATACTACGATGGGCCTAGTCCTCTTGCTAGTATTGGTTTATGGTGGTCAAGTATATTATAACCTGATTGACCACGTCATCAAGTTTTTGGCGCCGTTGCCGGGGAACCAACGGTCAATTTTATATATAAATAATTTTTTTATTCATGTCGAGTTTTATGTTTTGTAGTCGATTTTACGTTTTGAGTCCTCTCGGTTGTGCATATGTCTGAAAATTCCAGATTCTTAAAATAAAAAAATTAAAAAATAAAAATATTCGGTCGACCGAGAGACCTCATTCGGTCGACCGAGAATTTATTTTTGTTTTGTTCTGGTTCTATTTTCTGGAATTTCGCGTGTCTGTTTATCCTCGTATGTTTAATCCGTAGAGTCCGATAAAAAGCATGGGAAACCATGTTAAAATCGATCCACGGTCTGCTTTTTTTTTTTCTTACATTTGCGTAAAAACCAGGAAGCAATAATCTGAGTCATTAATTTTTAGGGCGCTGAGAAAATAACCAAGCAAACATGTGGAGCTACGAATCTAAGATGGGAAAAGCGATGGAAGCAATACCTTTAAAGCACCAAGATGGCTCGAAGAAAATTTTAAAGGCTTAAATTCTTCATGGTACAATGTTGAAGGCAAGGTACTACCTTTTTTTTTGCTTATGTTTTACTACCTTTTTTTTTTTTTGAGCATAAGTTAGCCTATACATGAACCTTAGTATGAATCTTAGCCCGGAGTTGGTTTGTAAGATTAATTCTATTAGTGTGGAAGGTTTTGCCCCATA
Organism: Gentiana macrophylla; assembly: GCA_026214975.1. Lineage (NCBI taxonomy): Eukaryota > Viridiplantae > Streptophyta > Magnoliopsida > Gentianales > Gentianaceae > Gentiana > Gentiana macrophylla. The sequence continues at coordinate 71,259 of JAOBSW010000384.1, forward strand.
TCCTGCTCTCATCCAGAGGTGTAAGGAAACATGTAGTCGTTGAAGGAAGCGAGTGAATAAAGAGTTCCTCGTAGTTCTGTTTAAAATCTCTTTGTCCTATGCATGAGATTGCTTCTACCGGCCAGGGAGCAACAAATTGTGTAGTTTAAGCATTCACAATCTAAAGAAGACGTTGAGTTTTGAGAGAACACCATCTTACGCTTTCGTTGAGTTTTATGGTGATGGCTTCTCGGTGAACCCACCTTAAACAAAAAGCGAGATTACGCTTTGGGTGACAATTTAGAAATCGAAGACTCTTAGTACATTGGTTCGAAATGGTTTAACCATGGTGGCGAGTTCAAACGAGCCGCTCAATCAACTCCCTCCACGTGTGATGTACGTTACTGAAGATTCGACAAGACTTAGCATAGCCGATAAGCTTCGGGCTAAACAGGCTTATCTTGACGGATTGGCCTGAACTGTCACATATGTTCCAACGAATAAGACGGCATAGGCTTGCCTACATAACCGACCTTATTCGGAGTACTTTGATTCATTGTTTCTTATTGTCAAGGCAAAAAAAAAAAACCGTAATTTTAACCGAGTTTCTTAGAATTCACTAATTCCTAAAACGAGAGCCGAGGTAAGAGCTTTGGATAAATGGTATGGATAAATGTCGTTTCCTAGGTCTCACAACCAAGGGAAGGGTATTAATCCGCAAAAGTGACGAGCCCACCTCTTATAGTGCTCAGAGGGCAATGTCCGACAAGCCGTGAAGGATGACTGACAAGGATAATTTCTTTTGGAAAGTCGAGCTGAGGACTTAAAACTCAGAACTACTTCTTTAAAACCCTTAGGATTTCTCTTTAGGATTTTAGGTTTTGTTTTCCTTGAGTCAAATAAGAGTAACGTGACATATGTTGAGGTTTTTTATTTTGCCGTGTTCCGAAGGCCATTGGGCTAAGGATGTGCAAAACTTTTTTACTCAATATAGGCCACGTGAAATAGAGTTCCGTAGGAGAGTCGAAAAATTGCTAAAGAAAAGGAAATTTAGCAAACAACCTTAAGATGGAAGCATTAAGAGAGCTTGAGAATTATTGAAAATGTAACAGAGAAAGATTGGTGTGAACAAGAACAATTTTGGTCAACTTCCAAAATCTTTTAGAATGGTGATCCAAGTGAAAATTCAAAGTGGTGCGCAATTAATTCTGCAAGTACCCTTATCCTTTCATTTATACCTTTTCACCCTTAAACCTTTTCGATCCTCTCACCAATCTCGCCTCTAACAGTTCACATTTCTAACCATTCTGTCATCGCCTCTCTTTCTTTCCATCCGTTTCACTCTCCCACCCAATCTCGATGCCTTAACCATTTTCAACCCACCCATAAACACAATTTCTTACCCACCATTTATCTTTTCTTCCCATCCTTATGTGTATCTTTTTCTAAACCCATCACACTCTCAACCTCCATTTTGTTTACACAATACACATGTGTTATGGAATTTGAAATATTGCTAAGCTTTAATGATTATCTTTTATCATTTTGATTTTCATGATCCTAGTTGGGGAAGTGTAGCTCGAACCTAGCTAGATTTTAAAGGTTTTGGTTCGATCAAAGTACAACTTATCTTTCTACCGGAAGTTTTAAATTTCACATTTTTCCGTCTATTCCGGCATTTCTAGATGATAAGTTTTGTTCGAACTATCTCACCGATCCGACCTTGTTGATGACGGTTATGACTTTTACGTGATACATTGGGTTATTAGTAATTTCGAGGAGTAGCTACATCTCCTAAGTTGTTGATATCCAATGCAAGCGAGAAGTTTATGCGCTAAGTATTTGATTTTATTTTTAGCCAATAGGTCGCGATTCAATCTGCTATACCTTACTAAGTTTCTCTTTTATCTTTGGATGAATACATAGTGAGCCAGTCCACCTCGTGTTTTCCCACATGGGGTTATGCTTTTTGATCTTTGTCTTCTCTACCGGTTTTAAGAATATTTAGGCGGTGGAGGTTGTGGATGACGACCATCATCTTTAGTTGCTTGTTTATTTTTCTTTCTATTTAGTATTTTTCTTGTCTTTGGTTGTATACAATAAAGTGGCTTAAACTGTTTTTAGGTATTCATACCTAATTATCGCTAACGTTATTCTATAACTTCCATAGACATGGTGTTATTAACGGTTTCGTGGAGTTTGTGCGCTTATACAGTTTTCACTTGCTTCTCCACAACATCTTGCGACATTTACTCGATATTGTTCCTTTACTTGAGAGCCGTTTCAGAGCTAAGTCTTTTTCTTAACTTCTCACTTATTTTTGTCATTGAGGACAATGCCACGTTTAAGTGGGGGTAGGAGACTTAGCCATGTTATGATTATAAGTGAAAATTGAATGAAACGGCACATGATTAAAAATTTGAATAAATACCACATTATTTATCTCGCACTTTAGAATTGTGAGTTCTAGCTAAGAATTGATAGGAAAGGAACTAAGTTTCATGAGTACGTGATCATTTTATACTTATGTTAAGTAAATTTAAGGATATTCATGCCCATTTTTGCAAGTAGTTATTTATTATTCAATTACTCAACTTTGTGAATCGAGTATACGCGCAAATCATAATAATGAAGAAATTATGTGTACATTGCATAGATGATTGGTTATGTAAACTTAGTGTCAATATCTATCTCTTTGATGTATTCTTATCTTCTTGCCAACAAAAGCGGAGTAATAAGCTTGAGACGCACTGTGTTTGACAATGCGTTAAAACACTTGGGCTTGTAGTAACATTACCAAAGTAGCCGCCGCTTGTGGTAATATTCGATGCTATACATGATCTAAGATAGGGGATACTCTAAAAAGTTTTCTTCCTTGAGATTAATAGTATTTGAAAAATATGAAGATATGAAAAGAATATTCAACTCTTTAAGAGGCTTTGAGTAGTACTCGGTCTCCAAGTCCAAAACCCTATAGATACGCTCTTGCTTATTGCTCTAGTGCTCTAACCATCATGAGGCATAAGAAGTATGAATCTTTGAGGTTGGTAGGTTGAGATTGGCGAAGTTAGCATAAACTCGATCTTGCCACGAATATATAAAACTAAATGCACATGCACACATCACTGATTCATAGTCAGTAGTGAATAATGGATATCTTATGAGCATGACTAGTATGAGTTGACTTGAGTTTCTTGTGTAAGTATGATTTTACCATCGAAAATGTTGTCTTGGGAAATGACTTATTGATGCTTTGTTCGGGACGATCAAAGTCTAAGTGGGGGGTAGTTGATGACGGTCAAATTATACCCGTAAAAGTCATCAACGTTGACCTTAAATCGAGATTAATAATGTATATTTCATATTAAATCACTCATTTATATTTAATATTTAATGTTATGTGATTTATATTATGTAAATTGGTATTTAGCTGTTTTTATTATTTAAAGCCGATTTATTGTGTGATAATTATTGATTTTGCAGATCACAACAAATCGAGAGGATTAATGTCATTCAATCAATTATATCAAGATAAAGAAGGAAGAAAATCGGAGCATTAATCAAGAGATAAATGAGAGATTAATCAGATCAACACGAAAGCGTGCGATGGGGAACAAGATAGAGACGAAAACGATTGACGCGTGAAAAGTTAGGTTCGGTCGGCCGAGCCTCGATGCTTGATCGACCGAGTGTCACCTCTCGGTTGACCGAGCCTCGGGTTTGGGTCGGTTTTTTGACTTTAATCGTGTTTATCCTCTAGATCCTTCCTAAGTCAAATTTGAAACTCCTATATAAGCAACAGCTATGAGCAATTGTAAAACACACCTTGAATACCTTAGAATATCATTCAATAAAATCACTCTATTCATATCTTGATACAATGTAGAATAATTTGAGGGTTTCCAGAGTTTAAGGGCTGCAAATTATGTAAGCCTTTATTTTCTGTTTCTTTTCTTTTAAGTAATTAATCCCTCCCAATTATGCTTTATCGTTTGAGTTAGTTAATTCATAGCTAGATGATGTAGATCTAGGCTATGACGTTAGGGATGTGGCGAAGCCTTGTCTATGAGGGTCCCATAACCTACGTCATATGTTTAACGTCTATTCATGAATCTGCTTAGTTTAATTAATGTGTATCTAAGTAGTTTATATGATTTCTTTACGAGTTCTCGCTTAACTGCTTACGTATGATGAAACGCCGAGAAATATATTCTAGGATGTAACTGGGGATGAAATCGTTTGGGTGACCGAATGGAATCATTCGGTCGATCGAGTGTCTATGCTCGGTCGACCGAGCCCCTATTTGTCTGTTAGTTAGTCCGCCACGTCTTTATGGTTAGGTTAACTTAATAGAATTTATTATCTCGGTAGGTATGGCTATGGCTACGTTACTCGCTTAGTTTAATTAAAAGCGTAAAAAGGAAATACCGATATAAAACTCTTAGGTAGGCTTATGAATTGATCTTCGGACGCTTCGGCGTTATCTAGGTAGGTTTATATTTGGGAATTGCATGCACCGCTTATACGCACGTCGTAGATTAGCATGAGACTATAACTTGGTAATTGCTAGTTGGACGAGAGCTTGAGTAATCGTTTAGGAAATACGCCTAACCATAGGAATGTTGCCTGGACGAGGTGTACGGTCAATATCGGCATCCTTAGAGTCGTAAAAGCGTGTGAGTTATATGAGATGGAGGCACTAAAAGGCGAAGTCACGTAACAATATCACAAGTGATTTAGTGACTTGCCGGTGCTAAGTCAAGTTAAAGAGGATGACTCCCGTAGCCAATCTAAGATAGATACAAAGCGGATTGTGATTAATAAGTTCGGCTTTATTATATAAATTATCTAGGTCCAAACGATAAAGACTATAATTGGGGAGGTTAATTACGTTGTGTCGAGTCGTGTCTTTACTTTTCTTGTTTTATGTTGGTCGAGACCGCCTCTATGTCCTTGGACGTGTTTAATTAATTGTTTGTATATAAAATGATCCACAATTGGTTCCTGTGGGATCGACCTTGATTCACTTATAGCTATACTACGATGGGCCTAGTCCTCTTGCTAGTATTGGTTTATGGTGGTCAAGTATATTATAACCTGATTGACCACGTCATCAGTACATTCAGATATACAATCCCGATAATCTAATTCTCCCGGCTTGGCATCCTCACGGCCCGGTGAGTCACCTAGTATACCTTATGTGTATGACGAGGATACACTGCTATATCGGTTCACAACACAACACGAGCGTGTCAATTGGTCTACATATTTTCATGATATTGCTGTTGTTGCAGAGAGGAGGATGGAATGGGATACCCTACCTACCAGGATGCAGAGATTCATACGAAGAAGATCATTGGAGCGCCTCGCTAAGAGTCCCCCACCTACCTCCACTATGAATCGATCAATCGTTCGTGAATTCTACACTTTGGTGAGGTCTAAAATTGATGCGGCCATACCAACTTCAGGGGTGTACACGCTACGTGGAGTAAATGTCTTCTTTTCATCGGATTGGATCAATCGCTACTATCGTATACCAGAACTCGAAGCAACCGAAATCTCAGACACCCAATTTTACGAATTCCAGAATCGCCTTGAGTATCCTGACTATCCTGAAGAATGGCTGCGTGTTTACTTCGAATGGATTGGTAGTAGCGTGTATGGTACCGTACACACTTTTAATCCGAGCAATGCCTTAAAAGCTTTTTCGTTTGCCTTTTTAACGCGTGAAGTTGATTTTGGAAGTGATATCGTTCGTAGGATTGGTGAAATATCGCTTAACATGCTTGGTGATGGTTATCTGTATTATCCATTTCTTATCACCGCTCTCGCAAGAGAATTTCACGTACCAGAGTATGACAATGATGACATTGGTGAGGAAAGTATCCCAATCACCTTTTGTGACTTTCCGTGGTTTGTTTAGGAGCAGACGCATGGTTTACCTTTTGTGACTTTCCTTGGTTTGTCTAGGCTTTGGCTCTTCTATGTCTTTGTTTCTAAAGTTTAATGTACTGTATTTATATATATTTATCTCTTTGTTTCTAAAGTAAATTCTTGATTTCGTAATCTACATGTCTTACTGAAACTTCTGGTCGATGATGAATGTAATAGATAAACGAGGAAGTGCATTTGCCTCATGTAATAGATAAACTTTTGAGTAAACCGTACTACTTGGAATGAGCTGAATTTTTAATATGTTTTAGTTTGCATATAGGGGTACATTTTTCATCAAGAAACCATTCTGATTTGAGGCCTGTATAATAGCTTAAAGCTGGTCACAAACGGCTTGGTCACTTGCCCCATTTTTCTCCTCTGCATTTACACCCATGCTCACAACCCCATAACTCGCTCAATCTTGCACAAAATTTCGTGTTCTTTATATGGTTGGAAAGCTCAGAATGCAAGCTAAAAAACGCATGTTTCAGATCTCATATTCATGTATAACACATCACACACCATGTCAAACAAAAACGCATCAGATATTGAAAATCTGTTTCACATGTTTCGATGTGGTTTTGTGGCTAACTTTGAGCAAACCGTACTACTTGGAATCAGCTGAATTTTTAATATGTTTTAGTTTGCATATAGGGGTACATTTTTCATCAAGAAACCATTACGATTTGAGGTCTGTATATGTTTTCGGCGTTGAGTGCATTTCCAATCGCAAAGGATGTAATTCTAAATCTTGACCGATAATAAATGCATAAACTCCAGGGATCCAAATTTAATCATTTGTTATCGGACAAGATTCATAATTACATCGCTGCGATTGGAAACTGATCAACGTGGGAACATATTAGACTAGTGGGGTTGACGTCCCGCCACCGGTGACGTCTTTCTCTTATATACGATTTACTAAGGCGTTGAGTGATAATATCAAGAGGTGTAAGTATGTGAAGCCTAGTCCGTCCCGTAATATAATATCAAGACTAGTTTCCCATTACACTAGTCTATCCCACAAATATAAATCAACTGAATAAGAAACTAACATAAAAAACGAGCCGATATAAACATAAGTTAATATAAATATTACAACGACATAACTTGGTATAAAACAAACAAAATGTCATGCCATATACATCAAATTCACAAAAATAACTACATATCTAAAGATCTATGCACCGATTAAACATACAGATCGACATTTTATGTCTAAATAACATCATGTTTTCGTGCGATCGTTCAAGCGTAGTGGAGTGCATCATATGCTCGATGAACTTGACCGTATACACCTACGATCCCCCTGCACATATTGTAAATTTCGATTAATCGGTTGATAATAAGATAATGTACACTATATAGTATTATAAATACATTGGCGTTAATAACACTTACGGGATTTTCATTTGTGAGTACGTTCTCAGCCTTAACTATTTTGGCGAGAGCAGGAGGTCGTTGCGGATCAAGCATTTTTGGGTGGTTACGTAGTCGATCATTCGTCTCAAGCACTCTCCTCAACACCACACCAAAGTGTTTCAAAGTTTCATGGATTTACGGTGCGATTCGTACTACTTTGTCCACGCCAGACAATCGAACACTAAGGCCTGCCATTTTGGAATAGAAAATTGAATAGCAGCCCAGTGTCCGTGATATATGGCCCAGGGCATGTACACCACCGAGTTTACATCCCATTTTGACGCGATCTCCCTCATATCATCTGAAACCTCTACCGTCTCAGGCGTCCTTCCCTGGTCCTTCCCTCAAAGTGCGCAAAACTGGGCGAGCCCAGAGGAGATGACGGTCGAATTGGGATGAAAGGCATCTGGATATGCTTCCCGTTGACGGCGTATTAGGTCCAGGTACCCATCCACATGCTGTCCGCATTCAAAAAATAAGGTACAGATGATGCAAATCAAACATATGAAAATTTCATAAATATGAATATGATTTCACAGTATACATACCGCTCCGTCTAGCTCTTTCAGATTTTCGTGGAGGCGGCGAAATACGCTTTGTCCGCCTTTTCATCTATACTCGATCCTCCAACGTACCGACTGGCAGGAATATATATAGCGGGTGGCGTCTCTTGTTCGTACCCGATCGTTGAAACGCTTTTCCAAAGGTTGAGGAATTTTTCAATGGCGTCCATCTGATACCGCCTGGAAGATTGACTACGAACGACCCTTAGTTAGATGTTTTGGTGGGTTAATAGTCTGACGGGTCGTCAATCTTCTGTCCGGTTCACCGTCGCCCTTTCCTTTCCCCCTTTGCCGATTCACTTGGACCACCATTATATCTGAAGGGCGAGTTATACTACATGCTTATTGACAAACTAATTTCTAGTTACCAAATAAAAAATGCACACACTTACTGTACTGAATCCCACTCTGCACTGGAGTTTCTTCTGTCGTAGAGGCTCTTAACGTATTGTCGGGAGTTTCTGTACCATGTATTAAAGAGATAATGAATTAACGAGAGTAATAATATAACCTACTTTCACGATTAAATAAGGAAATCAAACAACTTACCATAATTCATCTCGGGCTCTATAACAAATCCCTGACTGGTGACATGGCCCTCGGGAGTACCTATGCAAATTATAATCGATATCGTCAATTAGAAAATAAGAAACAATAAAATGCGTATGTTGATGTCACGAAATACCTATCATATGGTCCGTGTCGAAGCCCTCCTCGGGTGTCGTTCCCCAAGCCTCTCCCGAGTATGGTGGGATCCGAGAATCACGGCTGTAGGTGTATCGGTCTTCCGGCTACCTTGTGGGGTCACTAAACCACCCTCTGCGAGTCGAGCCTCAGCACCGGA